>SJYW01035805.1:509606-547693 GCA_006410735.1 Raphicerus campestris | reverse complement strand
GATAATCATGATGTTGTGATCACTCACCTAGAGCCAGACATCCTGGAATGTGAAGTCAAGTGGTCCTTAGAAAGCATCACTATGAACAAAGCTAGTGGAGGTGATGGAATTCCAGTTGAGCTATTTCAAATCCTGAAAGATGATGATGTGAAAGTGCTGCACCCAATATGCCAGCAAATTTGGAAAACTCAGCAGTGGCCACAGAACTGGAAAAGGTCAATTTTCATTCCAATCCCAAAGAAAGGCAATGCCAAAGAATGCTCAAACTACCGCACAATTGCACTCATCTCACATGCTAGTAAAGTAATGCTCAAAATTCTCCAAGCCAGGCTTCAGCAATACGTGAACCATGAACTCCTGATGTTCAAGCTGGTTTTAGAAAAGGCAGAGGAACCAGAGATCAAATTGCCAACATCCGCTGAGATATTGGCAAAAACAAGAGAGTTCCAGAAAAACATCTATTTCTGCTTTATTGACTATGCCAAGGCCTTTGACTGTGTGGATCACAATCAACTGTGGAAAATTCTGAAAGAGATGGGAATACCAGACCACTTAACCTGCCTCTTGAGAAATCTGTATGCAGGCCAGGAAGCAACAGTTAGAACTGGACATGGAACAACAGACTGGTTCCAAATAGGAAAAGGAGTACGCCAAGGCTGTATATTGTTACCCTGCTTATTTAACTTATATGCAGAGTACATAATGAGAAATGCTGGACTGGAAGAAACACCTCACTCAGTATATGGTTATTCTCCCTTTGTTTCTTCTCACGTCCTTGATCCACTTCACTTTTTTCCTGTTCAGCTCTGTTCCCCACCAAGAACGACTTCTTGTGAACTGCTTTCCTTCCTGGGTTGCCTGGTTGGATGTTTTCAATTGTATTTCACCAACAAGAGGCATTGGCAGGAGACTAAATAGCCGAGGGAGAGAGGCTTAATTATTTCTCTCCACTTTCCTCCCTCAGCGTCTCTGGCAATCATTGTTTCCCCCCACTGCCTCCTCAGTTGGCCCACTCCTCCACAGTTCTAGCTCTCCATGGGTTCAGGTAATGCATTTCTTTCAGTCCTTTCAACCCTGGTGTTAGTGATGACTTTCCAGTAAGTTAGCCTCTGAGGGTCTCTCCATTCTTTGTTTATTCTCTTTTCTCAGTTCACATTTCTCATCTTTTAAAGAAGTCCCTTTACCAAAGTCTCTTTATTTGAATCACTTGGGAGTAAATTCTGTTTCCTGCTAGGGGACTTGATTGATACAATGTCCAGCCTGAATGGTCTTTTATTCTTTAGTTTTTATATGAAGAAAAAATAGGAATTTTTCATTGTTTTAATTATATCTTTGTTTATAGGAGCATGTATCATGAAAGTATATGTTTTTACTCATTTAAATGAATAAAAAAGAGATAAAAGAGGCATAGGTTTTGATATGTCATTTTGCCTTAATGTGGTATGTTCATCAGTAAATAGTTTTGGAAATAAAATTGGAATATTTTGTCCTAAGTTCAAAAATATTTAGCCTTGAACCTTTTGTTGTGAATAATACTTATTAAATCAAAAGTATTTAGGAGAGCAGAGTCACAGAAGTAAATACTTCTCAAATCATTACACAGGGATGAGAGGTGAACTTTAAATACTGCTGTTGGAATACATGCTTTTAAAGACATAGGAAAATGTCATGTGACAGTGGAGATTATGCTGTAATTACAGGTGTCTAGTTATTTTGTGAGTTCTAAACACTTTGCATATATTAAGAAATGTGCTATTTGAAATGAACTTTTAACATAAAAGCTGAAAACATTCAAAAACCTACTTAAGAGAATGGAAGATAGATCTATTTATTTAGTTTTTGTATGGTATTTTGTCTTGGATGGTGTACCCTAAAATACTATTGGAGAAGATTAATTAGATCCGGCTGTGCAACTGAAAGAAATAGATGACTGTGGATTTTTATCATACTTATGAATTAATTTGTTGACTGTTCTCTCATATTTCCGTCTAATGAGTTGTAGTTTCTGTTGCAACTGTAGGGATTAGAAAAGAGATCAATGACACAATATCTTTTCCTCAAAGGTATTACTGCTTAGTGGGAAGAAATATGTGTATGAAAAAACTAGAAAACATTTGTAAGGTGACCAGATGGGTTACTCAGGATTCTGAGTTGCAAATGACAGAAACTTAGACTAATGAGATTACATTAAAATGAATTTATTGGTCCACATAACTGAGAAGTATAGGGAATAGAGTTACAATTTGGATCAATGGATGCCATTAGGTTACTTATTTTCTTCCCATTCATCCTCTCTTCTTTCTTCTAGTTGGCTTTAATCTCAGGCAATATCTTTCTACTTTGTGGTACAACTGGCTAATGGAAGAAAGTTATAAACTCAGTTATCTTTGTAGCTAGCAGTTCCAGTCAAAAGAAAATGCACTTTCTGATACTTGTAGCTGAAGTCCCAGGAAAATTTGTGATTGTTCTGAACTAAATCATGTGCCATCCCTGGATATCCTTGTGACCAGGTGCTCATAAACTCAGATTTTCATAAAAAAGGCTTATAAGATGAGAAAAAGCATAGTCAACAAAAACTATGATTACTGCAGTCCACTACTATTTGTTTATTGACTGCTCAATAACAAATTTTCTTCCCATATACATCATTTCAAAATGCCACTGCATGACAATGGAAGTAGTAGACTTAAAACCAATAATTCACTCATTCCCAAAGAGAGGAAAGTCACTGTCTCATCCAGATGCTACTTACAGCTCCCCTGCCCTCACCCATGCTAATTTAATCCCATTACATTTAAACTTTTGTCACTTGCAACATTCTACTTTCTAATGTTTCTGTATTGGTCAGAGTTCTCATATAAAAGTGACAGAAAAATAGTGAAAACCATTTTAATTCAAAAGAAATCCATTGACTCCTATAAATGAAGATTCTACAGTTGGATCTCAGGCATCATGAATTCAAGGATTAAAATGATTCTGTCAGGACATCATCTTCCCTATTAGAGCCCCATTTTCCTCATAATCATTTTAATATGAAGGAAATTTTTTTCTTAAATGGTAGCAAAACTGACCAGAAGTCTCTCTAGGCCTAACTCAATGGCACATCCAGCAATCCAATGATTAGTGTCCACTTCTTCAGCATTCAACAAAATTTCCAGGGATTGATCTGATTGACTTGGGAAAATTGCCCATCCGTGAGCCAGTTGCTGCAGTTTCGTGTGGTGTGGTGTGGTGTGGGGTATGTGTGTGTGTGTTGGAGGTGGCGGTGGAATAGATGGATTGCTGGCTACTCTATTGGTCATAGGGTTTCCCTGGTGGTTCTGACAGTAAAGAATCTGCTTGCAATGCGGGAGACCTGGGTTTGATCCCTCAGTTGGGAAGATTCCCCTGGAGAAGGGAAAGGCTACCCACTCCAATATTCTGGCCTGGAGAATTCCATAGACTGTATAGTCCATGGGGTCACAAAGAGTTGGACACAACTGAGCAACTTTAACTTTCCAGTGGTCATAGTGATAGGATGAGGTCAAGTCCACCTTGACAATATGGAATGTGTTTCACATGAAAATTAGAATAGACTTATTTCAGCAGGAATAGTTTACATAGAAAAATAATGTAGACAAAGACCATAACTTCCACATAGAGTGAAGAAAAGAAATTTGTCTTCGCTGAGTTCCTGTAAAGTTCCAGGCATCTGGTATACTATTTCATATTTATCAAATAAATTTGATTCAGATCACAATAGTGGTGAGTGGTACAACTTTTATTTTTGTTTGAATCTGCCTAGTAACTCATGGTATTTATATTTTCTACCTCTTTAAAGAAGGTGATTCTGAATTTCCTTCTTAGAAGAAGTATCAGATTTTGGAAAACTAGGGAGAGGCTTGGGGCATTTGAAGAGAAAGATGGATGATAAGCAGAGATGGAAAAGAAGAGGACATTCAAGAAATAAGGTTATGTTTAGTCTGATCAGAACTGGTGAGAAGAACTCTAGAGTGAAGCCATAATACATGTCAATGCACCATACACACTGGGATCCTTTCATAGAAATCCTTAAATGCTCAGCTGTGATGTTTGGATTTGTCACGAAATATGGTTAAAAAAAATTAAGAATTTTGAGCAGAAAGGATATTTGGTGAAAAGGATCTTGAGATTTTTATACCATGGTATTACAGGGGAATTCTGGAGAAGACACTGGAGGCAAAGATATGATAAGCTGCCAGACACTTATCAGCTTCTCCACGTGGTATAAGAATCTAGACTGAGGAGCAGGAAGAATTTAAAAATCGAGATTCAGCTGGATTATTTTGAAACTCTGGGATACAGATGAGTACTGGTAGAGAGTCTTAAAATGCAAATTTCAGGGATTCTCTTTCACTTGTTCATATTTGATAGTTCTGGAACAGGGGCACAACAATACGAATTTCAGCAAGGAGTCAAGATGATTCAGATGCAGGTCATTCACAGACCACAGTTTCTTTCAGAGGAGGAATAGACAGGTGTTTGATTAACTGTGAAGGGCAATCAAGCTGGGATGAGAAGGGAGTCTGCTGCTGATGGTAATGGAAGGTGGGAAAGGGCCTTGATTGTAGGGGAAATTGATGAATTCTGTTTAGATCATTCTTATTCACAGTTATATGTGAACTTTCACTGTGTAAGTTTCAGTTGGCATTTTCTGGATGTATAAACTCTTGGTAAAAAGATGTACTGGAATGGAAGCTATTAGCACTTGTCCTTGATCAACAATACTGGAATTGCCATAAGAACTTACTGACTTTGTCTGGTTTGGGCAGAGTTTGACATAGACTAGGGATTTGAATATAATAATAAGCCACACTGAAGCTGCTGTGTTTTTCAGAATGTCTGGTTGGACAGTCTTTTCTTGTCTAGAAATTGTGACTCTCTAATCTAATAGTATCTGAAAAATCAAGATGAGATTTTTGCTAGTATGACATATAGATTCTCACATTCTCTGAACAAACCTTATAGTGGCTAAGATGTTAATAATGTTACTAATAAATTTCTGCCCCATTAAGGCAACAGTACCTCATGGGGCAAATTATTTCTTCTACCTGTCTTTCTGTCAAGTTACAGTATTTTCTTAATTTGCCAAAATACTTTAAAGAAAGGCCCACTATTCTGAGAAAATGCAATGTTGGTAGGTTTCATGTCCTAATTTTCAGGTCCAGACTATCCCTTTCTGGAGCTCTGTGAATCTTGCTGGGCAACCAAGATATTTTTGTGACANTCTGCCCCATTAAGGCAACAGTACCTCATGGGGCAAATTATTTCTTCTACCTAAGTCTTTCTGTCAAGTTACAGTATTTTCTTAATTTGCCAAAATACTTTAAAGAAAGGCCCACTATTCTGAGAAAATGCAGTGTTGGTAGGTTTTATGTCCTAATTTTCAGGTCCAGACTATCCCTTTCTGGAGCTCTGTGAATCTTGCTGGGCAACCAAGATATTTTTGTGACATGATCACATATTACCTCTTATAGCTCCCTGCTACAATTTCAGTTGTTTCAATGAGGAAGGAAATATTTTCACTGATGTTGTCGTCAGTGTTTCTAAGTTATCATTTACAGAGGAAGCCCTTCACCTAAAGTGTTTTCTCTCCATGATATTCTGGCTGGTTTCATGAAAGGTTGTTTTTATAGATCTACTCATAGAGGAAATGCTTTTTCACATAGTTTTCCTTTCTTGATGCTCACTCAGCCAAGACATCTGTCTGACCTAGTGGGGTTATAAGTTTACTTTTTTCATCTTAGTTCTTGGTGACCCAGGTCAATGTATGTATTTGTTCAGAGTAAAGCAGGATTAAATGAAAATTTTCCCTTTCTGGAGTATTTAGCACCTTGATAGATTAGTCAGAATCTCCTTTTATCTTCTTTATTTTTCTTACTGTAAATGCATATAATTTTAAACCTTTGAGATTTTTCTCCCCAAGTCTGCTACATTTCACTGTATGCAATCCATACCACTATTGTTTACCTTTCACAAAAGGAAAAAAAGTTCACTACAATGACAGTGATACAAGTATTTACAGCAGCTTTGAATTATTCCTAGAAGCTGCCCATAACCTTTATCCTCCTTTTTTATATTTTAGGGAGTTTATTGTATGCACAAGATACATTATTTTAGTGCAAGTATCAGGAACAAGTGACTTCCCAGATGACACTAGTGGTAAAGAGCCTGCCTACCTATGCAGGAGACTTTAGAGATGCAGGTTTAATCCCTGGATCAGGACGATCCCCTGGAGAGGGCATGGCAACCCACTCCTGTATTCTTGAATACTGAATGAATTTATATGATTGAATGAATTTATTGAATGAATTTATATTCTAATGAATTTATATGAAGATTTGCAACCATCACCACAATCCAGTTTTAGAGCAATTTGACCACTCCCAAAAGTTTCCTCATGCAGGTGAACTCTAGTTCCATTGTTGTTCTGCCAAGAGAATCTCATGGATAGAGGGGCCTGGTGGGCTATGGTCCATGGGGTCGCAAAGAGTTGGACCCAACTGAAGTGACTTAGCGTGGCAGCACAGGAACATGGGGATAACCTAAAAGTTATACAGTCTGTTTCCTTCTCTGTCAACTTCTCTCTCTCTCTCGTGTAAGCTCTAGTACTGTTTTTCTAGGATACTGGAAAGTATATCAGATTATTTTTTTTCCCTGTGCCCTACATGAACTCACATCCTTTCCCTACAAAATCCATGGATAGTTATATAACATGTCTATTGCTCTCAGCGGTTGATCTGTCTTGCTGACCATCTTTCAATTGACTGGGGAGTGGGGAGCTTGACTTTAATTATGCATTCTGGAAGAAAGCAGCTGTCATAAAGTGTACATATTGTTTCCTCTGCTGCTCTGTTCAGGTCCTGGGGATGACTGTTGAGACTGATTAAGAGAGTTACTTAAGACTCAAGCAGGATCATAAAAATATTCATAATTATGGCTTGACAGAAAATGCTGCCCTACTGAATTGTTATCTTAGGCAGGTTGGTTCCCCTTGGTGTCGTCTTCTGTTTATAGCCCTGGACAAGAGTACATTTGATTATGTCTCTAATATCTTCTATAGCATCAAAGAGTGGTTGGCTATGACTTTAAAATAACATACACAGCCCAGAAAAACTGAAGGTAACATAACTATCAGAATAGATTATGATTTTTCTTTTTTATATATGGTGGTATAGTCTGTTTTTTCATGAATAAAGAGAGAATGGACAATAAATGTGTGTATTCTTAATTTGTATCTGAAATGAAAATGTTCCTAATTCAACAGCAGAAAGGCAATGTGCCTAAGGGATATTGGGTTTGATATTCTTAATTAAGAAACCCACTAGAGTCATGTTTGGAAATTTGTTCCACTTCTCTGAGCTTTAGTTTCCCACTTCTAAAACAAAAATGCTAGAACTATTTTTCATTCAACTTTATGAAAACTAATGAGGAAAAACTGTGATAGAGGAGAATATGAATAACATTAGGGAAATAACTGGAGCTTAGCACCAGTATTTTAGGAGTAGTCTCAATAAATAATGGTCATACAGAAGATAGAATATATTCTAAACTAGTGTTTGAACACAGTGCATCAGTTTCAGTACTTTTTTGGAAAATTATAGGAAAATAGTCATGCATTATGTACACATGTACTATGTTCGGATATTAATATTGTGATTTGACATTTCTTTTGGTATAGCATTTTCCTGGTATATAGTTACTCTTCTGTAAGATTTTACTTGTAATCTTTTTTGTTTCCACATTTTTTTTAGCTTTAATTTTCATGCTATAAAGATCATCTGTTATAAATATACCATTTAGTGAATTCTAATGGATTCCTTTGGAAGGAATGATGCTAAAGCTGAAACTCTAGTACTCTGGCCACCTCATGAGAAGAGTTAACTCATTGGAAAAGACTCTGATGCTGGAAGGGACTGGGGACAAGAGGAGAAGGGGGCGACCGAGGATGAGATGGCTGGATGGCATCACTGACTCGATGGACGTGAGTTTGCTAGTTTGCTAGGATTTTTGTAACATGGTTATTATAATTTGTCATATGATGTTTTTGTATCTATTAGATGATCATGGAGCTCTTTTTCAGTATGTGGATAGAGTAAATTATTTTGAATGATTTTTCAGAGGTTGAGGTAACCTTACATACTTGGAATAAACCCCAGGTGTAATGTATTATTCTTTTTATATATTGTTGAATTTGCTTTGTTAATATTTTAAGGACTTTTGTATCTATATCTGCATCTGTTTTGAGGGGTATTTCACTAAAATTTTCTTTTTCAATAATGTCTTTGTTTGATTTTGGTTTCAGGATAATGTTGTCTTCATAAAATTAGTTGGAAAATTCCCCCTTCTTTGAAAACATTGGTATAAAATTGTATTCTTCTTCTTTAAATCCTTGCTAAAATTCACCATGTAACTCATCTGGATCTCCTGTGTTATACTGGTAATTTGTGCCTTTCATAAAATTTTCCTATTTCATTTGGGTTTTCAAAAGTATTGCCATGAAGTTGTTCATAAATTTGTCTTATTGTTTTCTTCATAGTGGTGGCATTTTTAGTGATGGCCATTTTATCTAAACTGTTGAATTTATTGGCAAAAAGCTATTCATAATATCCCTTGAATATGTTTTGTCAGTTTATTGGTTTACCAGTGATTTGATTTCTTTTTTTTAATTGACATTGATAGTTTGTGTTTTCTCTTTTTGTTCTTATTCTAACTAGAGTTTTATATCTCTTGATTATTTTCAAAGAAGTTTTGGGATTTTTTCCTCTATTTTTATTTTATATTTAATTAATTTCTTCTCTTATTTTGATTATTTTCCTCCTACCTTGGATTTGCTTTTCTCTGTAAGCTTTTTTTTTAAAGTAGGAGATTAGATAAAGATTTTAGGTTTTATTTTGTACTAACATAAGCATTTATAGCTATAAATTTCTCTCTAAAAACAATCTTAGTTGTATTACATACATTTTAATTATTATGTCTTAATTTTCATCTGGTTCAAAGTATTATCCATGCACAATTGAAAGAATTTGCATTTTGCTTTTATTGAATGGCATGCTCTGTAAACACCAATTAGATCAATTTATACGATAGTATTTTAGTCTTCTGCATTTTTATTGGTTTTCTACTTACTCTCTTAATTATCAAGAGAATAGTATGGAAATTATAACTGTAATTTTGGACTTGTCTATTTTCTCTTTCATTTGAGCTACAAACTGTGATTAGTAATGAAATGGATTTTCATTCTGGTGCAAGCTCCATATCCTATAGCTGTGTGGTAACAATGGTTGAGCTTCCCAGGTGGCGCTAGTGGTAAAGAACCCGCCTGCCAGTGCAGGAGGTATAAGAGATGTGGGTTCAATCCTTGGGTTGGGAAGATTCCCTGGAGGAGGGTATGGCAACTTCTGCCAGTGTTCTTGCTTGGAGAATCCCAGGGCAGAGGAGTGTGGCTGGCTATAGTCCATAGGATTGCAAAGAGCTGGACATGACTGAAGTCACTTGGCATGCTTGCACCAATCCGTTATCAGATAAGCACTATTACATGGATCATATTTTTAGTAATTGTTCTGGAACCACAGTAAACTGTTTGAGTACACAGAAAGCCTTCAAATAACTATGCATTTGAAACTTCAAAATAACAGGATGAAGTATTAATATGAAACTGAGACTCTTTAGACATCTAAAAGAGAATGAAGTTATTTGAGATGTCACTAAGAGAGCCCAATATCTAATAAGAATACAGAGATATGACAGATTGCCATATTTACAAAATAACCGTTTTAGTTTTATAGCCTAATTAGTTAATGTGCACCCTCAGTTGCTTCAGTCGTGTCTGATACCTTGCAACCCTGCGGACTGCAGCTTGCCAGGCCCCTCTGTCCATGGGATTATCCTGGCAATGACACTGGAATGGGTTGCCATCTCTTCCTCCAAGGGATCTTCCCAAGCTAAGGATTAAACCTGCATTTCCTGATGCTCCTGCATTGAAAGGCAGATTCTTTACCACTGAGCCACCACTAGATAACACTTCTTATTAAAACAATTAGAATTGGACAGCAAATCAGCCTAAACTGATTTAAATTTAAGACACTCAGTTGTTTCCTAAATACTTGATTTTCAGAAAACAAAGGCTTAGAGTTCAAGTTCAAATACAGATAAAATGGTGGAAATAGGATCTGAAACCATTTCGCCTTTCTCTTAAGCCCATGCTCTTAATCACTTCACTGTGCCTCAATGTTTCTCTAAAATTATGAGATCCTTGGCAAAGCTATTCCTTTCTTACAATATATAAGAATGCCTAAAGATACCTTCGGAGAAGGCAATGGCACCCCACTCCAGTACTCTTGCCTGGAAAATCCCATGGATGGAGGAGCCTGGAAGGCTGCANCTTCATAGTGGTGGCATTTTTAGTGATGGCCATTTTATCTAAACTGTTGAATTTATTGGCAAAAAGCTATTCATAATATCCCTTGAATATGTTTTGTCAGTTTATTGGTTTACCAGTGATTTGATTTCTTTTTTTTAATTGACATTGATAGTTTGTGTTTTCTCTTTTTGTTCTTATTCTAACTAGAGTTTTATATCTCTTGATTATTTTCAAAGAAGTTTTGGGATTTTTTCCTCTATTTTTATTTTATATTTAATTAATTTCTTCTCTTATTTTGATTATTTTCCTCCTACCTTGGATTTGCTTTTCTCTGTAAGCTTTTTTTTTAAAGTAGGAGATTAGATAAAGATTTTAGGTTTTATTTTGTACTAACATAAGCATTTATAGCTATAAATTTCTCTCTAAAAACAATCTTAGTTGTATTACATACATTTTAATTATTATGTCTTAATTTTCATCTGGTTCAAAGTATTATCCATGCACAATTGAAAGAATTTGCATTTTGCTTTTATTGAATGGCATGCTCTGTAAACACCAATTAGATCAATTTATACGATAGTATTTTAGTCTTCTGCATTTTTATTGGTTTTCTACTTACTCTCTTAATTATCAAGAGAATAGTATGGAAATTATAACTGTAATTTTGGACTTGTCTATTTTCTCTTTCATTTGAGCTACAAACTGTGATTAGTAATGAAATGGATTTTCATTCTGGTGCAAGCTCCATATCCTATAGCTGTGTGGTAACAATGGTTGAGCTTCCCAGGTGGCGCTAGTGGTAAAGAACCCGCCTGCCAGTGCAGGAGGTATAAGAGATGTGGGTTCAATCCTTGGGTTGGGAAGATTCCCTGGAGGAGGGTATGGCAACTTCTGCCAGTGTTCTTGCCTGGAGAATCCCAGGGCAGAGGAGTGTGGCTGGCTATAGTCCATAGGATTGCAAAGAGCTGGACATGACTGAAGTCACTTGGCATGCTTGCACCAATCCGTTATCAGATAAGCACGATTACATGGATCATATTTTTAGTAATTGTTCTGGAACCACAGTAAACTGTTTGAGTACACAGAAAGCCTTCAAATAACTATGCATTTGAAACTTCAAAATAACAGGATGAAGTATTAATATGAAACTGAGACTCTTTAGACATCTAAAAGAGAATGAAGTTATTTGAGATGTCACTAAGAGAGCCCAATATCTAATAAGAATACAGAGATATGACAGATTGCCATATTTACAAAATAACTGTTTTAGTTTTATAGCCTAATTAGTTAATGTGCACCCTCAGTTGCTTCAGTCGTGTCTGATACCTTGCAACCCTGCGGACTGCAGCTTGCCAGGCCCCTCTGTCCATGGGATTATCCTGGCAATGACACTGGAATGGGTTGCCATCTCTTCCTCCAAGGGATCTTCCCAAGCTAAGGATTAAACCTGCATTTCCTGATGCTCCTGCATTGAAAGGCAGATTCTTTACCACTGAGCCACCACTAGATAACACTTCTTATTAAAACAATTAGAATTGGACAGCAAATCAGCCTAAACTGATTTAAATTTAAGCCACCTCAGTTGTTTCCTAAATACTTGATTTTCAGAAAACAAAGGCTTAGAGTTCAAGTTCAAATACAGATAAAATGGTGGAAATAGGATCTGAAACCATTTCGCCTTTCTCTTAAGCCCATGCTCTTAATCACTTCACTGTGCCTCAATGTTTCTCTAAAATTATGAGATCCTTGGCAAAGCTATTCCTTTCTTACAATATATAAGAATGCCTAAAGATACCTTCGGAGAAGGCAATGGCACCCCACTCCAGTACTCTTGCCTGGAAAATCCCATGGATGGAGGAGCCTGGAAGGCTGCAGTCCATGGGGTCGCTGAGGGTTGGACACGACTGAGTGACTTCATTTTCACTTTTCACTTTTATGCATTGGAGAAGGAAATGGCAACCCATTCCAGTGTTCTTGCCTGGAGAATCCCAGGGACGGGGGAGCCTGGTGGGCTGCCATCTATTGGGTCGCACAGAGTCGGACACAACTGAAGTGACTTAGCAGCAGCAGCAGCAGCAGCAGCAAAGGTACCTTAACTGAGAGCCATTCCTTAAAAGTGTTGCTTTTTCTGAATCCATGACAACCAAGCAACATTTTGATAATTTGGCTCTCTCTGTAGTTTTCCTACAGGATGAGAGTCAGCTGGTCATGTCAATATGACATTTGGTATAAATGACAGATTTATTTCTTACGTGAATCAATACACTGCCATTCTTCTCTACATTGATCTCTGGGAACTTGGCCTGGAAAGGCAAATCCATTTTTAGTAGACTGATAAAAATCAGTCTCATGGATCAACAAGGCTGAAGACCAGACTAAACTGTGTTAGATTCACCAAGATAAATGTTGGCCTTGTTGTACTCTATGGAGCTGGTACCTAGTCTTCCCTGAACTGCACTATTGGTAAAGTGCTGTGATATTTGAAATCACAGAATTTATACAAGCATAAAAAAGATAGGAAGATAAAATGAGTTGAAGGAAATAGGACGAAAACAACATGTAAAGGTAATATGAAGCCAGATATCAGGTTAGTATGGGTTTCCCAGGTGGCACGTAGTGGTTAAGAACCCACCTGGGAATGCAGGAGCTACAAGAGATGGAGGTTCAGTCCCTGGGTTGGGAAGATCCCCTGGAGGAAGGCATGACAACCCACTCCATTTTCCTGCTTGGAGAATCCTATGGACAGAGAAGCCTGGTGGGCTACAGCCCATAGGATTGCAAAGAGTTGGACACAACTGAAGCGACAGCACACACGAAAAAGGTTAATATACAAACTGTATGTCATAGGATCTGATATATTGCTAGTGACAGACTTTAAATTTGAGCCTTGAACCTGTGCTTCTTAGAAGGCAAGTCAAAGTGAGGAAATCTTGTAAGGTAAGGATTCTGTTCTTTTTATTTGTCCCTTTCTGAAATAACTCAAGTAAAAGAGTTCTTTTCTTTTTATTGGCCCCTGTTCGAAATAACTCAAGAAAAACATGATTATTATAGAAAAACTAAAAAAATGGATTGTAATTCTTTTGAATCATGTATAATTCCTCTACTCAGAGCAAATCACTTTTAACATTTCAGTGTAATTAGATGTAGGAAAGCATCATTTTTCTTGGCCTCCATTTATATAAATCTACATTAAAAACAGAATTATATTTCCCAATTTTTTAACTCACCATTTTTTATGACCATTTTTCTAAAAAATTTTAATCATTATTTTTGCTGACTATACGGTGGCCATGAATAAGTTATAATTCATGTAGTACTGTAATTTTCTTTGATTCAGGTTTATTTTTCATTTTATAGAAAATGCTGAGATAATCACCCTTGCAAATTTCTGTATACAAGATCAATTATTTCCTTGGCATAAAGTTTAAAAAGTAGAATTGCTGGATCTAGATAAGATTTTATAGAAAATTTCATTTTTGAGCTAGATTTTAAAGAATAAGATTTAATCTGATGGAGACTCCGAAGTGAACAACAATATTACATTTCCTGAAACCTAAATTAATGCAATATTAGGTTATTTGAAATATAAAGAACATTAAAAATTTCACAATGCCCAATTTGTAACCCTCTTTTTCAAATATATTAATATTAGTTATACATGTTAAAATCTTATGAGTGTAAGTGTACAAAGCTAGGTCATTTTCTCAGGATATAATAGCTTATCCTGGTTAAAATAAAGATGATGTGACTCATTCATTTTTTTCATTTGTACATCATTTACTTAATAGATATTTACTGAGTATAAGTGCAAGGTGCTGTGATAGGCCAGTGAATACACTGAAATATGTGGGGGAAGGCCATGCTACAAACCTTCACAAAATTTGACTTATATTTTGTTTTTTTTTGTTTGTTTGTTACAGATGTTCTAAGTCAGAATATATTTATATGAGTCAAGTATATCTGAAAATGTGCTAATATTATTACTTTGAAAGCAAGTGATCTAAGAGACTGCTTTCTCTTCTATTTAATTTAATCTCTGTGAAACATTATTACCCTTAGTTACAGTTTTAATCAGAAAGTTCACATAGAACTTTCACACTTAATTTATGATCCAGAGTATGATGAGGGTATTTATAGACAACAATAAAAGGTAATTTAGGCTATTAGTTCTTTAGTGGGGTTCAGACTCATGTTTTAAAAAACTTTTTGTAGTACATTGGTCTGAGCAATGTTCAATGAATGACAGAAAGGCAGTTGTGGCAAGACAGATTGCCAGGACATGAGGTCTGAGAACTAACAGGGAGCAAAATGTATACGGTCTCTATCCCTAGATAAGGAGTTGTGAATTTATCTGTCTTTATATTTAAATATTTCAAAATATATTTTCTTTCATAATTCTACCCTAGACTAGTCCAGTTCATAGGATTAACTCCTGTGCTGGAAATCCTATTACACTTTTCACCATGGCATATGATCTAGCCCTTAGCTTTGGTTTTGTTTTTGTTTTGTTACTACTTCTGTTACTCTTTTTTCAACAAGATGTCTTTTGAGAGCAAGTTCTGTTATGGATAATTTTGACTAGTATAATTCTAGACACATAGTGCTGCTGCTGCTGCTGCTGCTAAGTCGCTTCAGTCGTGTCCGACTCTGTGTTTCCCCATAGACGGCAGCCCATTGGGCTCCGCCATCCCTGGGATTCTCCAGGCAAGAACACTGGAGTGGGTTGCCATTTCCTTCTCCACTGCATGAAAGTGAAAAGTGAAAGTGAAAGTGAAGTCGTGTGCGACCCTCAGCGACCCCATGGACTGCAGCCTACCAGGCTCCTCCATCCATAGGAGTTTGCAGGCAAGAGTACTGGATTGGGGTGCCATTGCCTTCTCTGAGACACATAGTAGATATCCCATAAATATTGGTGGATTATAATTCCTGAGAGGTTGGGATGGGAAGGGAACAAAGTAAAAGAAAAAAATGGATGGGTGATATGAAAATATGTCATAACCATTGAGAAGATTAAGTCCTTTGTGTAAAGATTGGAGAAACAAACCATTTCAAAATTATTTTCTGATCATTTTTGTCTCCTGTTTTAAGCCATGTTTTAGTTATTTGTCAGTTTTTATTTTTAAATACACCTATCATTAGTTTGTTATTTCAGTAAGAAAAGTCTATATTATCTTTCGTCCTGTCCTGATTTAATATTCATTCTTGTCAAATAGTTTGGTCACGGCTCAGATGTTACTGTGAAATTGAGAAGAGTACAGCATTGTTCTGCTATGCTTTTGAAAAACTGCTGTATCTTTTATATTAGGTAAATAGACACAGTTCCAAAAAAGGATATACATTTCCATTCTAATTCTTTTCATGCTGTTGTTACATAAAGCATGTCCTAAGAGCCAAGGATGAACAAAAACTGCTTCTTAAAGTAGAAAGGATAAAGCAAGATAAAGACATCAAAGCTGTTGCCAATACATTTTATCCTGAAAGAAATTACCAGAAAGGATCAGAACTTAACGGAAAGGGGTTACTGTTATAAATCTTCCTGAGAATTTCAGAAGGGAGTAGGAAATTTTCAGAGGAGGAGATATATTTATTCAGTTGACAATAGTCCTATGAAATTTTCTAGTTAATTCAAACAAAAGGCAAAAGCTTTAATATATCTACTGAGTAACTGATGTTTTGAAAATCAGGGAAACACATCTAAAAATGCTTCAAGTGAAAAATGTCTAGGGCCAAATGCTGAAAAACTTTTAAAGACACTTTCAAGATTTCTCAAAGTACAGTTTCAANTCTGAGAACTAACAGGGAGCAAAATGTATACGGTCTCTATCCCTAGATAAGGAGTTGTGAATTTATCTGTCTTTATATTTAAATATTTCAAAATATATTTTCTTTCATAATTCTACCCTAGACTAGTCCAGTTCATAGGATTAACTCCTGTGCTGGAAATCCTATTACACTTTTCACCATGGCATATGATCTAGCCCTTAGCTTTGGTTTTGTTTTTGTTTTGTTACTACTTCTGTTACTCTTTTTTCAACAAGATGTCTTTTGAGAGCAAGTTCTGTTATGGATAATTTTGACTAGTATAATTCTAGACACATAGTGCTGCTGCTGCTGCTGCTGCTAAGTCGCTTCAGTCGTGTCCGACTCTGTGTTTCCCCATAGACGGCAGCCCATTGGGCTCCGCCATCCCTGGGATTCTCCAGGCAAGAACACTGGAGTGGGTTGCCATTTCCTTCTCCACTGCATGAAAGTGAAAAGTGAAAGTGAAAGTGAAGTCGTGTGCGACCCTCAGCGACCCCATGGACTGCAGCCTACCAGGCTCCTCCATCCATAGGAGTTTGCAGGCAAGAGTACTGGATTGGGGTGCCATTGCCTTCTCCGAGACACATAGTAGATATCCCATAAATATTGGTGGATTATAATTCCTGAAAGGTTGGGATGGGAAGGGAACAAAGTAAAAGAAAAAAATGGATGGGTGATATGAAAATATATGTCATAACCATTGAGAAGATTAAGTCCTTTGTGTAAAGATTGGAGAAACAAACCATTTCAAAATTATTTTCTGATCATTTTTGTCTCCTGTTTTAAGCCATGTTTTAGTTATTTGTCAGTTTTTATTTTTAAATACATCTATCATTAATTTGTTATTTCAGTAAGAAAAGTCTATATTATCTTTCGTCCTGTCCTGATTTAATATTCATTCTTGTCAAATAGTTTGGTCACGGCTCAGATGTTACTGTGAAATTGAGAAGAGTACAGCATTGTTCTGCTATGCTTTTGAAAAACTGCTGTATCTTTTATATTAGGTAAATAGACACAGTTCCAAAAAAGGATATACATTTCCATTCTAATTCTTTTCATGCTGTTGTTACATAAAGCATGTCCTAAGAGCCAAGGATGAACAAAAACTGCTTCTTAAAGAAGAAAGGATAAAGCAAGATAAAGACATCAAAGCTGTTGCCAATACATTTTATCCTGAAAGAAATTACCAGAAAGGATCAGAACTTAACGGAAAGGGGTTACTGTTATAAATCTTCCTGAGAATTTCAGAAGGGAGTAGGAAATTTTCAGAGGAGGAGATATATTTATTCAGTTGACAATAGTCCTATGAAATTTTCTAGTTAATTCAAACAAAAGGCAAAAGCTTTAATATATCTACTGAGTAACTGATGTTTTGAAAATCAGGGAAACACATCTAAAAATGCTTCAAGTGAAAAATGTCTAGGGCCAAATGCTGGAAAACTTTTAAAGACACTTTCAAGATTTCTCAAAGTACAGTTTCAACTTCAATGCAAACTCTGTAAAAGATGGTTTCACTGAGAACCAGCATCAACCAATTGGTAGGTCTAAGGTTTCCCATGGTGCCAGGTACTGAAGAAGAATTTTTTTTTTTTTGTAGTTTTGCAATGTATGATTTGTTCAACAAGTACTCTATAAAGNGGAAAACTTTTAAAGACACTTTCAAGATTTCTCAAAGTACAGTTTCAATTTCAATGCAAACTCTGTAAAAAATGGTTTCACTGAGAACCAGCATCAACCAATTGTTAGGTCTAAGGTTTCCCATGGTGCCAGGTACTGAAGAAGAATTTTTTTTTTTGTAGTTTTGCAATGTATGATTTGTTCAACAAGTACTCTATAAAGTCCCACTTCCTGTAAGGCACTGTCTCCTAGGGAATGTAGAAGATTCAAAGATGTTTGAGGTAATTATTATGCCCTTAAGGAGAAAAGACAGGTATAGAAATTAACAATTGCTGACATCTGTAAGAAAGCTTGTCAAAATTAATTTAAACCAAACTGATGACTTATACAGAGAACTAAAATATCCCGTAGTTCGCTTCAAGTAATATTTTATTCTAGTTATATATTTGATTTCTTTTTTGTGCTCTGGGTGAGACTTATGTCTTTCCCCTTTGGCCCTATTCAACTGTATCGTGTGTACCCTAAGGAAGCTAGCCCCACTAGGAGTATAGGGCAGTTGTGAGTCCAGAGTCTATAGTGGAGAACTTATGTTAGAAGATCCCTCCCAGAACTTGGCATTTTTGTAATTTGAGTTTCATAATTCCCCTCTAACTCAGTTCTCTCTAATGGCTTTATTGAGTTGATACAGTGATTAAATACATTTGTAAATCACTTAGCAAATTACCTAGTAATTGTATAGTAAACACATANCTCCCAGAACTTGGCATTTTTGTAATTTGAGTTTCATAATTCCCCTCTAACTCAGTTCTCTCTAATGGCTTTATTGAGTTGATACAGTGATTAAATACATTTGTAAATCACTTAGCAAATTACCTAGTAATTGTATAGTAAACACATATGGTGTACATGCTGAGTTGCTTCAATCATGTCCAACCCTTTGCGACCCTATGGACTATAGCCCACCAGGCTCCTCTGTCCATGGGATTCTCCAGGTAAGAATACTGGAGTGGGTTGACATGACTTCCTTTGGGGAATCTTCCTGACCAGAGATCGAACCTGCATCTTTTAAGTCTCCTGAATTGGCAGGGGTGTTCTTTACCACTAGCACCACCTGGGAAATCCATTAAATGGTATTAAATCAAATAATATAATATTACTTCTCTGTTTAGAACTTTCTAACTGCTTTCCATTGTACTTGGAATAAAAACTGCTGCTTACCGCTTAAGATGTCCCACAATGCCTTTACAAAAATCTGTCCTCCACTGTGTTAGTGCCTTCTCGCATAACTCTTTCCCTGTATTTTATATTCCTCTGTCACCTAGGCTTCTTGCTATAATTGAATGATGCTAAGCATCCTCCCTCCAGGGATCTCTAAACTTGTTTTCTCTTTTATTTACAAAATNTGAGTTTGGGTAGGCTCCGGGAGTTGGTGGTGGACAGGGAGGCCTGCATACTGTGGTTCATGGGGTTGCAAAAAGTCGGCCACGACTGAGCGACTGAACTGAACTGAAGGAACTTTGTCTCTTCCTGCCAGCTTTTGATTTAAAGTCTGCTTGTCTGATACAAGTATAGCTATCCCTACTCTCTTTTAGTTTCCACTTGGCTGGAATATCTTTTTCCATTTCTTCATGTTAAGCCTATGTGTATCTTTAAAACAATTTGATTGGGAATTAGTCCATTTACATCTAATAAAATAATTATTAATATCTATTAACAGGTAAGGACTTTCTAATGCCATCTTATATTTCTCTTCTTTGTAGTTTCTTTGTTCTTTTCTTCCTCTTGTGTTGTCTTCATTTGTGAACTGATAATTTTCTGTAACAGTATGCTTTGATTTCCTTTTCTTTATTTTTCATATATCTTTTGATTTGTGGTTACCATGAGGTTTATAAAAAATGTTTTATAGATACAATAGTCTCTATTTTATGCCCATAATCAGCCGACTTTGATCATATAATAAGCTCTATCATCTTTATGTTTTTGATTTTAAAATTTACCTCCTTTTCTGTTAGTATACATTCACAGATTATTAAAGCTATAGCTATTTTTAATACTTCTGTCCATTAACCTTGGTTATCACATCATCACATTATAGTATTCTGAATTTGTGNTATGTTTTTGATTTTAAAATTTACCTCCTTTTCTGTTAGTATACATTCACAGATTATTAAAGCTATAGCTATTTTTAATACTTCTGTCCATTAACCTTGGTTATCACATCATCACATTATAGTATTCTGAATTTGTGCTGTATAGTTGCATTCACTTCACATGCTAACAAGGTTATGCTCCAAATCTTTCAAGCTTGGCCTCAGCAGTACATGAACTTCTGGATGTGCAAGCTGGTTTTAGAAAAGGCATAGGAACCAGAGATCAAATTGACAACATCGGTTGGATCATGGAGAAAGCAAAGGAGTTCCAGAAAAGCATCTACTTCTCCTTCATTGACTATGCTAAAGCATTTGACTGTGGATCACAACAAACTGTGGAAAATTCTTCAAGAGATGGGAATACCAGACCACCTTACGTGTCTCCTGAGAAACCTATATGCAGGTCAAAAAGCAACTGTTAGAATCAGACATGGAACAATGGACTGGTTCACAGTTGGGAGAAAAGTATGACAAGGCTGTGTATTGTCACCCTGCTTATTTAACCTGTATGCAGAGTACATCATGCAAAATGCCAGGCTGGATGAATCACAAGCTAGGATCAATATTGCCAGAAGAAATATCAGCAACACAGATGATACCATTCTAATGGCAGGAAATGAAGAGGAACTAGAGCCTCTTGATGAGAGTGAAGGAGGAGAGTGAAAATGCAGCTTGAAACTCTACATTAAAAAAAAACAAAGATCATTGGCATCCGGTTCCATCACTTCATGTCTAAAAGGAGAAAAAGTGGAACAGTGACAAATTTTCTTTTCTTGGCCTCCAAAATCACTGCAGATGGTGACTCAGTCCTGAAATTAAAAGATGCTTGCTCCTTGGAAGGAAAGCTATGAAAATCTAGACAGCATATTTAAAGGAGAGACATCACTTTGCCAGCAAAGGTCCTTACAGTCAAAGCTATGGTTTTTCCAGTAGTCATGTACGAATGTGATAGTTGGACCATAAAGAAGGCTGAGTACTGAAGAATTGAGGCTTTCAAACTGTAGTGCTAGAGAATACTCTTGAGAGTCCCTTGGACAGCAAGGAGATCAAAACAGTCAATCCTAAAGGAAATAAATCCTGAATATTCATTGGAAGGACTGATACTGAAGCTGAAGCTCTATTACTTTGGCTACCTGATGTGAAGAACTGATGCACTGAAAAAGACCTTGATGCTGGAAAAGACTGAAGGCAAAGCGAGATGGGAACAACAGAGGATGAGATGGTTAGATTGCATCACTGATTCAATGGACATGAATCTGAGCAAACTCTGGGAGGTAGTGAAGGACAGGGAAGCCTGGTGTACCCGTAGTCCATGGGGTTGCAAAGAGTGAGACACAACTTAGCAACTGAACAACAGCAATATATATATATACATATATATGAATAGCTAATGTTGGCCATCTTTGGCATATTTCTTGCCATAATTTTATTTTTACTTCTATCAAAGACATTGTATGCCTGGTGTTCTACATATATAAATGCTTTTAATCTTCATTATAATCAGGTATTATTTTCCATTTTATAAGTGAAAAAACTGAAAAATGTTAACTTTTCTGTCATTTGATATTATTAAAAACATAGTATGAGGATAAAACAATGAGTAAATAATATCTGCTATTATGGAGTTTTATTAAATTGGGGGCAGATAGCAAAAAAAAAAAAATGATTTCAGGGCTGTTAAGACAATATATAGTGTAATAATGAGGTAGACAGTGTGAGACTGAGGATGGAGGTCCTGGGATTCCTTTAGTATAATTGAAGACCTCTCTGTCTAGAGGCTTTTCTCTCTGAATGAAAAGAATGAGAGAGCCAGGATAATATTTAGGGAAAGACTGTTCTAGTAAGAGGGAATAAAATAAATTCAAAGGTCCCAAAAGTTTTGAAGTGGTGGTTTGCTTGGGTTGAAAAGGACAGTCTGGTTGGAAAGGCATGATTGTGGGTGAGAGTTATGGCAAACAAGTACAAGATGAAACATAGTATATTAGGAAAATACAGGAGAGGGGTTAAGTATGTCAGGCCTTTGGAGGCTTTGGTGAAGATTCTTGATGGGATAATTTCGAATGGCATGGAAGGCACTGGAGCTTTTGGAGCAGAGCAGTGCCATGTTCTGATTTACATTTTGAAAATATCATTCTCATTGACTGTAGTAGAAGCTATGATGGAAACAGGTAGCCTGTTAAGTAGAATCTCAATAGTACAGGCAGGAGACTCACTAGGTTGATAATGCTGGATGATATGAAAAGCAGTTTGGGTTCCAGTGTTATTTTAAATATAGGGAGCAAGAGAGGAATTGTGGAAGGATTCAGTGTCTTTGATATGGATATTTATAAAAATAAAATTGCCATTTTATTAAGATTAGGGAAAGCTTGTTTTAGAATTTATAATTAGATCAATACTTTTGTTTGAAGCATTCTAAATGTGGAATTTATGTTAGATATTTAAGATATATTGGAGAAGGAAATGGCAACCCACTCCAGTGTTCTTGTCTGGAGAATCCCATGGACAGAGGAGCCGGGTAGGTTACAGTCCATGGGGTCGCAAAGAGTCGGACACGACTGAGCAACTTCACTTCACTTCATTTTAGATATATCAGTTAAGAAAACAGCCTTGACATTTGGATTTGCAATGTGGAGGTCACATTTGACCTTGATGAGGTGGTGGACAGATGAGGAAATTATTTGGTGTTCTTGTTTTCCCTATAGAATTAAGTGCAAAGATATTTAGTAAGGGTTAAGAGGGAAGGTGGGGTTTTGGATGTTGTCAGAAAAAGGTGAGAAATTGTCATCTAGGAGAGTGGGAGAATAGTTTTACAATGACACTCTCATGTAATTCCAGGCAACTTTGCCTCTCCCCTTGACATCTATGGTCATTTACTTAAGCTGAGACCAGCATGAATCCAAGATTTTCGTTAGCAAGACTCAGCTACTTAGGTAAAGCTAGAAAGTAGATGAGAACTAGAAGTTAACTAGAGCTGGAATCTTGCGAACTTAGTATCCTGAAGGGAAAGATGAAGAAAGAAGTATTTTGATGAACCATCGACTCTAAATAGTGTAAGGATGAAAAAAATATCATGAAGGAAATTATAGAGAACAAACATCAATAGAGGCTCCAGTGTGCAAATAGTTTTTGGAGTTGGGATAAAGAGCATCCAACAATATCTTAGTTTTGGAGAGTAGGATATTAGAAACCAAGAGTGGAACGACTGTAGTTATTGATAATAACAAGTTGTGATTGCTGAGTCAGGTGATTTTGCTTATGATAGACTGAGTTTCCCAGAGCAAAGTAGAAGACCATGTGGAAATGAGAAAGGAATGGGAAAATGTGTTGATGAGGGATTGTATGGAAGTGCATCACAGGGATCACAGTTAGAGGGACTTACAGTCATAGGCTCCCTGTGATTTCTGAAAGCAGCCGGGACATCTTAACAGTCTTCAGAGGTGATAATCAGATTTAATTAAGGCCTCCTTCTAAATCAGGTCTCAGCCTTGGCTGCACATTATAATCACCTGGGGGAACTTTAAAAATTTCCAGTGCTCAAATTTCACCCCAAACCAATGAAATTAAAATCACTAGGGGTGGGACCCAGATGTCAGCATTTTAAAAAGTTCTCCAGGTGTTTCCAATGTGCAGCAAGGCAGAGAGCCAGTTTTCTGGCTTTAGGCCAGAAGAAGTAGCAAGAAATGTTGGCTCTGGAGCCTAGGCTCTGCACGCTAAGACAGATCACCTCAGCACTGTCTGCACATGAGGTGGGAGTCAGATTTGCCTCCCTCCTGTGTCTGAGCATCTAATGAACTAAGGTTTATGCGAGAAGCAAACCAATTGACTCAAAACAGTTAGTAGATGTGTCTGTGTATATTAGCCAGTAAAAAGTGAAAAAGAAAGTTTCTTCCCCAAGAGCAGAACAATCACAGTTTGAGACCCTGTACTGCAGGACAGCAGGTCATAGCTGAGATAGCAATTGATGACATATACATTGCTCTGAGGGCTCCTTAAGAACTTCTACCTTTTACGAATGTCAGGTGAAAGGTTCACAGCACAACTTTTCATGCTTAATTAGCAGTTAGGATTGCTTCAAGAAATCAAATAGGGAGGAGCAGATGGACTTGCAGCTCACCTTGGGGCAGTAATTTGTTTGTCTCAGCCATTAGTCTTGGTTGCTAACAACATCATCTAAAGGTAATGGAATCATACTTTTGCTTATTCTCTATTTGGTTGCTAAATAATTTAGTCCAAAATCTAATTTCTGTTAAAACAGAAAAATAAAATCTTTATTTCAGAGCTATTTAATTTGTAACATGTTGCCATTATAATCTCCTGGCATTGGTGTAATGTCTGAGACTCAGCTGATTGCTTTAAGTACTCAGCACTGATATGCTCTAGTAAGTAAAGAACTTTTACTTGCAGATTACAAAGAACACATTGTATCTTTTTTGCGTCTCAATATAAATAAGGTACAGAGGGCTAAAGTTTTACTTTTTAAAAAGAAAAATTCCTACACTTTAAAACTTAACTCTTTAAATGGCCCTGATTTTTGAACAAAACTTAATATTTTAGAAAGCCAGTATTGTCCTTTTGTTGTGGAAGCAGTTTTGCTATATTTTTAAGATAAATCTTTACTCCACAAACATTTATAGCACTCTGAAAAGGTTTTATATTTTATTTATTGGTGCCATAGCTTTTGACATTGAAATGGACAAGAAGGGTCTGCCATAAACTCTTTTGTGTTTGTTAAATCTCTGGGTTTAAGTGACCTAGGAGAGAGAGGTAATTCTTTCACCTTCCTCTGCTTGGAAACGTGTGTTAGTTCTCTTTGAAAAGAAGGCTTTACTTAAATTTAACTTGTTATTATTTTCCCAGTTGGAGTGACAGAGAATGCTGGGTGACCTTTGTAGGGTTACTTATTGTCTTCATGAAAATTTTCTCCATCTGAGCTAGAGAAAATACCTGCTGAGCTAAGGACTATGGTGAAGACAATGCTTGTCAAACATTTTATGTGCTACTTCTCAGAAAGAAACCAAGCATGATAAATAGACTTTCAGAACAAGTTTTCTAAAATTCTCCTTGTGCCAAACTTTTCCAAGTCCATCTAATCTTCATTAGGTTTTTGCACTCTAGTTAAGCAATGATGATGAGTGAGAATTGGTTCTGGGTAAAATATTGCAGTGAATAGTTTAAATTTCTGCCTTGACTTTTTGTGTCTTTCTCTTGTCCTCTGTGGTATGCCTATGGATTTCACCTTGTATTTACTCTGACATGCATAGCACCTGATATAATTCTTCCTTTCTCTATAAAGACTGCATATGCCCAAATAAACCCCATTTCAAGTCTTTGCTTGTTACTAAAAAATATTTCTTGGACCCTACCCCAAAACCAATTAAATGAGAAACTCTGAGGATGTAGCTTTGTAGAATATTGAGGTTTAAAAACTCCCCAGGTGAGTCTAATGTAAAGCCTTGGCTACGTGTCACTGTCTTAAGCCAAAAACTTCAGATTCTTAAGGGTATTAATTCTAAAGAGTTAGTTGCTGAATAAAGAACATATTTGTAAACCAGAAATCCTTAAACGCTATAAGCCCCAAACTAGGGAGAGAACATTGTCTCAATAGTCTAAAGGATGACAACAACTAAACTAACAATGATGTTTTATGTTGCTATGAAATTCCTCAATTGCCAAGATCACTGCTGCTGCTGCTGCTGCTAAGTCACTTCAGTCGTGTCCAACCAACTCTGTGCGACCCCATAGACAGCAGCCCACCAGGCTCTGCTGTCCCTGGGATTCTCCAGGCAAGAACACTGGAGTGGGCTGCCATTTCCTTTTCCAATGCATGAAAGTAAAAAGTGAAAATGAAGTTGCTCAGTCGTGTCCGACTCTTAGCGACTCCATGGACTGCAGCCTGCCAGGCTCCTCCGTCCATGGGATTTTCCAGGCAAGAGTATTGGAGTGGGTCGCCATTGCCTTCTCCAGCCATGATCACTGAGTGACCGTTATTTCCTTAGTCTCAGGCACTGAGTTATCTGTAATTATCTGTCACACACTGGATGTATTATTTTTCTTCTTGTAGCTGATAGCATAATGTTCATTAGCAAGAGACTAACTTCCTGATTTGTGGGTGTGGGAAGAACTACAAACATTTGCTATTGTGTCACAGTGAATTTCTGATTCTAAGAAACATCTTCAATCACCAGAATGACAGTAGAGTTGCCTGTTTTCCTTATCTGCTTTAGTTAATTTAGTTTATCTCTGCATGTTTGGAGTTGGTTATCTCTCTGTTCAGAACAATTAGGAGAGTGGCCTCAGAGTAAGCATACTGGGACATTGTTCATGGCTATGACACCATTGTATTCAAAACCATAGTTTCCTAAGCTGATTGTTTTTTGATTGGACCAGATATTAGAAGATAAACGACAAAAACTTGCAAACTGCAAGTATTCTTGAAGAATTTTATATATATGTGAATATAGAAGCCTTTGATGAAAAGTTATTCTTAGATCAATATGCTCACTTTAAATAACTTTATTTTTAAAATTATATGTATTATTTTATTTTAATTTTGGCTCGCATCAGTCTTTGCATGCATGAGAGCTTTCTCTAGTTGCAGAGAGCAATGTCTACTCTCTTGTTGAGCTGTGTAGGCTTCCCATTGTAGTGGTGTCTCTTGTGAGGCATGGGCTCTAGGTGTGCAGGCTTCAGTAGTTGTGGCTCACAGGCTCTAGAGAACAGGTTCAGTAGTTTTGACACATGGTCTTAGTTGCTCTGTGGCATGTGGAATCTTCCTGGACCAGAGATGGAATCCATGTCCCTTGCATTGGAAGGCAGATTCTTACCCATTGTACCACCAGGGAAGCCCTATTCAGTTGGTGAAAAAAGTAATTGTGATTTTGGACTGTGAATTTTAAATCGTTATAACTAGGCTCAAACATTTTTATTAGTCAACATAGGAACCATTACAATCAACACATTTTTTGCTAATGAGAAATAAGTTTGCTTATTCTTACAGTGGAGCTTCCCTGGTGGCGCAGACGGTAAAGCGTCTGCCTGCAATGCGGGAGACCCAGGTTTGATTCCTGGGTTGGGAAGATCCCCTGGAGAAGGAAATGGCAATCCACTCCATCACTCTTGCCTGGAAAACCCCATGGACAGAGGAGCCTGATAGGCTATAGTCCATGGGGTCGCAAAGAGTCGGACATGACTGAGCGACTTCAAAATCCATGCTTTGGGATTTGATGAACACTTGGAAAGCATTTTCTCCATCCTGCTGGTTGTGGAAGTGTTTTCCTTGCAAAAAGCTGTTGAGATGCTTGAGGAAGTGGTAGTCAGATGGCGTGAGGTCAGGTGAATAGGGTAGATGAGGTAAGACATTATAGCCCAATTTGTTCAACTTTTGAAATAGGTTGTGTGATATGAGGTCGGGCATTGTTGTGGAGAAAAATCAGGCCCTTTCTGTTGACTGATGCTGGCTGCCAGCGCTGTAGTTTTCAGTGCATCTCGTTGATTTGCTGGGCATACTTCTTAGATGTGTATTGGTTTTGCCGGGATTCAGAAATAGATGAGACCGACAGCAGACCACCAATCAATGATAGTGACCTTTTTTTTGGTGCAGGTTTGGCATTGGAAAGTGGTTTGAAATTCCTTCTTAGTCCAACCGCAGAGTTGGTCATGCCTGTTGGTTGTCATATAATATCCACTTTTCATCACATATCACAATCTGATCAAGAAATGGTTCATTGTTGTTATATAAAATAAGAGAAATGACATTTCAAAATCATGATTTTTTGATTTCTGGTCAGCTCATGAGGCACCTGCTTATCAAGTTTTTCATCTTTCCAGTTTGCTTCAAATGCTGAGTGACTGTAGAATGGTCGACACTGAGATCTTCGGCAACTTCTCAAGTAGTTGTAGGAGGATCAACTTTTATGATTTCTCTCAATTTGTTGTGGTCACCTTCCTATGGCTGGCCACTTGGCTCCTCATCTTCAAGGCTGTGGTCTCAGCTAGAACCATCACTGGATTGGATGTTAGCTAGCTGTTCCTGGGCCAAATGTATTGTTGATGCTTCTAGCTGTCTCCCCTGCTTTACAACCCATTTTGAACTCAAACCTGCTCGAATATGCTTTTTGTCTAACATCATTTCCATAGTCTAAAATAAATACAGAACAAACAGCAAGTAATAATTCATTAGCAAAAATCATGACATAAGAGATATGCATTAAAATGTATAACATAACCACATTTATTGAGAATGTATTCCAGTTCATATGGCAAATATCAACAATGCAAAAACCACAGTTACACTTGCACCAACCTAATAGATGTTCATTTTTAATTTCAATTTTTGAGCCTTTTCAGCTTGTACCCTGAACTCGATAACAGCAAATAAAACCCACTTTGTTGCTATTTAATCAATTTTGTAAAATGGAGAAAGTTGCAACATCTGGCTTTTGTTCAAGCCCATATTTCTTCCACTACACTGGTCTAGAAGACATCTTTTTAAATACAACTCGGGGGCATTCATCCTGCCTCACTCTCACTGTGACCTTTGAGAGGAGTGCTAATATGTCAAAGATGAGTTTACTATTGATTAACAATTTTGGTGAGTTAAGTTTTTTGTATAATTCTGGAAGAGATTAAAGTCTATTTTAAGACTTCCAGTTTCTGGCTTTGCATCACATATAAGGAGCTTGGAAATCACCAGTCTTCCTAAAAAAAACAAGAAAACAAAAAAACCAGACTAAAAAAATCAACCTCTCTTTTTGGATCTGTTAGAGAGGTGAGACACAGCACTGCCCCCATGATTGAAGAGTCAGGCAGGGAATAGAGACATGGGAGTGGAAACCACCTCAGGAAAACTGTAATTGAAAAATTGCCGGTGGCTTAGTGTCCAACTCTTTGTGACCCTATGGACTGTAGCCCCTCCAGGCTCCTGTGCCCATGGAATTCTTCAGGCAAGAATACTGCAGTGGGTTGCCAACNGGGTGACAATATACAGCCTTGATGTACTCCTTTTTCTATTTGGAACCAGTCTGTTGTTCCATTCCAGTTCTAACTGTTGCTTCCTGCCCTGCATTACAGATTTCTCAAGAGGCAGGTTAGGTGGTCTGGTATTCCCATCTCTTTCAGAATTTTCCACAGTTGATTGTGTTCCACACAGTTAAAGGCTTTGGCACAGCCAATAAAGCAAAAACAGTTGTTTTTCTGTAACTCTCTTGCTTTTTCGATGATCTAGTGGATGTTGGCAATTTGCTCTCTGGTTCCTCTGCCTTTTCTAAAACAAGCCTGAACATCAGAAAGTTCACGGTTCACGTATTGCTGAAGCCTGGCTTGGAGAGTTTTGAGCATTACTTTACTAGAATGTGAGATGAGTGCAACTGTGTGGTACCTGGAATTCCATCACCTCCACTAGCTTTGTTCGTAGTGATGCTTTCTAAGGCCCACTTGACTTCACATTCCAAGATGTCTGGCTCTAGATTAGTGATCATATCATCATGATTATCTGGGTCATGAAGATCTTTTTTGTACAGTTCTTCTATGTATTCTTGCCATCTCTTCTTAATATCTTGTGCTTCTGTTAGGTCCATACNGTCTGGTTCTAGATTAGTGATCATATCATCATGATTATCTGGGTCATGAAGATCTTTTTTGTATAGTTCTTCTGTGTATTCTTGCCATCTCTTCTTAATATCATGTGCTTCTGTTAGGTCCATACCATTTCTGTCCTTTATCGAGCCCATCTTTGCATGAAATGTTCCCTTGGTGTCTCTAATTTTCTTGAAGAGATCTCTAGTCTTTCCCATTCTGCTGTTTTCCTCTATCTCTTTGCACTGATTGCCGAAGAAGGCTTTCTTATCTCTTCTTGCTATTCTTTGGAACTGTGCATTCAGATGCTTGTATCTTTCCTTTCTCTTGTATAGGCAGGCAAATTTAGGTGTCAACCAAATAGAAATGACTGTAGACATATGATACTTGAAATAACAACCAGAGAGAATTTGTAAAATTGTAAAGTTGAGAAATAGGTTCTAAGATTAAGAACTAGGTGGGGGGACACACAATTTTAGGGGAAGGAGAAGGGATTAGATAACCTGACTGAGAAAAGGCTAATCTGAGACTGAAGAAGGGAACAGCAGTTAGAGTGTAGTGTCCTGGAATTTAACAAAGTTTCAGAAAAGAGATTGGGCAGTAGTTAAGAAATTTTACAGATAGAATACTGATATTTTCATTCTGTAGTGAAAATTTCTCTGCTTCAACTTGTACAATCCCTTTCCTGTGCATAAGACCATTACAATTTATTTGGCATTTCCTGTGCCTAGCACAATATCTTTATTTAATTTCTTCAAGATTCATTGAGGCTTTTTTGCTGGATGAAAACTATAAGTCTTGGGGAAGCTGGGATGACTCAGTATTTCTTTCTACATAATTTCTTATGTCCCTCGATTTCTGTGATATTCATGTTAATTGGGAAAGAAACTGTGTCTGGTACATTTTAATCTGGCATATAGTAAGTAAAAAGGATGAAAAGTTAATTGTTGAACTGATGGATCCATATGATAGTTGGTTAGTCATGTCAGTTATGTCCTTCACCTGTAGCCTTTAGTCTTCATTACTTGAGTAGCTCCCCTTTTGAGATCTTAGACTTGACATTGTTCTCTGTGATCATAGCCTTCTTATTTCCCAATAACTTCACACTCTTAGTTCTTACTAAGAACTTACTAAGTTTTTACTCAGAAATTTCCCTTTTTTTGTATTCCTCTGTTCACTGAGTGCTAACGTATTTGTGTGTTAATCACCCTGCCGGTTTTCTGTTTCTGTCTGATCTGGATCTTTAGTGGGTATCTCCAGTGATACGTTACTCAGTGCTGGGGTAGCATGCTATTCTGGTTCACTCTCGCTCTTGCTTCTATTTTATGGTGGTCTGCTAAGCATTGTTGAAGAAAGCTGTGAAATTGTGCTGCCTTTTGGTTACTGCTGTCATGTTTTTCTAATGTTGACTTGTATCCTTTTCTATTTAAAAATTATTTTATTCATCTCTTACTATTGATTATGACAGCAGTTTTAAAACCTTTTTAGCCACCTTAAGAAGGATCCAGAAGAGGTGTTTATATTTAATATTTTTGAGAAAATTCAGTCCACTTGATGTGAAAGTTTTCAATTTCTGTTCCTTATATTTCAAAATTTTTTCCTCACTCATTCTCTACTGTATATTAAAGAAGCAACTCTCTTATTTTATAAAACTAATTGCCTTACTTTGCTTTTAGTAATTCACTCACTTTTTGTTTAATACCAAATATTGTTTAATAATCATTTTTCTTTTGAATTTTCAGTCATTTTCATAGACTCATTCTTCTCAGTATGTTAAGAACTCTTGTAGACAACAAATCTTTCCTCTGATCTTCTTAAATTATAATTTGTATTTCCATCTATAGACTTCTTTATGCTCTATTTGCTGTATCTGCTCTTTTACTATTTTAGTTCCCTAAANTTTAGCTCAGTGGAATTGCTGTACTCTGCTTGGCCTCCAGCTCATAGTGTCCTGATTGGGAGTTTGTCCTCAGCCAGAGAGAGGGCAATTGTAGTTTCCAAAATGAGTTTCCCAGCTCAGGAATCATAGGATTGAACTGACTATTGTTAGTGCCCAAGAAGAGTAGTTGTGTGTATTTTTGTAATTCTATAATTTTACAAAAGGAGGTAGTTTATAGGAGAAGGGCTACTTTGATAAGATGTGTATAAGAGACAACTCTTTTTCCCCCCCCGCCCCTGGCTTGTCAGGAGCTTCCTTTTCCTTGACACTCTACCCTTCTTCAGTTTTCTTGACACTTTGTTTTATCTATTTTCCCTCCTGTTTCTTTGTTTAATTTATCTCTTCTCACTCTTTAGCTGTTTTTATAAAGGGAATTCTCCAGGGTTGGGTTCTTTCCTCTCATTTTTCTGTTTCTGGAAACTCGTTTACTTAAACAGTTTATAGACTTGCCTTAGTTTGGAGGGCCTTCAAATATTCAAATATTCCTCTCTAGCATCTCATCAATATGCTGACTTCTAATATATTGTTAAATATATTTTTTCTTGTTTTTTTTTTTGTTTGTTTGTTTTGTTTTTGTTTTAAAGCTTGTCTTCTCAAAAGTATTATTCATTTCCTTTGATGTTGTTTCTTCTAGGCTTTGTCATTTATTCATTTAAATTTATTCAGTTATGTTTGTGTTTCATTCTGTTTTCACCATGTTCTTCAGATTGGACAACTTGTGTTGATCTATATTTAAGTTTGTTGACTCTTCTTTCTTTTGATTGTTAAGCCAAACCAGCGAATTTTTAATTTAAATTACAATTTTAAGATAGTTTTCATTTGATGTTTTAAAATAATTTCCATTTCTTTGAATCTGTGTCTACTCATTCATTATTTATTCTTTGCACAAAATTTTAATAGCTGTTTAAAATTCTTGAGTGCTAAGTCTAACATCTGAACCATGATTGGTATGGTTTCTATTCATTGTTTTGATTTGTTTTGTTTTCCTTGACCCTGGGGCACATTTCCTGTTTCTCTGTGATTTTTATTTTATACTTGACATAGCGAATGATACATCTCTGTTTATATTTCTCAGAAAAGTGTTTTTTTTTTTTCTATTCAGTGATTTAATTGTTGGATGATCACTTTCCACTTGTGTAGGATTTATTTTACACCTTGTTAGTACAGGTTTATGAAAAGTCCAAGTTGTTTCCCAGATCTCTATATCCTGGCAGAACCCGCATCTAAACTTTTTCTCCTGAAGATCTTTGGCTTTAAGATTTGTTACTGAATGCTGAAAGTAGGCTCTACTTTATGGTGTGGTTCTTACTCTTAAGACACAAGCTTTCTAATGTCTCATTGTTCAAAGTGTTAAATATTAACCTTTCTATTATGGTTGACTTGAACTCCAGTGGCCCCTTGTGCTGCTTGTTCTTGCGTATATTTCTTCGCTTTTAACCTGTAGCAGATGTACTCTGATAAACTGTAGTCTTTCCATGTGTATGTGCAGCCCATTCTTCAGCCAAGGCCCTGAGGGAGCCCCACATGGAATTCTGTGTCTCACTATATGTACAGGTCCCTGTCCCACAAATTCTTGCCATTTCCCTGCAGCCATGAATTCTAATCTTTATCTTTAGCTCAGTGGAATTGCTGTACTCTGCTTGGCCTCCAGCTCATAGTGTCCTGATTGGGAGTTTGTCCTCAGCCAGAGAGAGGGCAATTGTAGTTTCCAAAATGAGTTTCCCAGCTCAGGAATCATAGGATTGAACTGACTATTGTTAGTGCCCAAGAAGAGTAGTTGTGTGTATTTTTGTAATTCTATAATTTTACAAAAGGAGGTAGTTTATAGGAGAAGGGCTACTTTGATAAGAGTTATTCTATCAAGCCAGAAGTCTTGAAACCTTAAAATATATATTTTTTGAGTCCTTTCTTATATTCAGGCTTCCAGTCCAAACTAAATCTTGTTTTCTTTCTTCTCAAAGCTGTTTATGTCTATTCCAATCATTTCTGTGATCACTTCCTACCATCCTGAGACCATGATTTGCCCAAATTTCTCTGATGTCTGTATCTTTCTAACTAGTCTCTCACAACTCATATAACTTTAATTATCTCATTTGTTTATATAAGTTCTTTACTAATTACTTAATCTGTACTCTTTAATCAGAAAATTCAGTTCTTCCTCAAATGATCTCTACATGATATTATAGCTTTATCTACCACCATTCCCACATATTACTATCCCCTCACAGTAATCCAAGGCTATGCCCTGATGGGTAATGCTGAAATAACTGAAGTTGAAGGATTCTATGGAGACCTACGAGACCTTCTAGAACTAACACACAGAAAAGAAGCCCTTTTCATTATAGGGGACTGGAATGCAAAAGTAGGAAGTCAAGAAATACCTAAAGTCACAGGCAATTTTAGCCTTGGAGTACAGAATGAAGCAGGGCAAAGGCTGATAGAGTTTTGCCAAGAGAACATAATAGCAAACACATTCTTCCAACAACACAAGAGAAGACTCTACACATGGACATCACCAGATGGTCAATACTGAAGTAAAATTGATTATATTCTTTGCAGCCAAAGATGGAGAAGCTCTATACAGTCAGCAAAATCAAGACTTGGAGCTGAATGTGGCTCAGACCATGAACTCCTTATTGCCAAATTCAGACTTAAATTAAATAAAGTAGGGAAAACCAGTATACCATTCAGGTATGACCTAAATCAAATCCCTTAACATTATACAGTGGAACTGAGAAATAGATTCATAGGATTAGTTCTGATAGACAGAATGCCTGTAGAACTATGGATGGAAGTTCATGACATTGTACAGGAAGCAGGGATCAAGACCATCCCCAAGAAAAAGAAATGCAAAAAAGAAAAATGGCTGTCTGAAGAGGCCTTACAGACAGCTGTGAAAAGAAGAAAAGCAAAAAGCAAAGGATAAAAGGAGAGATATACCCATTTGAATACAGAGTTCTAAAGAATACCATGGAGATATAAGAAAGCTTTCCTCAGTGATCAGTGCAAAGAAATAAATAGAGGAAAACAATAGAATAGGAAAGACTAGAGATCTCTTCAAGAAAATTAGAGATACCAAGGGAACATTTCAGGAAAAGATGGGCACAATAAAGGACAGATATGGTATGGACCTAACAGAAGCAGAAGATATTAAGAGATGGCAAGAATACACAGAAGAACTATACAAAAAAGATCTTCATGACCCAGATAACCACGATGGTGTGATGACTCACCTAGAGCCAGATCCTGGAATGTGAAGTCAAGTGGGCCTTAGGGAGCATCATTTTGAACAAAGCTAGTGGAGGTGATGGAATTCCAGATAACCTATTTTAAATCCTAAAAGATGATACTGTGAAAGTGCTGCACTCAATATGCCAGCAAATTTGAAATACTCAGCAGTGGCCATAGGGCTGGAAAAGGTCAGTTGTCATGCCAATCCCAAAGAAAGGCAATGTCAAAGAATGCTCAGACTACCGCACAATTGCACTCATCTCACATGCTAGTAAGGTAATGCTCAAAATTCTCAAAGCCAGGCTTCAGCAATACATCAACAATGAACTTCCAGATGTTCAAGCTGGTTTTAGAAAAGTCAGAGGAACCAGAAATCAAATTGCCAACATCTGCTGGATCACAGAACATGCAAGAGAGTTCCAGAAAAACATCTATTTCTGCTTTATTGACTATGCCAAAGCCTTTGACTGTGTGGATCACAATCAACTGTGGAAAATTATGAAAGAGATGGGAATACCAGACCAACTGACCTGCCTCCTGAGAAATCTGTCTGCAGGTCAGGAAGCAACAGTCTGAACTGGACATGGAACAACAGACTGGTTCCAAATAGGAAAAGGAGTACGTCAAGGCTGTATATTGTCACTCTGCTTATTTAACTTCTATGCAGAGTACATCATGTGAAACGCTGGGCTGGAAGAAGCACAAGCTGGAATCAAGATTGCTGGGAGAAATATCAATAACCTCAGATATGCAGATGACACCACCCTTATGGCAGAAAGCAAAGAAGAACTAAAGATCTCCTTGGAAATGAAAGAGAGGAGTGAAAAAGTTAGATTAAAACTCAATATTCAAAAAGCTAAGTTAATGGCATTAATGGCATCTGGTCCCATCACTTCATGGCAAATAGATGGGGAAGCAATGGAAACAGTGGCAGACTTTATTTTGGGGGGCTCCAAGGTCACTGCAGATGGTGACTGCAGCCATGAAATTAAAAGACACTTGCTCCTTGGAAGGAAGAAAAGTTATGACCAGCATAGACAGCATATTAAAAAGCAGAGACATTACTTTGCCAACAAAGGTCCATCTAGTCAAGGCTATAGTTTTTCCAGTAGTCATGTATGGATGTGAGAGTTGGAATGTAAAGAAAGCTGAGCATCGAAGAATTCATGCTTTTGAACTGTGGTATTTGAGTGGACTCTTGAGAGTCCCTTGGACTGCAAGGAAATCCAACCAGTCCATCCTTAAGGAAATCAGTTCTGCATATTCATTGGGAGGATGATGCTGAAGCTGAAACTCCAATACTTGGCCACCTGAAGCAAATAATGACTCATTTGAAAAGACCCAGATGTTGGGAACAATTGAAGGCAGGAGGAGAAAGGGATGACAGGATGAGATGTTTGGATGGCATCACGGACTCAATGGACGTGAGTCTGAGTAAACTCCAGGTGTTGGTGATGGACTGGGACGCCTAGTGTGCTGCAGTCCATGGGATCGCAGAGTCAGACATGACTGAGCAACTGAACTGAACTGAACTGACTGATTCTCTCATATATAGCATAGTTACTAGCAAACCTATATGTGTAATTCCTTAAGTTTGCTTATATTATTTATCTTATATAGAATGCTTTGAGTCTTCAAAATTATTTTTTATTCAACTAACATTTATTAAGTTCCTTAGGCATGCCAGACACCATTTTAATTTATAGAATAATAAGAATGAACAAAGTAGGTTCTGTCACATTGAAAGTGAAAGTGAAGTCACTTAGTCGTGTCCAACTCTTTGCGACCCCATGGATGATAGCCTACCAGGCTCCGAGATCCATGGGATAACTTAAAATTTAGTGGAGAAGATAGAAATTTAACAAAAAATTCACATAAAGATTAATTATGCCTGTGTTAGCAACAATAGAGAGGCATGTCTTAAAGTATACTTGCTATGCAGCCTTATCATAGACTTTAGAATTCATTTACCTGGTATATTAGATTTGAATATATAAGCTGTTGCAAAGTAAGCTGGATAAAATGCATATGGAAGATATATTTCTAGGCAGAAAGAACAACTTGAGAGAAAAACCCAAGGAAGGAAACAACGTGATTTTGTAGGAACTGAAAGTAATCAGTGAGTCTAGAGTACAGTGACAAGTAAGTGATGAGTAATGGGATTGGTAAATTACCATAGTGTCAAGTGATCATTTTTCTGTAGGTTATAATGGTACTTTGGGATTTTATTCTAAGAGCAAAGAGAAGCCTGCAGGGAACCTCAAAGCTGTCACCCAGTTTTCTAGCAGGCACTGGGATTGTTAGACAACCTCTCTCTCTACTCTTCAAACTGTCAATCCTGTAGGTGGAATTTTAGTTGCACAAAGAGCTTGCAAGGGATCATAGATTCTGCATATTGCTCTTGTCCTTATAATTGACAGAATGCCAGCATTTGTGGACATGAGCATGTAACAATGCAGAATTATGGGACTGTTCATCTTTCTTTTAATTCTTACCTACTTAACATAGTCATACAAACTGATTTGCCTTCTGGTCTATGAAGTTGTTAGTTGTTTTAAGTACAGTGGTATTATTAGAATCCTATTTTATTAAGATATTCCTTACTGAACATAGGTGAAATTTTTGAAGGGGCAGAAGGCAAGAATGAAAGATAGAAGTTTAGGTAAGATGCTTGAGTGCAGGTTAGAATGCCTGCCTAGGTGGCTCAGTGGTAAAGAATCTGCCTGCCAATGCAGGGAGACACAAGAGATATGTGTGTGATCCCTGGGTCAGGAAGATCCTCTGGAGGAGGAAATGGTAACCCCCTCCAAAATTTTTGCCAGGAAAATCCCATGGACAGAGGAGCCTTGTGGGCTACAATCCATAGGATTGCAAAGATTTGGACACAACTAAACACTGTATATATTATATATATATGATGTATGCTGCTCCTGGATCATGGAAAAAGGAAGAGAGTTCCAGAAAAACAACTGTTTCTGCTTTATTGACTATGCCAAAGCCTTTGACTGTGTGGATCACAATCAACTGTGGAAAATTATGAAAGAGATGGGAATACCAGACCACCTAACCTGCCTCTTGAGAAATCTGTAATGCAGGTCAGGGAAGCAACAGTTAGAAGTGGACATGGAACAACAGACTGGTTCCAGATAGGAAAAGGAGTACATCAAGGCTGTATATTGTCACCCTGCTTATTTAACTTCTATGCAGAGTACATCATGAGAAATGCTGGACTGGAAGAAACACAAGCTGGAATCAAGACTGCCAGGAGAAATATCAATAACCTCAGATATGCAGATGACACCACCCTTATGGCAGAAAGTGAAGAGGAGCTAAAAAGCCTCTTGATGAAAGTGAAAGAGGAGAGTGAAAAAGTTGGCTTAAAGCTCAACATTCA
>SJYW01035805.1:492231-502428 GCA_006410735.1 Raphicerus campestris | reverse complement strand
AGAGGAGAGTGAAAAAGTTGGCTTAAAGCTCAACATTCAGAAAACGAAGATCATGGCATCTGGTCCCATCACTTTATGGGAAATAGATGGGGAAACAGTGGAAACGGTCTCAGACTTTATTTTTTTGGGCTCCAAGGTCACTGCAGATGGTGACTGCAGCCATGAAATTAGAAGACGCTTACTCCTTGGAAGAAAAGTTATGACCAACCTAGATAGTATATTCAAAAGCAGAGACATTAATTTGCCGACTAAGGTCAGTCTAGTCAAGGCTATGGTTTTTCCTGTGGTCATGTATGGATGTGAGAGTTAGACTGTGAAGAAGGCTGAGGGCCAAAGAATTGATGCTTTTGAACTGTGGTGTTAGAGAAGACTCTTGAGAGTCCCTTGGACTGCAAGGAGATCCAACCAGTCCATTCTGAAGGAGATCAGCCCTGGGATTTCTTTGGAAGGAGTGATGCTAGAGCTGAAACTCCAGTACTTTGGCCACCTCATGCGAAGAGTTGACTCATTGGAAAAGACTCTGATGCTGGGAGAGATTGGGGGCAGGAGAAGAAGGGGACGACCGAGGATGAGATGGCTGGATGGCATCACTGACTCGATGGACGTGAGTCTGAGTGGGCTCCGGGAGTTGGTGATGGACAGGGAGTCCTGGAGTGCTGCGATTCATGGAGTCGCAAAGAGTTGGACACGACTGAGCGACTGAACCGAACTGAACTGAAGTGCAAAATCTAAAAAAATGGCACAAATGAACTTGCAAAACAGAAACAGACTCATTTACATTTAAGCTAACTTATGGTAACCAAATGGTAAAGGTAGAGTGGGATCAATTAGGATTTTAGGGTAAAGAGATATACACTATTATTTATAAAATAGATAACAAGGACTGACTTTATAGAACAGGAACTATATTCAATATCTTGTAATAACTTACAATGGAGAAGAAGCTGGAAAAGAATATATAACTGATCCACTTTGTACATCTGAGGCACTGTAAATCAACTATATTTCAATAAAAAAATAAAAAATATCAGTCTTTATCCTATTAGTTTCTAATAGGATAATAGTTATAGTTTCTAATAGTTATTTAACTATAATTTCTAATAGTTAACTATAGTTAAATGTTAACTAAATAGTTAACTATTTAGTTATATAATAGTTAACTAGCTATATAATAGTTAACTAGTTATATAATAGTTAACTAAATAATTAACTATAGTTTCCAATAGTTATTTAACTATAATTTCTAATAGTTATTTAACTTAAATAACAAATCTGAGTATTTTAGTAAGCAGTGAGGATAGAAGTAACATGGGAAAAAAAGATTAACTAGGTGAGATTTGGGGAATTAGATTAAATTAGAAATAGGATCCATGATGTAAGGTGGTAAGAAGGTAGGCAGTGTTTGAAGTTCAGGGTTTGAAAATAGAGCAGAGATTGGTAGTGAGAAAAGTGAAGACTGTCAAGAAGCTATAATTGTTAAACACAGGTGACTATTAGTGCTGTTGGGCTGTGAGGTTGAAGGATATTTGCATAAACTAAATTCAGTTTCACTTTTCTCCATAGTTATTTTATGTATTATGACTGTAAATGGAATGTCAGATGTCCTCAAGAATTTTCCATGGTTTGGTAATTCTCTTGAAGGACTGAGAGAACCGAAGATAGAGTTTATACTCACAGCTGCATTTTATTACAGCAAAAGGGCTTAAAAAATCATCAAGGGGAAAGGTGCATGGATCAAAGTCTCATTGTAATCAGATGTAAGTTTATAAAGAGTCCTCTTCTAGTAGAGTCACAGAGGATGACATTTAGCTCCCCAGCACTGAGTTGTGATGATTGTTTGAAATGTTGTCTATCATGGAAACTCATTAGATGCAGTGTCAAGAATTTTTACTGGTGGCTGGTCATTTTGTCACCTTCTACCTAGGCTATACCAAATTTCTAATCTCCCACGCATGAAGTATATATTCAGCTTAAACCACATTTTTGAAACAGATTTTAGGCATGGTGAGTGGCTCATCAGTTCTCAAAATGGTGGAGAAATGCCCTTTAAATCCAAGCTCCCAGATGGCAGTCAAGGGCCAACCTTGCAAGTAAGACTTTCTAAGCTCTGCACAGTGGTGACAATAGAATTTCTAGATCATCCTTTGTGCTAATTTATTATTTATATAATATATTCTGCAGTAACCTATTATCTGTATGTGTGGCTTTCATTTGCTTTATACATGGCGTCACAGACTCTTGACTTTTTGTACTTTTGAATTATCTTATTTTTTTCACTTCTTTTCTAACAGTGATCCTGTTTCAGGACATATTTGGCTAAGCTTGGATTTTGTGGAATTCTATCTTGTGTTCTATTCATTTGTCTAATCTCTTCTCTAGTCATTATATATTGATCTCATGTCATATCTAAGTTTCTATGAAGGTTAATGGGAAAATCATTTGGAATACATTTTTATATAAGGTAATTTACCTTCCTAACAATGCATAAATGTACCAAGAGTCTACAGTGTTTTTGATTGGTCTTAGAAGATAAAATTAATGAGAAGTTGTAAAATTTAATGAAAGCTCATAAACATTTATTATTAGTTAAAATAATTCTAGTGTGGAAATGTGTTATTCAATAACAGCTTACACTGTAAAGAAACGCATACACAGACTTTTTTTTTGTTTGCTTTTATTGGACCAGTCTTACATTTGCTGTGTGTTGAGTTCCCCATGCTAATAGAAATTGCTAAGAAGGTTGTGGTGACCAGAATTGTGTTGCAACATACTGTTTGGCTGTTTTCTTGCTGTATTTTAACAAAATAATTTGTATGTTATCCTATCTTTTGTATTAGTCCATACCTAAAGCTGGGCTTCCCTGGTGGCTCAGAGGTTAAAGCGTCTGCCTCCAATGCGGGAGACCTGGGTTTGATCCCTGGGTCAGGAAGATCCCCTGGAGAATGAAATGGCAACCCACTCCAGTGTTCTTGCCTGGAGAATCCCATGGACAGAGGAGCCTGGTAGGCTACAGTCCACGGGGTCGCAAAGAGTCGGACACGACTGAGCAACTTCACCTTCACCTCATACCTAAAGCCAAGAATTTTTTTTCTTATTCCTAGAAATTGTTTCTATTCTCTGAGCCCATTCAAAACATGTTCCAAGGACCAGTAATATTGGAATTACCTGGCAGTTTGTTAGGAACACAGAACCTTAGGCCTAGCCCCAGACCTGCTGAATAAGAATCTGTTTGAGTGGAATGTGTGTGCCACGAGCCTGGAGCTAGCATGGATGACTTTTGCTGCCACAATCTCTTTTATTCAGGTTATCTGAAAATGTTAGAATTCTATCACTTATGGCTGAATGAGCCCAGTCTAATATAAAAATTAACCAGATAAGAGGAAACTGAGGTCACCTACTTCTTGTGACCCTCCTAGTCACAGGTCCATGCCTGCTTCAGTTTGCACTCCATCCTTGAGGAAACCTAAGTCCAGCACTCACTGCTGCTTGGGTCGCTGCTGTTGACTGAGGGTCCCAGAGACACTCTGGTGGCATCAGATAACCAAGGATCACCACAATTCACTTTTCCAGTGAAATAATCCATTCATCGCAGAGAACGCAATGGCACCCCACTCCAGTTCTCTTGCCTGGAAAATCCGATGGATAGAGGAGCCTGGTAGGCTGCAGTCCATGGGGTCGGTATGAGTCGGACATGACTGAGTGACTTTACTTTCACTTTTCACTTTCCTGCATTGGAGAGGGAAATGGCAACCCACTCCAATGTTCTTGCCTGGAGAATCCCAGGGACGGGGGAGCCTGGCGGGCTGCCATCTATGGGGTCGCACAGAGTCAGACATGACTGAAGCGACTTAGCAAGCAAGCAAGCAAGCAAGCAAGCAAGCAATCCATTCATCGAATTAAAAGAGAAGACAAGATGATGGAGTAGAAGGGCTTGAGTTCACCTCCTCTCAGAGAAACACAAAATCACACCTAACTACTGAACAGCTATCTACAAAACAGACCAGAACCTACCAAAAAAGATATACTACATCCAAAGACAAAGAAGAAGCCACAGCGAGATGGTAGGAGAGGCATTTCCAGAATGTAAGCAAATCCGGTATCCGCCAAGTGACCTATCCACAAACTGGAAAATAATTATCTCACAGAGGTTTTCACACAGGATTAAGAATTGTGAGTCCCCACATCAGGGTCTCCAGCCTGAGGGTCTGGCTGAGGAGGAACCCCAGAGCATTTGGCTTTGAAGGGCAGTGGGTCTTGTGTGCAGGAGCTCCACAGGACTGGGGGAAACACAGACTCCGCTCTGGGAGGTTGCACCCTGGGACTCAGGCAAAGCAGTGACTCTGTAGGAGCCTGGGCCAGGCCTACCTGAAGGTCTTGGAGGGCCTCCAATATAAAATAAAAATTAAATTAAAAAATAATCTGTCGAGAGACTTATTCATTGTTTGTAATATTCCTAAAGTTTGTGACCTATAAACACATTACAGTTAATTTTGTATATCTATTTCAGAGTATGAAGCCAAAAAAATAGAACTATGGGGACTTCTCTGGTGGTTCAGTGGCTAAGACGCTGCACTGCCAATGCAGGGGACTTGGGTCAATCCCTGGCTAGGCGACTGGATCCCACATGCTGCATCTAAGAGTTTAAATGTAACAACTAAAGAATCTGAAAGCACAGCAAAGGTCGAAGATCCTATGTGACACATTTAAGACCTGGCACAGCCGAATAAATAAATATTAAAAAATAGAAATATGTATCAGAGAGTCTTATCAGGCAATTAATTAATAAAATAGCTATTTTCTGTAAAAAAAAAAANATTTTCTGAATGTTGAGTTTTAAGCCAGCTTTTTCACTCTCCCCTTTCACTTTCATCAAGAGGCTTTTTAGTTCTTCTTTGCTTTCTACCATAAGGGTGGTGTCATCTGTGTATATGAGATTAGTGAAATTCTCCCAGCAGTCTTGATTCCAGCTTGTGCTTCATCCAGTCTGGCATTTCACATGATGTACTCTGCATATAAGTTAAATAAGCAGGGTGATAATATACAGGCTTGACAAACCCCTTTTCCAATTTGGAACCAGTCCATTGTTCCACATCTGGTTCTAACTGTTGGCTCTTGACCTGCATACAGATATCTCAGGTAAAGTAGTCTTGTGTTCCCATCTCTTTAAGAATCCTAAAATGTGTCTGTTGAATGAGTCCAGTCTAAATCCACACCAAAACCATACAAATCATGGAGTAGAAAGTACATTTATTTTTATCGAATTGCCTGAAGTGATTTTTCTACCCTGATTTAATTTAAAATATTATTTTTTTTTTCTTCATTCTGCTTTGTGTGTGTGCTTAGTCACTCAGTTGTGTCTGACTCTTTGCAACCCTGTGGACTGTAACTCACCAGACTCCTCTGTCCATGGGGATGCTCCAGGCTAAAATACTGGTCATTCTGCCTTAGTTCTCTTATTTGCATGGTCTCTTCCCTTGTTGTGTTTTCTTAGNAGTTGTGTCTGACTCTTTGCAACCCTGTGGACTGTAACTCACCAGACTCCTCTGTCCATGGGGATGCTCCAGGCTAAAATACTGGTCATTCTGCCTTAGTTCTCTTATTTGCATGGTCTCTTCCCTTGTTGTGTTTTCTTAGGAAGGTGCGGGGGGGCGGGGGGAATGTGTATTGCAAAATTAAAACTTTTTGGACAATTTCATAAATAATAAATATAAAAGTAGTACAAAACTAATAAAATTATTGTGAAGTAAGTGACATAATCAGCTTTGAGTAACAATAGCAGAAACAAAAATTCATGATATATATATATAAAAGTATTTGGATACTGCTGTCAAGAAAGGCACTCAAATTATCACATAAGCTTGAGTAATGAACAACCAACACTCTGCCAGGCTTGTTTCTGCTTTTTGGAAATTGCAAAACGTTCAATAAATGTATGCTAACGTGGCCCTTGAAATGTCCTTACATCCCTGGGACAATTCCCACTTGATCATGGTATATGGTGAGATTTGGGTTGCTAATATTTTATTGAGGACTTTGGTCTCTGTGTTCATCAGTGATACTGGCTTGTAATTTTCTTTTTTATGGTATCTTTTTCTGGTTTTGATATCAGGGTTATGGTGGCCTCATAGAATGAGTTTGGAAGTGTTTCTCTGAAATGTGTTGAAATAGTGTCGGAAGGATAGGTATTAACTCTTCTCTAAATGTTGGACAGAATTCACCTGTGAAGTCATCTGGTCCTGGACTTTTATTCCTTGGGAGTTTTTAAATCACTTTCAACTTCAGTCCTTGTGATTGATCTGTTCATATTTTCTACTTCTTCCTGGTTCAGTCTTGAAAGATTATATCTTTCTAAGAACTAGTCCATTTCTTCTAGGTTGTGCATTTTACTGGCATATAGTTTCTTGTAATAGTCTCTTATGATCCTTTGTATTTCTGTGGTATCAGTTGTAGCTTCTCCTTTTTCATTTCTAATTTTATTGGTTTGGGCTCTTTCCCTTTTGTGGGAAGGAAATGCAACCCATTCCAGTGTTCTTGCCTGGAGAATCCAGCGATGGAGGAGCCTGGTATGCTGCCATCTATGGGGTCGCACAGAGTTGGACGTGACTGAAGTGACTCAGCAGCAGCAGCAGCTCTCCCTTTTTTTTTTAATGAGTCTTTAAGAAAGGAGATCTGTAAGCCTTGATAGTTTCAGGAGACATTCTTAATCCAGGAGCAGTGTCTGATAAAATATGCATTGGCTGTTCAAGCCAAAAATCAAGCTACAACATAGATAAACCTTGAAAACATCATGCTAAGTGAAAAAAGCCAGTCATCACATATTGTATTTTGCCACTTATATAAAAGATCAAAAATAATATAGTGATTGCCTGGTCTGTGAGGAACTGGGACTAGAAAGAAATGGGGAAAAAGAGACACAGAGGTATAGAACGGACATTTGGCCTCTGAGGGAGAGGGAGAGGGTGGGATGATTTGGGAGAATGGCATTGAAACATGTATACTATCACGTAAGAAACGAAGCACCAGTCTATGTTCAATACAGGATACAAGACGCTTGGGGCTGGTGCACGGGATGATCCAGAGAGATAATACGGGGTGGGAGGTGGGAGGGGGCTTCGGCATTGGGAGATCGTGTACACCTGTGGCTGATTCATGTCAATGTATGGCAAAACCAATACAGTATTGTAACGTAGAATAAACTAAAAAAAAAATTTTTTTTTAATGTAAAAAAAAAAATAAAGAAAGGTGAATCCCTCCCAGTGGGGATAATGGAGACAACAGTACTTGCTGTCCAGAACTGACTCAAAGCTGGTCTGAGCTCAGATAGAAGGCTCATAGTCACAGGAACTGAGGAGCAGTTGCAATAGACTCAAGAGGGCCAGGATGAGACCCGACCAGTCCAGAAGGACTGCCTCAGGCCTGGCACACAGCCGCAGAGGCCATGGGGCCCTGCGGAGGCTTAGGGCACATGCAGTGTAGAGCCTGCTGCAGAATGGGGCCTCAGCAGTTAGCCTTCTCCCACCACCCACATCCAGCCCATGTTAGAGATGGGAAACAGATCCCCAGAGAGAGGAGGGACTAGTCCCAAGTCACACAGCCAAGACGATCAAGCTTATGGGCTTTTTAACTGTGTGATTCCATTTATTTAAATCTCAAATTTAATGCAATATTTTAAAAATGTGTTATCTAGGGCTATGTCCATAAATGGGAAAATTAACAAGAATAAAAAGAGGAAAACAGATGGGCAAGGGAGTGGAAAGATGATTGATATTAGTATATTCTAGTTTTCAGCAAGGTGGGATGTACATACTTTGTTTTTATAGCTCTTCCCACCAATATTTCATAGCTGGGGAACCTGGGGTTCATTAAGAAGTCGCTCACCTAAGGTCACCCTATGAGAGTATTTACCCCTAAATCCCCATTCTACAGACGGGATCACTGAAGCAGAGACGACACATCCCAGTGCAGAATAACAGGGTGAACAGAATCAGATCTGTTATCTTTTGCTCCCCTTTGGGTGTGGCCACCAGGACCTTTTCCACCAGGGACAGCAAGTGCTTGGGCTCTTATCCTGCTGACAGCACACTTCAGCCCTGTTGCCTGCCCATCGAGCCGGGGTCTTGTTTGTTCATTTGCTTATTTTTTGGCCATGCTGCACAGCACGTGGGATCTGAGTTCCCGAACCAGGGACCAAACCCACATCCCAGCAATGGAAGCAATGGAACCACTGGACCACCTGAGAATTCCCAGTAGGGTTCTTTTTTTACCCCAGCTTCTGAAGTTGGAGGAAGGTTAGCTTGAGTAAAGAGCACTCCTTCAGGTAGGCAAGGGAACGTGGTAAATTTGCCAGTGATTCTGATCCCTCAGAAGCTTCAGGGCCCTGCCAGGATGGGGTGGGGGGTCACTATCGAGATCTCGTGACCGAGCACCGGGCACTGCTCGGCGCGCTCAACCTCTCTCGACTCTGCTCTGCCAAGGCAGGGGGAGTCCTCCTCACGTGGGGGGCCCTGTGAACTCTCTACTGTCATGCAGGAAGGCCCGTGGTTGCTGTGTAATTGCGGATAGTCCACCGTCCCTGTGATCCACGCAACAGTCCCGGGCTGTTGTCGCAATAACTCATGACCTAGAAGCTGTGTGAGGAATGGGGATTCATTTTCTATTTGCCAATCCCAGGGCGGCCCGGCTCGAGCAGCCTCTTCCTGCTACCTCTACATAAACCCTTAGAGACTTTTGCAGAGTGGAGAGGGTGTGGCTTCTGGACAGGCGTACCCTCCAGAAAACCCATCTGGTCTCTCTGTAGGATGGGGGCTAGGGAGCCATGCCCTAGTAAGGTTTCTGGGCTCATTTCCTTGCCTCAAAATCTTAGTTTTCTCACATTGGTTTATCACTCCCCAGCATAGAGCCTTTCCATGGCTTCCCTTTGCACCTGGAGTGGAGTCCACACTCTTGGCCATGCTCCCGGAGACCTCCCTGAAGCCTTCCTCCACACCCCGCTCTTTGTGGCTTCTGCCAACACAAGCTCTTCCTGTGGCTGGCGGCTCCTTCTCAGCTTTCTGGGCTCAGCAGAACTGCCCCACTCATATTTCTGACCGTTCTAGCCAAAGTGGCCCCTGCCTCCACCAGGTGTCTCGTCTCATCAGTCCACTTTATTTTTCCAATAGAGCTTTCATGCGTGCTAAATCCCTTCAACCGTGTCCAACTTTTTGCAACCCTGTGGACTGTAGCCCTCCAGGCTCCTCTGTCCATGGGATTCTCCAGGCAAGAATACAGGAATGGGTTGCCATGTCCTCCTCCAGGGCATCTTCCTGACCCAGGGATTGAACCCGAGTCTCCTAAGTCTCCTGCACTGGCAGGCAGGGTCTTTACCAACTAGTGCCTCCTGGGAAGCTCCTGTGGTGCTCACCCCAACTTAAATGCATCTTTTGAGAGTGTCTGTTCACCTGCCTGCTGCCTGTCACTCCCACTAGACTTCAAGGCCCAGGACAGCAAGGGCCTGGTTGGCCTGCTCTCTGCTGTCCTAGCACCTGGCATAGCACAGGCACCCAGCAAGTAGCTTGTTAAGGAGCAGGTGCCAAGTGTGCAGCCCAGCCATCTCTACAAGTGCATCTTCCGAACCCAGATCTCTCCGTTCTCAGGGCAATTAAGCTGCATATCAAGAACACAGGGTGAGTAAAAATTTATCCTCCCCAGTGACTTCACACCTGAGTTGAAATAAGAAGAGACTGACTTTTTAAATAGTAGTAATAATAGTAATTGTCTCTCAGTCTGGATTCTGGCTTCAGTGACCCCATCAGCCTGCTGTTTGGACATGCCCTGTTCACTTTCCCTCTCTGGGCCTATGATCTCTCATTACAGTGAGGCTCCCAATACATGCTGCTTCCCCTTTTAGATCCGGGGGAATCTCTCCCCACTCCCCACCCAGGAAAACTCAGTTATGTGTGAACTGACTGTGACTCGTAGCCAACAGTCCGAAAGCTATGGCAACAGTCCAGGAGAGGCAGGAGGCTAGCCTGGGCCCGGGAGGCTGTGGAGGAGATGAAAGGAAGTGAGAGAGCCGAGGGTTATTTTGGAGGTCATGATCACAGATCTTGCAAATTGTATACAGATGCTGTTCAAGGCTGGGAAGAGAACGTGAGAAACCAGGGGAGGAGGGACAGGAAGGCAGCCCAGAGCCCTGGGGCCAGTCACTGCTTAGTGATT
>SJYW01035805.1:478397-488914 GCA_006410735.1 Raphicerus campestris | reverse complement strand
AGCAAGCAAGCAAGCAAGCAAGCAATCCATTCATCGAATTAAAAGAGAAGACAAGATGATGGAGTAGAAGGGCTTGAGTTCACCTCCTCTCAGAGAAACACAAAATCACACCTAACTACTGAACAGCTATCTACAAAACAGACCAGAACCTACCAAAAAAGATATACTACATCCAAAGACAAAGAAGAAGCCACAGCGAGATGGTAGGAGAGGCATTTCCAGAATGTAAGCAAATCCGGTATCCGCCAAGTGACCTATCCACAAACTGGAAAATAATTATCTCACAGAGGTTTTCACACAGGATTAAGAATTGTGAGTCCCCACATCAGGGTCTCCAGCCTGAGGGTCTGGCTGAGGAGGAACCCCAGAGCATTTGGCTTTGAAGGGCAGTGGGTCTTGTGTGCAGGAGCTCCACAGGACTGGGGGAAACACAGACTCCGCTCTGGGAGGTTGCACCCTGGGACTCAGGCAAAGCAGTGACTCTGTAGGAGCCTGGGCCAGGCCTACCTGAAGGTCTTGGAGGGCCTCCAATATAAAATAAAAATTAAATTAAAAAATAATCTGTCGAGAGACTTATTCATTGTTTGTAATATTCCTAAAGTTTGTGACCTATAAACACATTACAGTTAATTTTGTATATCTATTTCAGAGTATGAAGCCAAAAAAATAGAACTATGGGGACTTCTCTGGTGGTTCAGTGGCTAAGACGCTGCACTGCCAATGCAGGGGACTTGGGTCAATCCCTGGCTAGGCGACTGGATCCCACATGCTGCATCTAAGAGTTTAAATGTAACAACTAAAGAATCTGAAAGCACAGCAAAGGTCGAAGATCCTATGTGACACATTTAAGACCTGGCACAGCCGAATAAATAAATATTAAAAAATAGAAATATGTATCAGAGAGTCTTATCAGGCAATTAATTAATAAAATAGCTATTTTCTGTAAAAAAAAAAATCTGCTTTTCGCCAAGATCCCCAGTTGATCCATACACGTATCCTAAATTCTGCCATTACCCTTGTCTTCTTATGCTTCATTGTCACCCTGTGCCTGTTTCAGCTGGTCATGCTGGGAATAATTAGCATGTTAGTCAGGGAATTAAAAAGGTCTGTGAACTAATGAATTGGTTATGCCTGAAAAATTCTGTAAATTGCCTTCATTTGGGGAGTGTTGCTGCAGCATCAATTATAAATAAAACTATTGTTTCTCTCATAATGTTGTTTTCACTCAGAGCTCTAGGCAACTGCATGAAAAATGCCTTTAGCATAGTATCATCAACCCCAACAACTGAGGCCCCCTAGCTAAAAGTCTGCCAACTTCACCTCTGTCGATTTTAGGCAAGCAGCTGGGCCATTGATTTTGTTGCTGTTTTTAGTTTTTTATTGGAGTATCGTTGATTTACAATGTATGGTCAGTCCTTATTGTTCATCTATTTTGTGTGTAGTTGTGTGCATATACTAGTGTATTTCTCTTAATCCCAAACTCCTGATTGGTCTCTCTTCCTGCTTTTCTCCTTTGGTAAAAATAAGATTGTTCTCTATGTCTGTATGTTTCTGTTTTGTAAGTAAGTTCACTGATATCATTTTTTTTAGATTCCACAAATAAGTCATATCATATATTTGTCTTTCTCTGACTTCCTTCACCTAGTATGATTATCTCTAGATCAATCCATGACACTGCAAATAGCATTATTTTATTCTTTTCTATTGTTGCGTATGGGCCATTATTTAAACTGGATTTTTTTCTAATTTTTTTCTCCCTTTTCTTCATCAGTAGCTGCTTGTGCCCAGATTCCAGGACAGGAGTTCAGTTCAGTTCAGTCATTCAGTCGTGTCCGACACTTTTCAGACCCATGAATTGCAGCACACCAGGCATCCCTGTCCATCACCAACTCCTGGAGTTCACCCAAACTCATGTCCATCGAGTCAGTGAGCGATCCAGCCATCTCATCCTCTGTCGTCCCCTTCTCCTCCTGCCCCCAATCTCTCCCAGCATCAGAGTCTTTTCCAATGAGTCAACTCTTCGCATGAGGTGACCAAAGTATTGGAGTTTCAGCTTTAGCATTAGTCCTTCCAAAGAAAACCCAGGACTGATCTCCTTTAGAATGGACTGGTTGGATCTCCTTGCAGTCCAAGGAACTCTCAAGAGTCTTCCCCAACACCACAGCTCAAAAGCATCAATTCTTTAGTGCTCAGCTTTCTTCACAGTCCAACTCTCACATCCATACATGACCACTGGAAAAACCATAGCCTTGACTACACGGACCTTTGTTGGCAAAGTGACATCTCTGCTTTTGAATATGCTATTTAGGTTGGACATAACTTTTCTTCCAAGGAGTAAGCGTCTTTTAATTTCATGGCTTCAATCACCATCTGTAGTGATTTTGGAGCCCCCCAAAATAATGTCTGACACTATTTCCACTGTTTCCCCACCTATTTCCCATGAAGTGATGGGACCAGATGCCATGATCTTAGTTTTCTCAATGTTGAGCTTTAAGCTAACTTTCACTTTCATCAAGAGGCTTTTTACCAGGACAGAAGAAGGAAGGCCTAATGTCTTAGGAAATTTAATGATGCTCTTAGCTGTATCCACAAAATATATTCTGTTTAAGAATAAGGAGTAAAAAGTTATTCCTGTCTCCTAGCCCCACAGTGGGCAACCTGCCTGCATCTCTGATTTTTTTTTGCCTTTTATTAAAAACCTCTTTTTATTTCTTTCTCTAATTCTATTTTGAGCCACTTGTTGCTTCCTTAGCTAATTCAACTTAAGCTTTGTACTTCTTTTTTAGATTTTAAGTTTTAGTGGCTCAAATTTTTCACAACCAAAATTCTTGATTACATAAAATTATTACCATACCAATTAAAATGCAAATAATTATGAGAAAGTAATTTATTAACATAGAAATCAAAGTTCATATAAATTATAATTTAAACTCTGAATATTATTATTCAGGGTTTTCTACAAAGATGTTAATTAACATTGAAATTTGATCTGCATATTGAACAAATTTACTTATTAAAATAGAATTCATAAGTATTGAGTTGATTTATACTGGAGGGAAATATTCTGTTTAATCATTTGAATTCTATTTCTAAGATAAACAGTTTTACAGTTCTCTAACTACCGCACAATTGCACTCATCTCACACGCTAGTAAAGTAATGCTCAAAATTCTCCAAGCCAGGCTTCAGTAATACGTGAACCATGAACTTCCAAATGTTCAAGCTGGTTTTAGAAAAGGCAGAGGAACCAGAGATCAAATTGCCAACATCCGAGTACATCATGAGAACTGCTTGGCTGGAAGAAGCACAAACTGGAATCAAGACTGCTGGAAGAAATATCAATAACCTCAGATATGCAGTTGACACCACCCTATGGCAGAAAGTGAAGAGGAGCTAAAGAGCCTCTTGATGAAAGTGAAAGAGGAGAGTGAAAAATTTGGTTTAAAACTCAACATTCGGAAAAAGAAGATCATGGCATCTGGTCCCATCACTTCATGGGAAAGAGATGGGGAAACAGTGAAATCAATGTCAGATTTTATTTTTTTGGGCTCCAAAATCACTGCAGATGGTGACTGCAGCCATGAAATTAAAAGATGCTCATTCCTTGGAAGGAAAGTTATGACCAACCTAGACAGCATATTCAAAAGCAGAGACATTACTTTGCCAACGAAGGTCCGTCTAGTCAAGGCTATGGTTTTTCCAGTGGTCATGTATGGATGTGAGAGTTGGACTATAAAGACAGCTGAGTGCCGAATAATTGATGATTTTGAACTGTGGTATTGGAGAAGACTCTTGAGAGTCCATTGGACTGCAAGGAGATCCAACCAGTCCATTCTGAAGGAGATCCGTCCTGGGTTTTCTTAGGAAGGAATGATGCTGAAGCTGAAACTCTGACACTTTGGCCACCTCATGCAGAGAGTTGAGTCATTGGAAAAGACTCTGATGCTGGGAGGGATTGGGGGCAGGAGGAGAAGGGGACAACAGAGGATGAGATGGCTGGATGGTGTCATCGACTCGATGGACATGAGTTTGGGTAAACTCCAGGAGTTCATGATGGATAGGGAGTCCTGGCGTGCTGTGATTCATGGGGTCATGAGTCGGACAAGACTGTGCGACTGAAATGAACTGAATACTATGTGAATATATGCAAAGTGATGGTATTACAATAACTGAAAGAATGGATGGGTCTTATTTTTTCCACCATGAATTTAGACTATTCTCTAAATAGCAGGGTACTTTTTGTTACTTCTTTCCCTTAAAATGCTATTTTATAAAGTGAGAGTATACTGGATCTACTCAGTGTAATTTTGCTGAAGTCATCAGTCCTAGCCCTAAGCTTTGTATTATTTAAAATTTGTTATGAGTATTTGATGAAATTGGAAAAAAAAAGTGTTTAACTCCTGTGAGTCCCCTATATTCAAACTTTCAAATTGCAAACTTTGAAAGATGTGAACCTGCATTCACATGTCCAGTCATGTAAGTTAGTTCATGTGTCTGGTGTTCATTGCACATGTGTGCTTCCTCTACAGGCGGTTGTGCTTTGTGTACTTTAACATGCAGTGATGTCTAGAGTACAGTAGTATAGTATCTTTGTTTCAAGCCCAGGACGTCCAGAAGCAAGCATAAGAACAGCGGTGATGTAGCTGATGTCACTATTCGTGACATAGGAAATGGCAAGGGGATTTTCTTTATTTGAGGAGGCATTGTTAGTTTTTGAGGCGTAGGACCTGAATGCAGAGAGTACATGAAGGTTGCAGCAGCCATTCAGAATTCAATCCAGTGTTATCACGTCATTGAGGACAAGAAAAAAGAATTACTACTCAGACTCCATTGGATAAATTTTTCAAGAGGCTAGATAGAATTGAATCCAGCAAGGGAACCAGAACCTGTTTCATCAAGGTCAGAGATGAGTGAAATTGCAACTTGCATTTTGCCTCCTACTGCTGACAGTCCTTCAGCTCTACCATCTCCCAGCTCCTCTCCCTCCTCCAGTCAGTAACTCTTTTTGCCTGTTGACTCGATGCCGGTCCCTATATGCCAGTTGTTGTACTGTACTACTGTCCTTTTCAAGATCCTGTACCATAAGATTAAAAACATTTTCTTTATTTTGCATGTTTTTTTAAACAATGTGTTGTTTTGTGGAAAATATTATAGAGCCATTACAGTACAGTACCACATAGCCAATTATGTTAGTTGGGTACCAAGGCTAACTTTGTTGGACTTACAAACAAACTGTACTTATGAACATGCTCTTATAAACGGAACTCATTCCTCTGAAAGGCACTTACTGTATTTCATTCTGGATTATACTGAGAACTCACTATGAGAACAAGAAGTGTTATTAAAAGTAAGCAAATTCATTAAGGACATGTCAAAATAATTTTGAAAAACTTTTAAACATGCTGTACTTTATAATCTTTAACATGACCTTTACACTTATTCTTGCTATTCTAAACCATTCTAAAGTTCATGATGTAGCTTTATATGTGTAAGTTAATGAAGTCATTCAGTTTATTTCAGTCATTCAGTCCTGTCCAACTCTTTGCGACCCCATGAATCACAGCACGCCAGGCTTCCCTGTCCATCACCAACTCCCGGAGTACACCCAAACTCATGTCCATCGAGTCTGTGATGCCATCCAGCCATTTCATCCTCTGTCGTCTCCTTCTCCTCCTGCGCCCAATCCCTTCCAGCATCAGAGTCTTTTCCAATGAGTCAATTCTTTGCATGATGTGGCCAAAGTATTGGAGTTTCAGTTTCAGCATCAGTCCTTCCAATGAATACCTAGGACTGATCTCCTTTAGAATGGACTGGTTGTATCTCCTTGCAGTCCAAGGGACTTGCAGGAGTCTTCTCCAACACCACAGTTCAAAAGCATTAATTTTTCAGGCTCAGCTTTCTTCACAGTCCAATTCTCACATCCATACATGACCACTGGAAAAAACAGCCTTGACTAGACGGACCTTAGTCAGCGAAGTAATGTCTCTACTTTTGAATATGCTATCTAGGTTTGTCATAACTTTTCTTCCAAGGACTAAGCGTCTTTTAATTTCATGGCTGCAGTCACCATCTGCAGTGATNCTCTGTCAGTGATCATTTTTACTATATGAAAAATTGCCTAATAATAAAGTCAATTTTCTATATTTATCAGTTAAAAAAAACTGAGCTAGAAAGTTAACCAGATATCAGATTTTCATGCAGAAGGGGGATGAGTTTTGTTAACCTTTGTCTTCCCTTAATCAAAAGTAACCATAATGACAATAAGACAGTAATTGCAACAGTTGTGGAAACTGTTCTTGGTAAGAATTGCAAACCTTATCCTTTAATACTCTGAAGCAAACTAATGCAGAGGACATCTGAAAGCTCCTGTTGACTGCCATCAAAAGTTAGCATGTGGTTCAGTAAGCAGGCAGTGTAAGTCAGAAACAGAAATATGGGATCCAAGACTTTAGACAGGAATTCCACTCTAACCACATTGATTGTGTGTGTGTGTGCATTTAGTCACTAAGTCATGTCTGAGTCTTTTGCACCTCCACGGATTGTAGCCGGCCTGGCTCCTCTTTCCATGGAATTTCCCATGCAAGAATGTTGAAGTGGGTTGCCATTTCCTTCTCCAGGGGACCTTCCAAACCCAGGGATTGAATTTGTGTCTCCTGCATTGTAGGCAGATTCTTTACCTCTGAGTCACCAGGGAAGCCCAACTGTACTAACTAGATGTGTTTATTAATCATTAGTGAAGAGGGGTATACTTTGTGATGAATCAAGACTGCTTCTGAGTTGTATGTAGTAAATTTAATTAATTACCTCTGTGCCCAAGTTAATTTTTAAGTACATAACATTGTTAATAAATATGAATTGAAACAGCATCTTCTTAGGAGGAATGAGCCCTGGTATCAGACTGCCTGTCCTTGCCATCGTTTGGGGGAGTTTCTTAATCTTTCATGTTTTGTTTTCCCTCTCTTATGTAAAGATAATAAATGCAGCTTAATCATAGGGTCGTGTGAAATTTAAATAAGATAATATGAAGCTAAGTGCCCTGAATATAGTAAAATTGTTAAATAAATGAAAATAATTATTATAAACAGGAAAATGCAGTTTATCCATATACTGTTAAAATTATTTAAGTTTATTCTAATTTATAAAGCTCAGACTTAATGATCTATGAAATAGTAAGAAATATATCTTGGTCTCTGCCCCTCATTTCTTTTTTTTTTTTTTTGCCCCTCATTTCTTACACAGAGCTCCTAAAACTTTGTATGTCAGGGTACCAGTAGAATCTTGTGTTCTACTATTTTATCTTGACATAGAGTTCCTACAACTCTTATAATTTCCTATGCTACAGGAGCATGTGACACAGAGCTCTTAAATCCCTTAAAATTTTCCAAGTGAAAGGAATTTTTGATTGCTGTTCTAGCGAAGCAGATCTTTGTGGGATCCTACCTTGGGGCTGATCACCAGAAAGATTAAGTCATGATTAAGCTTCATTTGTGATGTTCAAACCAGGAAAAAGTAGATGAAGTGTGTCCAAGTGACCACAGTGGTTTCCTAGGCCATGCAAACATGGCTTCACACTTCAGTCACTTAAAATTTTTTTATAAATATAGAACCTAGGCCCCACTCTATACTTCCTCAAACTGTATATCTGGGAGTGGTTCTCTTAATGTTCATGTCTCTAGAAGACATAAATCTGCAGATCTATGAATTCAGAAATGACTGCCATGTTCCCTAGTTAGCATCTACTGTATCATAATTTCTCCAACTAGAACTGCACAAAGTTAGGTTTTGACATATTATTACCATTGAGTATATACCATGATGTATTTTTCCAGGCATTGATTTCATAATTCAGAATAGAAGTATCATGGTTACAAATATGCAGATTTTACAAAGGAGTATATTGCTGAGTTACTTACTGTAGGTTAGGGCTCCACATTCACTTATAACATTTCTCATTAAATGTTAAATATATTAAAATAAGCAGGCAAAATGCTATCAACTTCCAATGTGTGGCAGTGTGGTGTCATATGTATGTACATGTGAAAACACACGTGAATATTTATTGTTTCAGATATGTTCTCAGTAACTCTTCCTCTTCTCTGTTCAGAGAAGAGGTCCTGCACTATGACTTGAGCAGTGGTTCTTAAAAAGATGGGAATACCAGGCCACCTAATATACCTCCTGAGAAATCTGTGTGCAGGTCAAGAAGCAACAGTTAGAACTAGACATGGAACAACAGACTGGTTCCAAGTAGGGAAAGGAGTACGTCAAGGCTGTATATTGTCCCTTGCTTATTTAACTTATATGCAGGGTACATCATGAGAAATGCTGAACTGGATGAACCACGGCTGGAATCAAGATTGCCGGGAGAAATATCAATAACCTCAGATATACAGATGACACCACCCTATGGCAGAAAGTGAAGAAGAACTAAAGAGCCTCTTGATGAAATCGAAAGAGGAGAGTGGAAAAATTGGCTGAAAACTCAACATTCAGAAAATGAAGATCATGAAATCCAGTCCCATCACTTCATGGCAAATCGATGGGGAAACAGTGGAAACAGTGATGGACTACTCTTCTGGGCTCCAAAATCACTGCAGATAGTGACTGCAGCCATGAAATTAGAAGATGCTTACTTCTTGGAAGGAAAGATATGGCCAATCTAGACAGCATATTAAAAAGCAGAAACATTACTTTGCCAACAAAAGTCCTTCTACTCAAAGCTATGTTTCTTCCAGCAGTCATGTATGGATGTGAGAGTTGGACTATAAAGAAAGCTGAGTGCCAAAGAATTGATGCTTTTGAACTGTGGTGTTGGAGAAGACTCTTGAGAGTCCCTTGGACAGTAGGAGATCCAACCAGTCCATCCTAAAGATCAGTCCTGGATGTTCTTTGGAAGGACTGATGCTAAAACTGAAACTCCAGTACTCTGGCCACCTGATGTGAAGAACTGACTCACTAGAAAAGACTGATGCTGGGAAAGATTGAAAGTTTGAGGAAAAGGGCATGACAGAGGATGAGATGGTTGGATGGCATCACTGACTCAACAGACATGAGTTTGAGTAAACTCCGGGAGTTGGTGTTGGACACGGAAGCCTGGTGTGCTGCAGTCCATGGGGTTGCAAAGAGTCAGACATGACTGAGTGATGGAATTGAACTGAACTAAACTGAACCTAACTCATGAAGAATTTGTATTCCTTCAAATATTTCAAGTGTGGAACATATTTAGTTAAATTTGTCAGCCTATTTTCCTTGGAATTAAGACTGGAAAGTGCAGTGTCTGGTTGGTGATTAAAAGTGTAGACAGAAATATCCAGGAATGTAACAGAATTAGTTAATGGTAAAGTAAAAGATTTACCATTACTGAGCAAACTCAGTCCAAAGAAACCCAAGACCCAACAGCATCTGAATCAGCAATGACAAAAGAAACTCAGTACCTCAACATCAATACTTATGAAGAGAAGTGAGAGAGAACACTGCTAGCGGTGTCACTGACCAAACCTCCATGAGAAGTGTGGATGTAGAGGGAGATATCAGGATGGCCAAGCATTAGAGGAGAACTGCTGTGTACCCTTTGGAGAAGGCAATGGCACCCCACTCCAGTACTCTTGCCTGGAAAATCCCATGGTCGGAGGAGCCTAGAAGGCTGCAGTCCATGGGGTTGCTGAGGGTCAGGTACAACTGAGTGACTTCACTTTCCCTTTTCACTTTCCTGCATTGGAGAAGGAAATGGCAACCCACTCCAGTGTTCTTGCCTGGAGAATCCCAGGGACGGGGGAGCCTGGTGGGCTGCCGTCTATGGGGTTGCACAGAGTCAGACACGACTGAAGTGACTTAGCAGCAGGAGCAGCTGTGTACCCTTTCAGTAAACTCCTATTAGTAATCCAATCTTTCTCTTCATTTTAACAAAGACATGCATACTTTCTAATATAAAACAAGATATAAAAAACATGAAGCATTCAGCTAAGATCATACTTAGCCTTCGGCTAAGATCATACTAATGTTATATCATTACCAACCTGTGTCTTGTTTACCTGGGATCAGGTAGGTGATATCAAGGGAGGTGACTGACTCTGAGGGACAGAGGAAATGTTTTATGGTGCTGGAATTTTTCTGGATTTTTGTAGTGATGGTTATATAACTGTGTGTAATTCCCTAAATCCATCAACTTATATACTTAAAATAGGTGGATTTTATCTAGTGTAAATTATACATCAGTCAGTTCAGTTGCTCGGTCATGTCTGACTATTTGTGACCCCATGGACTGCAGCATGCGAGGCTTCCCTGTCCATCACCAACTCCCAGAGCTTGCTCAAACTCATGTTCATCAAGCTGGTGATGCCATCCAACCATCTCATCCTCTCTTGTCTCCTTTTCCTCCTGCCTTAAATCTTTCCAGCATCAGGGTCTTTCCCAATGAGTCAGTTCTTCCCATCAGGTGGCCAAAGTATTGGAGCTTCAGCTTCAGCATCAGTCCTTCCAATATGCATTCAGGACTGATTTCCTTTAGGATTGACTGGT
>SJYW01035805.1:451415-476700 GCA_006410735.1 Raphicerus campestris | reverse complement strand
TTTTTTTTTTGCCCCTCATTTCTTACACAGAGCTCCTAAAACTTTGTATGTCAGGGTACCAGTAGAATCTTGTGTTCTACTATTTTATCTTGACATAGAGTTCCTACAACTCTTATAATTTCCTATGCTACAGGAGCATGTGACACAGAGCTCTTAAATCCCTTAAAATTTTCCAAGTGAAAGGAATTTTTGATTGCTGTTCTAGCGAAGCAGATCTTTGTGGGATCCTACCTTGGGGCTGATCACCAGAAAGATTAAGTCATGATTAAGCTTCATTTGTGATGTTCAAACCAGGAAAAAGTAGATGAAGTGTGTCCAAGTGACCACAGTGGTTTCCTAGGCCATGCAAACATGGCTTCACACTTCAGTCACTTAAAATTTTTTTATAAATATAGAACCTAGGCCCCACTCTATACTTCCTCAAACTGTATATCTGGGAGTGGTTCTCTTAATGTTCATGTCTCTAGAAGACATAAATCTGCAGATCTATGAATTCAGAAATGATTGCCATGTTCCCTAGTTAGCATCTACTGTATCATAATTTCTCCAACTAGAACTGCACAAAGTTAGGTTTTGACATATTATTACCATTGAGTATATACCATGATATATTTTTCCGGGCATTGATTTCATAATTCAGAATAGAAGTATCATGGTTACAAATATGCAGATTTTACAAAGGAGTATATTGCTGAGTTACTTACTGTAGGTTAGGGCTCCACATTCACTTATAACATTTCTCATTAAATGTTAAATATATTAAAATAAGCAGGCAAAATGCTATCAACTTCCAATGTGTGGCAGTGTGGTGTCATATGTATGTACATGTGAAAACACACGTGAATATTTATTGTTTCAGATATGTTCTCAGTAACTCTTCCTCTTCTCTGTTCAGAGAAGAGGTCCTGCACTATGACTTGAGCAGTGGTTCTTAAAAAGATGGGAATACCAGGCCACCTAATATACCTCCTGAGAAATCTGTGTGCAGGTCAAGAAGCAACAGTTAGAACTAGACATGGAACAACAGACTGGTTCCAAGTAGGGAAAGGAGTACGTCAAGGCTGTATATTGTCCCTTGCTTATTTAACTTATATGCAGGGTACATCATGAGAAATGCTGAACTGGATGAACCACGGCTGGAATCAAGATTGCCGGGAGAAATATCAATAACCTCAGATATACAGATGACACCACCCTATGGCAGAAAGTGAAGAAGAACTAAAGAGCCTCTTGATGAAATCGAAAGAGGAGAGTGGAAAAATTGGCTGAAAACTCAACATTCAGAAAATGAAGATCATGGCATCCAGTCCCATCATGGCAAATCGATGGGGAAACAGTGGAAACAGTGATGGACTACTCTTCTGGGCTCCAAAATCACTGCAGATAGTGACCGCAGCCATGAAATTAGAAGATGCTTACTTCTTGGAAGGAAAGATATGGCCAATCTAGACAGCATATTAAAAAGCAGAAACATTACTTTGCCAACAAAAGTCCTTCTACTCAAAGCTATGTTTCTTCCAGCAGTCATGTATGGATGTGAGAGTTGGACTATAAAGAAAGCTGAGTGCCAAAGAATTGATGCTTTTGAACTGTGGTGTTGGAGAAGACTCTTGAGAGTCCCTTGGACAGTAGGAGATCCAACCAGTCCATCCTAAAGATCAGTCCTGGATGTTCTTTGGAAGGACTGATGCTAAAACTGAAACTCCAGTACTCTGGCCACCTGATGTGAAGAACTGACTCACTAGAAAAGACTGATGCTGGGAAAGATTGAAAGTTTGAGGAAAAGGGCATGACAGAGGATGAGATGGTTGGATGGCATCACTGACTCAACAGACATGAGTTTGAGTAAACTCCGGGAGTTGGTGTTGGACACGGAAGCCTGGTGTGCTGCAGTCCATGGGGTTGCAAAGAGTCAGACATGACTGAGTGATGGAATTGAACTGAACTAAACTGAACCTAACTCATGAAGAATTTGTATTCCTTCAAATATTTCAAGTGTGGAACATATTTAGTTAAATTTGTCAGCCTATTTTCCTTGGAATTAAGACTGGAAAGTGCAGTGTCTGGTTGGTGATTAAAAGTGTAGACAGAAATATCCAGGAATGTAACAGAATTAGTTAATGGAAACCCAAGACCCAACAGCATCTGAATCAGCAATGACAAAAGAAACTCAGCACCTCAACATCAATACTTATGAAGAGAAGTGAGAGAGAACACTGCTAGCGGTGTCACTGACAAAACCTCCATGAGAAGTGTGGATGTAGAGGGAGATATCAGGATGGCCAAGCATTAGAGGAGAACTGCTGTGTACCCTTTGGAGAAGGCAATGGCACCCCACTCCAGTACTCTTGCCTGGAAAATCCCATGGTCGGAGGAGCCTAGAAGGCTGCAGTCCATGGGATTGCTGAGGGTCAGGTACAACTGAGTGACTTCACTTTCCCTTTTCACTTTCCTGCATTGGAGAAGGAAATGGCAACCCACTCCAGTGTTCTTGCCTGGAGAATCCCAGGGACGGGGGAGCCTGGTGGGCTGCCGTCTATGGGGTTGCACAGAGTCAGACACGACTGAAGTGACTTAGCAGCAGGAGCAGCTGTGTACCCTTTCAGTAAACTCCTATTAGTAATCCAATCTTTCTCTTCATTTTAACAAACACATGCATACTTTCTAATATAAAACAAGATATAAAAAACATGAAGCATTCAGCTAAGATCATACTTAGCCTTCGGCTAAGATCATACTAATGTTATATCATTACCAACCTGTGTCTTGTTTACCTGGGATCAGGTAGGTGATATCAAGGGAGGTGACTGACTCTGAGGGACAGAGGAAATGTTTTATGGTGCTGGAATTTTTCTGTATTTTTGTAGTGATGGTTATATAACTGTGTGTAATTCCCTAAATCCATCAACTTATATACTTAAAATAGGTGGATTTTATCTAGTGTAAATTATACATCAGTCAGTTCAGTTGCTCGGTCATGTCTGACTATTTGTGACCCCATGGACTGCAGCATGCGAGGCTTCCCTGTCCATCACCAACTCCCAGAGCTTGCTCAAACTCATGTTCATCAAGCTGGTGATGCCATCCAACCATCTCATCCTCTCTTGTCTCCTTTTCCTCCTGCCTTAAATCTTTCCAGCATCAGGGTCTTTCCCAATGAGTCAGTTCTTCCCATCAGGTGGCCAAAGTATTGGAGCTTCAGCTTCAGCATCAGTCCTTCCAATATGCATTCAGGACTGATTTCCTTTAGGATTGACTGGTGATCTCCTTGCAGTCAAAGGACTCTCAAGAGTCTTCTCCAACACCACAGTTCAAAAGCATCAATTTTTTGGCACTCAGCTTTCTTAAAGGTCCAATTCTCACATCCATACATGACTACTGGAAAAACCATAGCTTTGAGTAGAAGGACTTTTGTTGGCAAAATAATGTCTCTACTTTTTCATATGCTTCAGTGTCACTGACAAAAACTCCATGAGAGGTATGGATGTACCTCAATAATGCTGTAAATAAGAAAAAGAGGGTAGAGAACCCCTTTACCTTTAGGAAAGTAAAAGTTTGGAACAGATGTTTGTCAGTGGAAGGGCTAGTTACACCTTAATTCTTGAAGAGAAAGGATATTTCAAATTATTGGTTGAAAAAAATTGTATACAACCTAATAACATAAGTATCTTATGGAATTTATACTTCAGGTAATTTGTGAAGGAGACTAAATTCTTTTTGGAGTACAACTCCAAGAAGGATTAAATAATCTGCTTGAGGTTATAGAAAGAAAGAGACACAGGAACAATAAAACAAAAATTCTTTGAGTTAGAAGTAATTTGGAGAACAAATACTTTTTTCTGATTCTCTGGTAGATTAGTTAAAATAAAGTTATTTACCTTCTCATTAACTGGAGATAAGTAGAATTTCAATTTCCAAACTTCAGTATTTCAGAACTACCTAGCACATTATATGTGTTATTGACTTCCGTTTCACAGGTTAAGTTACAGTTTCTATTTCATGATTCCCTCCTTTCTTGCCAGGACTCAAAATTAGTTGTACAGTTACTGCAAATTTCAGTCTATCTGTTAGATAGGCCCAGTAAGTGCATTTAAAAATAGCAAGTGGTCAAATCTGACCTTTGGATTCTGACAGCTGAGGGGTAATTGCACTGAAATCATTACCCTTCCAGGGAGAAAAAAGTGTGCTGAACATTGACCCCCTGCTTAAATAAAATGGGGTTATTTTTTTCCTTATCTGGTGAATCTTTTGACACTTTGATGCCAAGTGTCATTGCTTCTGTCTGGCCTGTGGATTACTGAACTCTATGTAAATGTGATTGAATAACCTGAACCTGTCATGAAATATTTATAATTTTTTGTTCTTTGAATATTTTGAAATTTACTTGTAACTAGGCCACAGTATATCATATTTATTTTGTGCAAGTACAGTTTTTCTAATACAAGTATATATTTTCAGTCTTTTTATGAATTTAGATTATATCCAGTGGAATGTCAGATACTTGGTCAACCATGTGGGTATCATCTTTTATAAGCCTAAAAAGTTTTGAACTAAAATTTAAGAACAAAACTGAGTCAGATTATGAGAAACATGTATAAAGAATAAGTTAATATTTTGTCAATAATAACATGTATTATTAAGTTATAATAATGATATTCAATAATAATAGTAATAATTTATTCAATGCCTAGTTGTATACTAAGTGCATATATATTAATGAAATCTTACTTTTTAGTTCAAAGAGATTTTCCTCATTCTTATTTACATATCTTATTATTTGTGTATAATATATGTCAGATATTTGTATATGCTATGAACTGCATGTATCCCCCTGAAATTCAGATGTTGAAGCCCTAATTACCAATGTGATTGTCTTTGGAGGTGGAGACTTTGAGAAGTAGTGAAGGTTAGATTAGGTCATGAAGGTGGGATCCTTGTAAAAATAGAGATAGGGGATCTCTCTTCCCTCATCCAAGCACCAAGGGAAGGATACATAAAGATGTGAGGGAAAGACAAGCCTCTGCAAATCAGGAAGAGGGCCCTTATCAGACCCCTAACCTGTGAGCACCTTGATTTTGGACTTTCCAGCCTCTGAAACTGTGAGAAATAAACTCATAGTTGTTTAAACCACCCAGTGTGTCATATTTTCTTACAGCAGCATGAGTTAACTAGAACAGTATATGTATACATTTGATAGTTATTTTTATTGAGTACTTTTATGTGCTGAGGAAGAAATTTAAATGTTTTTCACATAGTACCATATTTCATCTTCACCACAAGTAGATAGATTAGGTGCTGTTATATCATTCAGTGGTAATGAGAAGGAAACTGAGGCATAGAGGATCAATTGGTTTCTCAAATTCACCAAGCCAGTTGAACTCAGATAACTATTCCAGATCTTAATACCTTTGCCACTTGTCATATTTGGGTAAAAAAATGATAGTTACATTTGAAAGGAAAATGTAAAAGTAATTATTTAAATTTCAAAAATAAAGCTTCCTATATAATTCCTTTTAAACTTCAGCTATGTTTGCATTTGTTAAGGAACCGTTTTTATTTTTAGATCGTACACTCATCTTTTACAATAAATATTTCACAGTTTATCTAAATGTACATTGCAATGAAATTCTTTCTAATAGGATAGCATTTTCCTTGCTCAATATTCTCTTATTACTGTTACCTAAGAATACTATAAAAAGAGCAGCAATTCCTTAACTGTAAGCATGTATCCAAGGAGTGTCGTGTTATTTCCTTATTCAGCACTTGTGATATTTGATCATTATTCCATTATAAACAATAATCAGTTCTTAGCTTAAATTAGTTTTAGCATCTTGATTGTGAAAGTGAAAGCTGCTCAGTCATGTCTGACTCTTTGTGACCTTATGGCTGCTCAAAATATGACCAGTTCTTTTCTGTTGTAGAATGTAAGATGTAGAAATTTCAATTGCATAGAATATTTTATTAATGATAAAGCAGAGGTTCAATCAGATAGTCATGTTTGGAATTGATATCAGATGTGTAAACAGAATTGCTAAAATATATAATTGAATGTCCCTTTGGGAAAATGCTTAGCTGTCAATCATTCATGATTCTTACCTTGATACTTGTTTTGTGTCATAACTGATTTTGTTTGGAAAATTTCTTTCTTGTAAGGAAAACACCATTTGATGCTAATAAAAGGATTAAGTGAAAGGAGGAAAATATTTGTGAATCAATGGGTCTATTCCTTTACACTTTTACCTTTCAAGATTAGTCTCATTTACCTAAAATTTTAGCAAATGGGATTGTACTTGTTGAGATTCTTTCCTTAACAGGTGGAAACTTAAAACATCAATATGTACTTATAAAATACAAATAAAATTTGTAAAGAAATGCTACCAAGCAAAAATTTAAACTGTACAAAGTTCATGAAAATTCTAAATATTCTTAAAACTTTGTATCTTAACATTGCATAGTTTGAAACATGGTACATATATTTTAAATCTGGCTGTACTAAAGAATAAAAATTTACTAAAGGGAGCTGTATTGGAAAAAAATTTTGATTTTAATTTTGCTAAGAAAAGAATAGCAAACTAAATGGAATTAGTTATACTAAAATTATTTCTACAATGTAGAACTTAGAGCAGTTACTAATAAAACAAAATATAATGATACTCTGAAATTTTCTTTTACATATTGCTTCAACATATTTTCCAATAGCAAATTTAAAGTACTGTCAAATAATTATTAAGCAAGTAATGACTAGTGTAGTTACAATGACAAAAATTGCCTAAATAGGATAATATGCTGCAATTTTAAGAAATATGTCATAAAGCAGCCAAGAGCAAGTGAACTGACTCCTTTCACAGGAGTGCAATATGCACTCCTGCAATATGAAACAATGATGTTCATTTTCTTTTGCTTTCTTTAGACGAAGAAGAGACCCTCTTGAATTTAGCAGAATAGGTTCTCAAATAAATGCTAACCTTATAGATGAAAATTTCCCTAGATAGCTGGAACCATGTCTTACTTATCTTTGTAGTTAATGTTTCAGGTAGTTCCTGACATTCAGTAAATTCATGTGGAATAACTGAAATAAAACTGCATCATAGTACCATGCTGCTGCTGCTGCTGCGAAGTCATTTCAGTCGTGTCCAACTCTGTGAGACCTCAGAGACGGCAGCCCACCAGGCTCCCTCGTCCCTGGGATTCTCCAGGCAAGAACACTGGAGTGGGTTGCCATTTCCTTCTCCAATGCAGGAAAGTGAAAAGGGAAAGTGAAGTCGCTCAGTCGTGTCTGACTCCTAGTGACCCCACGGATTGCAGCCTACCAAGCTCCTCCATTCATGGGAGTTTCCAGGCAAGAGTACTGGAGTTGGTTGCCATTGCCTTCTCCAATACTATACTAAACCTTNCTGGAGATAAGTAGAATTTCAATTTCCAAACTTCAGTATTTCAGAACTACCTAGCACATTATATGTGTTATTGACTTCCGTTTCACAGGTTAAGTTACAGTTTCTATTTCATGATTCCCTCCTTTCTTGCCAGGACTCAAAATTAGTTGTACAGTTACTGCAAATTTCAGTCTATCTGTTAGATAGGCCCAGTAAGTGCATTTAAAAATAGCAAGTGGTCAAATCTGACCTTTGGATTCTGACAGCTGAGGGGTAATTGCACTGAAATCATTACCCTTCCAGGGAGAAAAAAGTGTGCTGAACATTGACCCCCTGCTTAAATAAAATGGGGTTATTTTTTTCCTTATCTGGTGAATCTTTTGACACTTTGATGCCAAGTGTCATTGCTTCTGTCTGGCCTGTGGATTACTGAACTCTATGTAAATGTGATTGAATAACCTGAACCTGTCATGAAATATTTATAATTTTTTGTTCTTTGAATATTTTGAAATTTACTTGTAACTAGGCCACAGTATATCATATTTATTTTGTGCAAGTACAGTTTTTCTAATACAAGTATATATTTTCAGTCTTTTTATGAATTTAGATTATATCCAGTGGAATGTCAGATACTTGGTCAACCATGTGGGTATCATCTTTTATAAGCCTAAAAAGTTTTGAACTAAAATTTAAGAACAAAACTGAGTCAGATTATGAGAAACATGTATAAAGAATAAGTTAATATTTTGTCAATAATAACATGTATTATTAAGTTATAATAATGATATTCAATAATAATAGTAATAATTTATTCAATGCCTAGTTGTATACTAAGTGCATATATATTAATGAAATCTTACTTTTTAGTTCAAAGAGATTTTCCTCATTCTTATTTACATATCTTATTATTTGTGTATAATATATGTCAGATATTTGTATATGCTATGAACTGCATGTATCCCCCTGAAATTCAGATGTTGAAGCCCTAATTACCAATGTGATTGTCTTTGGAGGTGGAGACTTTGAGAAGTAGTGAAGGTTAGATTAGGTCATGAAGGTGGGATCCTTGTAAAAATAGAGATAGGGGATCTCTCTTCCCTCATCCAAGCACCAAGGGAAGGATACATAAAGATGTGAGGGAAAGACAAGCCTCTGCAAATCAGGAAGAGGGCCCTTATCAGACCCCTAACCTGTGAGCACCTTGATTTTGGACTTTCCAGCCTCTGAAACTGTGAGAAATAAACTCATAGTTGTTTAAACCACCCAGTGTGTCATATTTTCTTACAGCAGCATGAGTTAACTAGAACAGTATATGTATACATTTGATAGTTATTTTTATTGAGTACTTTTATGTGCTGAGGAAGAAATTTAAATGTTTTTCACATAGTACCATATTTCATCTTCACCACAAGTAGATAGATTAGGTGCTGTTATATCATTCAGTGGTAATGAGAAGGAAACTGAGGCATAGAGGATCAATTGGTTTCTCAAATTCACCAAGCCAGTTGAACTCAGATAACTATTCCAGATCTTAATACCTTTGCCACTTGTCATATTTGGGTAAAAAAATGATAGTTACATTTGAAAGGAAAATGTAAAAGTAATTATTTAAATTTCAAAAATAAAGCTTCCTATATAATTCCTTTTAAACTTCAGCTATGTTTGCATTTGTTAAGGAACCGTTTTTATTTTTAGATCGTACACTCATCTTTTACAATAAATATTTCACAGTTTATCTAAATGTACATTGCAATGAAATTCTTTCTAATAAGATAGCATTTTCCTTGCTCAATATTCTCTTATTACTGTTACCTAAGAATACTATAAAAAGAGCAGCAATTCCTCAACTGTAAGCATGTATCCAAGGAGTGTCGTGTTATTTCCTTATTCAGCACTTGTGATGTTTGATCATTATTCCATTATAAACAATAATCAGTTCTTAGCTTAAATTAGTTTTAGCATCTTGATTGTGAAAGTGAAAGCTGCTCAGTCATGTCTGACTCTTTGTGAGCTTATGGCTGCTCAAAATATGACCAATTCTTTTCTGTTGTAGAATGTAAGATGTAGAAATTTCAATTGCATAAAATATTTTATTAATGATAAAGCAGAGGTTCAATCAGATAGTCATGTTTGGAATTGATATCAGATGTGTAAACAGAATTGCTAAAATATATAATTGAATGTCCCTTTGGGAAAATGCTTAGCTGTCAATCATTCATGATTCTTACCTTGATACTTGTTTTGTGTCATAACTGATTTTGTTTGGAAAATTTCTTTCTTGTAAGGAAAACACCATTTGATGCTAATAAAAGGATTAAGTGAAAGGAGGAAAATATTTGTGAATCAATGGGTCTATTCCTTTACACTTTTACCTTTCAAGATTAGTCTCATTTACCTAAAATTTTAGCAAATGGGATTGTACTTGTTGAGATTCTTTCCTTAACAGGTGGAAACTTAAAACATCAATATGTACTTATAAAATACAAATAAAATTTGTAAAGAAATNATTCCTTTACACTTTTACCTTTCAAGATTAGTCTCGTTTACCTAAAATTTTAGCAAATGGGATTGTACTTGTTGAGATTCTTTCCTTAACAGGTGGAAACTTAAAACATCAATATGTACTTATAAAATACAAATAAAATTTGTAAAGAAATGCTACCAAGCAAAAATTTAAACTGTACAAAGTTCATGAAAATTCTAAATATTCTTAAAACTTTGTATCTTAACATTGCATAGTTTGAAACATGGTACATATATTTTAAATCTGGCTGTACTAAAGAATAAAAATTTACTAAAGGGAGCTGTATTGGAAAAAAATTTTGATTTTAATTTTGCTAAGAAAAGAATAGCAAACTAAATGGAATTAGTTATACTAAAATTATTTCTACAATGTAGAACTTAGAGCAGTTACTAATAAAACAAAATATAATGATACTCTGAAATTTTCTTTTACATATTGCTTCAACGTATTTTCCAATAGCAAATTTAAAGTACTGTCAAATAATTATTAAGCAAGTAATGACTAGTGTAGTTACAATGACAAAAATTGCCTAAATAGGATAATATGCTGCAATTTTAAGAAATATGTCATATAGCAGCCAAGAGCAAGTGAACTGACTCCTTTTACAGGAGTGCAATATGCACTCCTGCAATATGAAACAATGACGTTCATTTTCTTTTGCTTTCTTTAGATCAAGAAGAGACCCTCTTGAATTTAGCAGAATAGGTTCTCAAATAAATGCTAACCTTATAGATGAAAATTTCCCTAGATAGCTGGAACCATGTCTTACTTATCTTTGTAGTTAATGTTTCAGGTAGTTCCTGACATTCAGTAAATTCATGTGGAATAATTGAAATAAAACTGCATCATAGTACCATGCTGCTGCTGCTGCTGCGAAGTCATTTCAGTCGTGTCCAACTCTGTGAGACCTCAGAGACGGCAGCCCACCAGGCTCCCTCGTCCCTGGGATTCTCCAGGCAAGAACACTGGAGTGGGTTGCCATTTTCTTCTCCAATGCAGGAAAGTGAAAAGGGAAAGTGAAGTCGCTCAGTCGTGTCTGACTCCTAGTGACCCCACGGATTGCCGCCTACCAAGCTCCTCCATTCATGGGAGTTTCCAGGCAAGAGTACTGGAGTCGGTTGCCATTGCCTTCTCCAATACTATATTAAACCTTATTTTAAAAAGAGAATTATGTAATAATGGAAAATTACTATGGGAAAATTTCTTATCTTTGAAAAGTATATAAATCTTTTATTCTGCTGAGTTTGACTCAGCTGGCAACAGCAAGGCAAAAGTTAATCAACATAAGAAGCGGCTAAATAGTACATCATCCTAGCCCTGAATATATGTTTTCCTTGCTTATGCATCTATGGACTTTTAAAATGGTGATGGGTCTGTATTTCTGCATACCTTAAGATTTGTGTTAACCATTCCCTTTTCTACTTTTGTTAGGTATGTAACCCTGACTTACTCATTAGACCAGTAATTACCATGGAAACTTACTACATCTCTTTGTTAGGAATGGGCTTCCCTGGTGGCTCAGAGGTTAAAGCATCTGCCTGCAATGCAGGAGACCTGGGTTCGATCCTTGGGTCAGGAAGATCCCCTGGAGAAGGAAATGGCAACCCACTCCAGTATTCTTGCCTGGACAATCCCATGGACAGAGGGGCCTGGTGGGATACAGTCCACAGGGCTGCAAAGAGTCTGACACAACTGAGCGACTTCACTTTCACTTTGTTAGGAACAGTTTAGGGGGAAGACAGAGTGTATCAAGTGTCTTCATTTCTTGCAATTCATGTCAACTTTTCCTCTAAAGTATATTTTTTAAGTGAATCTGGTACAAGATAGGAACAGATAGAAAATTCAGATATATTTAAAGTGGAGGCACAGTTGGCTTCCAGAGTCTTCAAGAAAGTAACAATATCTACGCCTTGAAGGGCAGCTATGAGTATAGAAGAAGGGTTTTACACTTCTTTCAGGCTCAATCATTTATGCATTTAGTTGTGTTTCTATGTTCTCAGAATTTTTATCAAGAGATATGTCTAAAATGATTGGTCACAGAATTAAACAGGCAAGTGTTAAAACCTAAAAGTTTTCAAGACTGTCCTTAGAGTAATACTTGATTAACTAGATCATTAAAATCCTACCACATAATAATTAAATATTAATTAAAAACAGACAATGACTTTTTAATTAAATTATCAGTGATTAAAAAAATAATTTTGAATAGTATGAGTACTTTAATTTCTGTTGGGAATGTAAATTGTTATGATCTTTGTATTTATCTGTGTTTGGAGGCTGACTGTGTATAAATAACTGTGCAAATATTCATGCTCTTCAAACTAGAAATCCTACCTTTAGAAAATTTTCAATGAAATCAGAGGCTGCTGTGCTATTATAAAACTATTAAAAATAAGGTGTGAAGCATGTTTAAAGGCATGGGAAAAATGCTCGCAATATGACTTTAAGTATAAAAATATAGTATGATTAAATTCTAGTTAAAATATTACTAAATTTTATTCAAAACATATAAGAAAATACTAATTTGGGGAGTGATAATATTACAGGAATTTCAAGTCCATCTATGTTGTTGAAAATGGCAACATTTCATTCTTTTTAATGACTGAGTGGTATTCCATTGTGTGTATATTACAATATCTTCTTTATTCATCTTTCGATGGATAGTTAGATTGTTTCATATTTTGGAAATTATAAATAATACTGCTATGTTATCTTTTTTTACATGGAGTATATGTGTCTATTCAAATTATTAGTACTGTTTTTGTTTTTACAAATAAATAACCAGTAATAGAGTTATAGATTATATCGTATAGATAGATTATGGTATAGATTATATGCAATAGATAGATTATATGGTAGTTCTATAGTGTTTTGGAAAACCTCCATACTGTTTTTTACAGTAGTTTTACCAATTTACATTCCTACCAGCAGTGTATGAGGATTCCCTTTTCTTTATATCCGCTCCAACTTTTATTATTTGTAGACTTTTTCATGATAGCCATTCTGATAAGAGTGAGATAATATCTCATTGTGGTTTTATTTTGCATTTCTCTGATGATTAATGATGTTTAGCATCTTTTGAACAGAGGAGCCTGGTAGGCTGTAGTCCATGGAGTCGTGAAGAGTTGGACAGGACTGAGNTTATTTGTAGACTCTTTGATGATAGCCATTCTGATAAGAGTGAGATAATATCTCATTGTGGTTTTATTTTGCATTTCTCTGATGATTAATGATGTTTAGCATCTTTTGAACGGAGGAGCCTGGTAGGCTGTAGTCCATGGAGTCGTGAAGAGTTGGACAGGACTGAGCAACTTCACTTTCACTTTTCACTTTCATGCATTGGAGAAGGAAATGGCAACCCACTCCATTATGCTTGCCTGGAGAATAGCAGGGACGGAAGCCTGGTGGGCCGCCGTCTGTGGGGTCGCACCCAGTTGGACACGACCGACGTGACTTAGCAGCAGCAGCATCTTTTCATGTGCTGATTAGCCCTCTATGTATTCTTTGGGAAAATGTCAATGGAGGACTTCTGCTCATTTTTTAAATTTTTTTTTTTTTTAAGTTGAGTTGTTTATATATTTTGGATATTAATTCCTTATTTGTTGCATCAATTGAAATTATTTTCTTCCATTCCATAAGTTGTCTTTTTGTTTTGTCAGTGGTTTACTCTGCTGTACAAAAGCTTTTAAGTTTAATTAGGTCCCATTTGTTTATTTTTGCTTTTATTTCTTTTGCCTTGGAAGACATCTAAAAAATAGTGCTGTGATTTATATCAGGAGAGTTCTGCCTATGTTTTCTTCTAGGAGTTTCATGGTTTCTGGTCTTACATTTAGATCTTTAATCTATTTTGAGTTTATTTTTGTATATGATATTAGACAAAGCTCTAATTTAATTCTTTTATGTGGAACTGTTTATTTTTATCAGCACAATTTATTGAAGATACTGTCTTTTCTCCATTGTATATTCTTGCCTCTTTGTCATAGATTAATTGACCATAAGTGTGAGGGTTTGTGTCTGGTCTCTCTATTCTGTTCCATTTATCTATGTCTGTTTTTATGGCAGTATTATACTATTTTGATTGTTGTAGCTTTGTAGTATAGTCTGAAGTTGCAGTAATCAAAACCGACAGTTTCTGAGGAAGAATACTTAAGGAATACAAAAGATAGAAGACAAAAACAAAATGCAAGGGAAATTGAAACTTCTGGCACCTATAGCTATATGAAAAATTAAACAAGGCCCAATTATTATCAGATTAGTATAAATCTTTACATTAGAGGCCTATTTACCTCACTTCAGGCCCAATAAGATGCCTGGCATTCAACAAAAAAATCACAGGGCACCCTAAAAGCCCAGAGAGAATGAATTAGAAGACCTAAAACAATCATCAGAAATCAGACTCAGACATAACACAGATGTTGGAAGTAATAGACAGGAAATTTAAAAATATATATATGATTTCATGCAGGGATCTAATCGAAAAGAAATTCAGAACGGAAGAAGAGAAAATGTAATCGGATAAATGGAAAATCTCAGAAAGGATCTGAAAGAAAATGGTAGAGAATTTTAACATATATATAAAGCAAACAAATTATGCCTATGATGAGTTCATTAGAAGACATGATACAGCTGAGGAAAGAGTCAGTGTGCTTAATGATGGGTCTAAGAAACTTTCTGGACTGAAGTGTGAAGAAAAAAAGGATTAAAAAAAAAGAAAAGAAAATACACATACCAGAACTGTGGGAAAATTTCAAAGTGTAACATATGTATAATTAATGTACCATATGGAGAAGAGGAAAAATAGCAGAAGAAATATTTTAAGTAATATTATCTGNAGGAAAAAAGGATTAAAAAAAAGAAAATAAAATACACATACCAGAACTGTGGGAAAATTTCAAAGTGTAACATATGTATAATTAATGTACCATATGGAGAAGAGGAAAAACAGCAGAAGAAATATTTTAAGTAATATTATCTGAGAAATTGCAAAATTAGCAACAGATGTAAAACTTTTGGTCCAGGAAGTTCAGAACAGTAAAAAGGATGAATACTGACAAAACAAAGCAAAATTATGCCCAGGCATATCTTATTCAGACTGCTGAAACCAAAGACAAGAGAAGATCTTGAAAGAAATCAGAGGAAAATGTTAACTATACCTTACCCTTAGAGGAACAAGGACTAACAGTTTCATTACACTGTAATTCAGAAGCCATGTGAGTGAGAAGAGAGTGGAGTGAAATATTTAAAGTGATGAAAGAAAAAATATTACCTTCCTAGAATTCTATATCCACTGAAATAATCCTTCAAAAGTGAAGGAGGTTTAAGACATTCGTGAACAAAAACTGGGAGACTTCATGTCTAGTAGACCTGGCCTGCAAGTGCTGTTAACAGAAATTCCTGAGGGAGAAGGAAAATAATAGATTACAAATTTAAATCTCAAAACAAGCATCAGAAGAGATATATAAGATAAGAAAAGATCTTTTTAAAAAAACATTTGATTAAAAGATAACTCAAAGTAATAGTAGTAATGGTTTTATTGGGCAGTTAGTGCAAGGGACAGGAGGGAGGAAATGGAGCACTCTGTATTAAGTATCACTGCATGTGGGGAAGAATAGCACTATTTGAAAGTGGACTTTCATTAGTTAAAAATGTATACTGTAAACTCTAGAGTAACAACTGAAATAATTTTAAAAGTATAATTAATAAGCCAAAAGAGTCCATCCTCAGTTCCGTAACAAGTGACCCTCACCACAGGGCAGCTCACAAAATGGTAGCTCTTTTCATTAATGCCGGCAAGGGAGACAGACTACTAGAATGATGAAAGTTACAGTCTTTTGTAACATAATAACAGAAATGACACCATGTCCACCTTAGTTATATTCATTAGAATCAGGTCACGTGCCCTGTCCACTCTTAAAGGGAAGAGATTACACAAGGCATGAATATCAGAAGGTGAAGACTGTTGGGCCCATCTTGGAGTCTCTCAGTCATAGTCATTGCCTCATATGTAAGGGGCTTTCTCTGTGGAAAAAGGAGATATTAGGGTATGAAAGGTTGAGTTGAGAAGGGAGTTCTCAATGTGTATTTGTGGTTCAGTCACTCAGTTGTGTCCAGCGTTTTGCAACCCCATGGGCTGCAGCACTCCTGGCTTCCCTGTCCTTTGCTGTCATGTCCAATGTGTGTAAATATTTTAAATGATTTTTACTCTTTCAATTCCCTTTCCTATCATTATTTTTCCTGACTTTACCAATTCCATGCCTTTCTTTCTCAGAAAAGAGAAATCACCAGCCATGAATCATCTTTGTTTTCTCTATCATTTCTCTGGCTTAGATGGAAAGGAACACCTCTTTCCTTTCCAAATAGCAGACGCTATCATCTATCCCCTTTCCTTTTTATTACCGAGTGTCTACTAGCCTGCCAATGTGACCATATTTAACACACAAAAAATTTCTTTACCTCCCAGATATTCTCTTATTTCTCACTTTCATATAACTTTTAGGAAGGCTTGAATGTATTCCAGAGTCACTGATTTCATTTTTATCCTTCCCATATACTCCCCAGTGTAGTACCATATGGCTTCTGCTCCTAATGCTCTGAGGAATCCTTTGTTTGGAATGTTATTTCTTATTTGCCAGATCCAGTGATTTGTCAATTTTTAACCTAATTCACCATAATTTTTCCTTTGTTACTTGCTTTGCTTGATTACTGTAATATCCTCCTAGTTGGTTTCCCATTTCCCATCTGTCCACATTCCAGTACATCCTATACACTGAAGCCCTATAAATCATATGGAGCTTGAATCATGTAACATGAATCCCCAAAATATTCAATGAAGCTTGGATCATGTCACATGACTCCCCAAATATTTAAAGTTCAATGTTAGAAAATCTTAAATGTCAGGTTTTAATCAGTTTCAGTTCAGTCGCTCAGTCGTGTCCGACTCTTTGCGACCCCATGAATCGCAGCATGCCAGGCCTCCCTGTTCATCATCATCTCTTGGGAGTTCCTCAGACTCACGTCCATCGAGTCTGTGATGCTATCNAGATTCTTACATAGCAAGGACACAAGAGGAGTGCAGTGATATATAACAAAGAAAAGTAATTAACTTAAAAGTCTAGTGTTGCTAACATCAAAACTACTATATTCCTATTTCTATATCCCAATTACATTGGTCAATATCCTTCAGGTGCCTAAAAGATAAAGAATATGGAGGCCTGGCAGCAGTCATTGAGTCAACAGTGAAAACTCTCTACCAATACAATTTTTAGCTTTTTAGAAAAGGCTCTGTATCTTTAAGATGCTTTAAGCTTTGTGCTCCTTGTGGTTGGGGGCCTTAAACAACTCACAAGTAATTGTAAAAAGTCCAGGGGAACCTGTCAGGCAAGTTAGAGAGCCATCAGAGGAGTTTTTGGATTGAAACACTCTTATTATGCCCAGGAGACTTATTATCTAAAAGCTCTAAATTAACTTTTCCCAGAGAATGTCAGAAGAGTATAGTATAGCAGACAGTAAACAGACAGATTTTGGTTTTGGGGTAGATGCTCAGGCTGAGGACCCCTTGAGACCTGACTCACCTTGCCCGTCAGGTCTCTCCGCATGAACTTGTCATGGGTGGGGTCTCCCGTGCTGGCTCCCGGCAGGTCAGGAGGGGCGGCTGTGAGGAGATACCCCTCGTCCAAGGTAAGGAGCAGCAGTTGCACTTTGCTGGAGCAGCCATGAAGACATATCCCACGTCCAAGGTAAGAGAAACCCAAGTAAGATGGTAGGTGTTGTGAGAGGCATCAGAGGGCAGACACACAAACCATAATCACAGAAAACTAGTCAATCTAATCACACAGAACAAAGCCTTGTCTAACTCCATGATACTATGATACTAAGCCATGCTGTGTGCGGCCACCCAAGATGGGCGGGTCACGGTGAAGAGGTCTGACAGAATGTGGTCCACTTCAGTATTCTTGCCTTGAGAACCCCACGAACAGTATGAAAAGGCAAAATGATAAGCTACCTAAGGAATAAAGGTCCAAATTTACGCAAACACGGAGACTTGAGAAGGGCAAATATCTTCAAATGGCTTTTATGAGACTAGCATAACCTTCCTTTCTAAATTTAACAAGAAGATTTCAAGAAACAAAAAGTACAGGCAAATCTCACTCACAAGCAGACATGTTGAATCATGAGTTTAAAAGTAACAAACCAGGACTTGCACAGTGGTGCAGTGGTTAAGAATCTGCCTGCCAATGCAGAGGATATGGGTTCGATCCCTGATCCAAGAAGATTCCGCATGCCACAGAGCAACTACGCCCGTGCACCAAAGCTATGGAGGCCTGTGCTCTGCAGCAAGAGAAGCCACTGCAGTAAGGAGTCTACACGTGGCCCTGGAGATCAGCCCCTGCTCGCAACAGCTAGAGAAAGCTTCTGTGCAGCAACGAAGGCCCAGCACAGCCAAAAATAGACGAATAAATAAGAAATAGCAAACCAAATGCAACGATGTATGAAAAAACAATGCCTTGTGACCAGGCTGAGCTTATCTCAAGATGCAATTTGGTTCAACATCAGAAAATCATTAAAGTAGTTCATTACATTAACTAGTTCATTACATTAAAGGTAGTTCATTATATTAAAAGTATAATTATCTCAAGAGATGAAGGGAAGTATTTGATAAAGTGTGATATCCTTTCACAATACAAAAGTTTTAACAAAGTTGGAATTGAGGGGAACTCCCCCACACCCTACAAAGGGCACTTGCGAAACACTTAGAGCAAATAGTACAGTTAGTGGTTAAACACTAAGAGCATTTCCTGTGACACCAGGGTACAAGAATGCCTGCCACCCTCACCGCCTCAACACTGCATTGAAGGACCTAGCCAGATCAGTGGAGAAGAAAAACAGATGATGACTGACATGGAAAAGGAAAAGCAGCCACTGGAGCAGATTATCTCTTGTGCCCATGGGGAGAGCCAAATATCCCCTTTGGGCGAGTGGCCCCACACTGGGAGGTGCCGGAGAGTTCCCAGGGGATCCAGTGCTGCTGTTCTGGAAATCCGCACTTAGGGAACCACTGCTCTCTGCGGAAGATCTGCAGGTTGTTATGGGCTGAACGGTGTCCTCTCCCCCAAATTCATACACTGAAGCCCTAACCCTCAACACCTCAGAATGTGACTGTACTGGGGGATGATTTGGGGGTAATTAACCTAAAATGAGGTCAGTAGAGTGGGCTCTAATCCAATCTATTTGGTGTCCTTAGAAGAGAAAAGTGCAGATGACTCTGATGGAGGGTGGGGTAGAGAAAGGCCCTCTGGAGAAGAGTAGGTGAGGGTGAGCCCCAGGATACCGGCTGGTGGGGAGGGAAGCCTTGCAGTGAGAAGCGCTCAGTGTGGCCTCCTGAGGGCTCTAAGGGATGGGGACTTGACTGCAGAAGGGTGGAGTCCAGGGCCAGCATGGAGTCTCAGATCCTTTTAGGGGGAGTGGTGAGTGACGGCTTACTGAGTGCAGGGTTTCCTTTTGGGGTGATGACAATGTTCTGCAGCTAGACAGAGAAGGTGGCTGCACCACACTGCACAGAGAGAACGTTTGGCTGCCACAGTGCCGCTCACAAGCCCCAGCTCAGGCCACTTGGAAACCAGAGTCAGGAGAGCCTGGTTCTCTTATAGCAGTGAATCCTTATATGGAAGTTTGTGTGTGCAGAGCACCTGGATTTGACTGTGTGAAGATGTAAGGTTTTAAACTGAGGTTTATCTTCAACCACACACACACACACACACACACACACNCAGTGAGAAGCGCTCAGTGTGGCCTCCTGAGGGCTCTAAGGGATGGGGACGTGACTGCAGAAGGGTGGAGTCCAGGGCCAGCATGGAGTCTCAGATCCTTTTAGGGGGAGTGGTGAGTGACGGCTTACTGAGTGCAGGGTTTCCTTTTGGGGTGATGACAATGTTCTGCAGCTAGACAGAGAAGGTGGCTGCACCACACTGCACAGAGAGAACGTTTGGCTGCCACAGTGCCGCTCACAAGCCCCAGCTCAGGCCACTTGGAAACCAGAGTCAGGAGAGCCTGGTTCTCTTATAGCAGTGAATCCTTATATGGAAGTTTGTGTGTGCAGAGCACCTGGATTTGACTGTGTGAAGATGTAAGGTTTTAAACTGAGGTTTATCTTCAACCACACACACACACACACACACACACACACACGCTGCATCACTGGAGAAACCTGTCCCCAAGCTGAAGGGATGACTTGCATTAAAATCAAGGGCAGGCACGTGTCTATGAGGGGGAGAGGCTCTCCATGCTCAGACCCAGGGTGATTTCATAGATTTAAAGGGCAGATAGAGGAGGAGTTCTTGACGCTGTCAGCAACACTTCCAGACTGACAAACGGTGCTGCAGAGTCTCTGGAGCGTCCTATGTCATGTGCGCTCAGTCGTGTCTGACTCTAAGACCCCATGGACTGCAGCCCTCCAGGCTTCTCGGTCCCTGGAATTATCCCGCCAAGAATACTGGAGCGGGTTGCCACTTTCTCCTCCAGGGGATTTTCCCCATCCATGATCGAACTTTTGTCTCTTGCAGCTCCTCGCATTGCAGGCAGATTCTTTACCCACTAAGCCAGCATCCTGAACACAGTATTGGACCAGGTGTTGGCAGCTGCATCCTGTTCTGCACACCTCCCCAGGGCTCTTATTCAAAGTTTATGCACATTTAACAAGTAAGCTGACTCAAAGTCCAAGTTCCTAATTCTTTCCAGTGTGAACTTAAACCATGCACATTTGCATACAATACAGCACCAGAACACACAGACCAACGCCCTTAGCAAGCCACACAGGGCAGGTGCAGAGTCTGCATCCCGGCTCCACCAGAGAGAGTGGCTGCAGTATGGATGCTACCATCTGCTGTGACGCAGTTGCTGGGGAAGACTAGCCAGCCAAGGGGGTGAGAAAGGGATTCAGTACTCAGCCCTCTACCTCCCCAAGTGGAGTCTGCTCTCCAAATGACCTGTCCCACAAGGTCTGCCCTGGTCTGTAGGTAGGATCCCAGACTCTTCAAGAAACTTCAGAGATGGGCTGGGTCCAAGTGAGATGGCAGGTAAGGGTGCAGCCTTCTTATCGTCCAGCCTGAAGATCAAGTACAGTAATACATTTGAAAGCAAGAGTGTAAGGTTTTTGCAAACAAGAAGGATATTACTCCAGTAAATGACTCTTACATGGCAGACAACGAGCTGTGTGCTAACCAAGAATCATTGTTCAAAGTCCTCAGACTCATGTCAGCACTTTTCTATAATTATTAAGGAAACCAGAGTACAGTTTCTAAGAAAACAATGCTGGGTACTTTGGAAAGAATCAAGGAAGCCTGGCTGAAGAAAACAGCTGCTGTTGGATTAAGCATTCCTGTGAAACACGGGAGAAAACTGTCTCATATCTGGATTGTGATGCAAGCTCTTTAAACTGTAGACAGTACATTATGGGAACAATTTGTGCAGTAAAATGGACCAGTGTCACGAGATTGGCAAGTTCATATATGTTGGTGCGTTCACTTAAAATGTGTAAGTTATTTGAAACACTCTCACCCCCGCCATTTTAAGCACCTTTTCCAATTAACCAGTGATTACAGGTTCGCAGTAATCTGGGCTTCCCTGGTGGCTCAGAGGTTAAAGCGTCTGCCCGCAATGCAGGAGACCTGGGTTCAATCCCTGGGTCAAGGAAGATTCCCTTGGAGAAGGAAGTTGCAACCCACTCCAGTCCCATGGACGGAGGAACCTGTTGGGCTACAGTCCACGGGATCGCAAAAAGTCGGACAGGACTGAGCGACTTCACTTCACAAGTTCGCTGACTTGAAGAGACAATGTCTGATAGACCTGGAGAGACAATGTCTGATAGGCTTCGTTCTGGGGTACTAGCGCTCCCTAGGAGAAGCTGCGCGGTACCTCTTCGTGTGTGTGTGTGTGTGTGTGTGTGTGGTAAAATACACATAACAAAAATGCTGCCATTTTAGTAATTTTAAAGTGTGCCATTCGGTGGCATTAAGTACACGCACAATATTGGGTCCCCAGTACCACTGTCTAGTTCCAGGACCTTTTAATTCCCCAAAGGATGCTGCTTTGGGGGACCGGCTGCTTTGGGTGGATTGACATGATATAAATGGAATCATGGAACAGTTTCTCTTTTGTATCTTGCTTCTCTCAAGGCATTGTGGGTTTTTTTTTTTTTTTTTGTATTTAAAAAATAAATGTAACTAGAATTGCTATTTCGAGAACTTTTGGAAATTTCTCAGACATGGACGCGCCTCTGGCGCTGGGAATATTGCGCCCCGGGTCTCCAGAGCCTGGGAAGCGCTTGGAAGACCGCGCGGCTTCTTGCAGCCTCAGGGGCCGCCCCAGCACTTCGCGCCCTGCAAAGACCCTCGGAGTTCTGGCCAGGGGCTCTGCCTAAGGAGCCTCTCCTCCACTGGTCTCCTCCACTGTCCTCAGAAACGTCCTCCCGCCACCCTCGCAGGGCCTGGAGAGTACCCCTCCGGGTCAGTTCGGGCCAGACTCACACCCGCAGGGGTCCTCTCCCAGCATTCCTCGGCATCTAGTCTGTAAAGGGGTAGGGTCTCCCAAACCTGGAGACCTGNCACGCAAAGACCCTCGGAGTTCTGGCCAGGGGCTCTGCCTAAGGAGCCTCTCCTCCACTGGTCTACTCCACTGTCCTCAGAAACGGCCTCCCGCCACCCTCGCAGGGCCTGGAGAGTACCCCTCCGGGTCAGTTCGGGCCAGACGCACACCCGCAGGGGTCCTCTCCCAGCATTCCTCGGCATCTAGTCTGTAAAGGGGTAGGGTCTCCCAAACCTGGAGACCTGTCCCTTCCAGCCGCACTGTGATCCGGGACCCCTACCGCACGTGTGCGCGCTCGGAAAACCCTGCCTTAGTCCCAGGCGCGGGCCCCAGAGGCACACGTCACTAACCCCGAAACCCGGTGATTCCCAGGAACTAGTGTCACCAGCCCGAGCCCAGGCCGAACCCGGCTTTGAGCTTGTCAAGAACCCAGCAGGGGTGTCAGGGGTGAGGAGGGGACTCTTAAAACGATCTATCCTTCCCGAGTGCCGGGTTGAGGGCCGCGGGAGGACTAAGATCCCCTCCGCACATCCCACCAGGTTTCTGGGTCTTCGCTGCCTTCCCACCCCCGACCTCTGCCACGCACATACTTCTTGGGCACGGCTTTTTTCCTCTTCTTCAGGGCGTATTGGCCCCCGGTGGACAGCATGGGGCCCGCAGGCGGCCTCACAAAGGGGCGCGGGGCGGGGATGCCGCCCAGCGCCTGGAAGCTAGTCCGCCCCCCGGAGCCTGTCTGCTTCGGCTGGTCACTCCTGGGGGTCGCCAGCGCGGAGGCCTGGGCGCGCCCCTTCAGACTGTGACCGCGCAGGACACGAGCGCCGAACCCGCGGGCACCTTGGAAGGATCTGCACTCCCTTAGTCCCAGGGTGGGAGAGTTGCCGCGGGCGACTGGAAGGATCTCCAGGAGTCCCTCCTTGGTGCCGGAGACCGACGCGCGTCCGCCGGGCTTGCAAGGGTTGGCCTCGGGCGAGAGATGAAGAAGCAGGCGCAGAAGTGGCGGGCTCCCCCGGGGGCTCTCTGTCCAGGCTTTCTCATAGGAAGGTGCGCGCCACCGTCGCAGGTAGCAACTAACTCACTTCGACACCAGGCTAATTTGGAAACCCCGCGTCTATAGACGAAGGCATCCCCGGAAAGAGTCAGGAGAAGTCCTTGTCCCCGCGAGCGCCCCCTCCCTACGCGTGTCCTTGGATCAATAAGAATCCAGACCCCAGACTGACTCCTTTTTCCCGCCACGTCGCGCCCAGAAACTGCGCTCTACGGGGCAGCAGGTCGCCAAAGCGCAAACGCGGGACAGGAGTCTTAGGAACTCGATGAGGTGTCGGAGATGGAGGGGGGCGGAGGGAAGAGCTGACTGATCCCCGGCGGTGCCCACCGACGCGCCCCGCAGCCAGTAGTCCAGCCGCCTGGAGAGTCCAGATCTNGCGACTGGAAGGATCTCCAGGAGTCCCTCCTTGGTGCCGGAGACCGACGCGCGTCCGCCGGGCTTGCAAGGGTTGGCCTCGGGCGAGAGATGAAGAAGCAGGCGCAGAAGTGGCGGGCTCCCCCGGGGGCTCTCTGTCCAGGCTTTCTCATAGGAAGGTGCGCGCCACCGTCGCAGGTAGCAACTAACTCACTTCGACACCAGGCTAATTTGGAAACCCCGCGTCTATAGACGAAGGCATCCCCGGAAAGAGTCAGGAGAAGTCCTTGTCCCCGCGAGCGCCCCCTCCCTACGCGTGTCCTTGGATCAATAAGAATCCAGACCCCAGACTGACTTCTTTTTCCCCGCCACGTCGCGCCCAGAAACTGCGCTCTACGGGGCAGCAGGTCACCAAAGCGCAAACGCGGGACAGGAGTCTTAGGAACTCGATGAGGTGTCGGAGATGGAGGGGGGCGGAGGGAAGAGCTGACTGATCCCCGGCGGTGCCCACCGACGCGCCCCGCAGCCAGTAGTCCAGCCGCCTGGAGAGTCCAGATCTAACCCAGGAAGCAGACGCGGAGCTCCAGGAAGCGAAGGCCCCAAGGGTGCCTAAGTCTGTGCCCAGGAGCCTTTGTACTTAATTCTGCTTGACGCGTCTATGTGTGTGAGGCTCTTTGGGTGTTTTTCGGAGCGAGGTATTGTATAAATACTGGAAACGCCTTGGGATCGTCCACACCCACCGGTGACGGGTGAGACGCGATTACCCCAGCGTGTGGTGTGTGTGTGTGCACGAGAGAAAGCACACTTGCATGCCTGCTCTGGAACCAGGGGCAGACTGAAGTATGTCTCGTTTCCTGTTTACTCTGTAAACAGAACAACAACAACAACAACAACAACAAACCAACACCAAAAACAAACCAATAAGATAATTCCAGGTATTTGAATCTTGTTCTCAGTCTCAAGGAGAAAGAACTTAAGGTTTCACCAGCAGCTGTGATGGTTGGTGTAAGTGTAATGTAGATGCACGATCAGATTAAGCACATTTCCTGCTTTTCATAGTTTCCCAAATCTTTTTCCTTTTTATCATAAATAGATGTGTAATTTTTACGGTGATATTTCTTTTCTTTTTAAAAGATTTTTTTGATGTGGGTCAGTTTTAAAGATTTTTTTGCTGTGGACCCTTTTAAAAGTTTTTACTGAATTTGTTACTATGCCGTTTCTGTTTGTTTGGGTTTTTGGCCGGGAAGCTCGTGGAATCTTAGTTGCATGACCAGGGATCGAACCCCCACTCTCTGTACTGCAAGGTGAAGTCTTAACCACTGGACCTCCAGGGAAGTCCCTACAGTGATATTTGTGCATTGAAATGCTATGTTTATTTGTTTGTTCTGTTGATATGGTTAATTGCTTAAG
>SJYW01035805.1:431991-448562 GCA_006410735.1 Raphicerus campestris | reverse complement strand
GTGCATACACGAACATGTTCTTATTGCCCAGCCTGTCTATATCTTTTGATTGGTGCATTTAATTCATTTATAGTTAAGATAATTATTGATTTGTATGATCCTATTACCATTTTCTTAATTGTTTTGCTGCACTAAGTCACTTCAGTCATGTCCGACTCTGTGCGACCCCATAGACGGCAGCCCACCAGGCTCTGCTGTCCCTGGGATTCTCCAGGCAAGAACACTGGAGTGGGTTGCCATTTCCTTCTCCAATGCATGAAAGTGAAAAGTGAAAGTGAAGTCACTCAGTTGTGTCTGACTCTTTGTGACCCCATGGACTGCAGCACATCAGGCTCCTCCAACCATGGGATTTTCCAGGCAAGAATACTGGGTTTTGCATTTAAGATCAAAAGCTTTACAGACAAGGCAAAGTTGAGAGAATTCAGCACCACCACACCAGCTTTACTACAAGCACACTATATTCTTAGTCTTGTGCAAGCTGAACAGAAATCTTAAACCCTCTTTACATGTTGATCACCTACTTAAGTTCTTTTTACTGAGTTAATTGAATGTTTGTGTGATTTATGCCTCCCATTTTAAAGTATCAGAAATACATAGCATTGCATACAATCTTTTTGTATACTAGATTATGACCTTGAGCTAAATGCCACAAAGATTTTATGATTGTGTTTCCTGCACTCATCTAATGTGGTGAACATTAGGGAAATAGTGAGTTCTAGGGAACTGTAGAGAGAAAGAAGACATGAAGAATATTGGTGCTGGAAATAGCCAGTAATCTATGAGTTCATTTATTCACTGAACAGCTATTGAGTATCACAAAGCTAACACTGATTGAAATTTAAAGGGACTTCTTCTTCAAGATACTTTATGGCCTTCTGCTTGAACATTGTTATAATAAAATATGAATTTATTGGGTTGGCCAAAGTATTCAATTGGGTTTTTCCATAACATCTTATAGAAAAATCTGAACGAAATTTTGAACCAACCCAATATAATAACTATGAAATGAATGTTCCTCCTATTAATATAATTGTATAGCACACAACTTGTATAGATGCATAGTGTTCAATACTGAAGGTGATCAAGAATAATTTTGTCTTTGACCTCATAGAGAGGCACAAAAATAAAGATATATAAAAAATAGTTATGCAATCAGATTAAATATTATTTGGGAAAAGGAAAAAAGCACCCAAAAGAGAATAATAATTTAGAAAGAGCTATTAGAGAACATCTCTTTTGCTAGGAGATATTGATATTGAGTTATCAAAAATGAGAAGAAGCCAGCCATGTGAAAAGTTTAGGAAAGAAGAATGAACCATATATATATATAGAGGCTATGATGCATGAAAGAAGCAGTTATATGGGAGCACCTGAAAGAAAGCTATGTTGGCCTAGGAAACAGGAGAAAGAACAGAATAACTGGAAATAGCTACATGTCTAATGACAAGAAACAGTTTTATAAATTAAATTATGGTCTATTTGTAACTGAACTGAACTGTATAAAAGAACACAATGTAGCCACTAGTGAGCATGTTTCTAAAGGCTATTTTATACTATGTAAAATTGCTCATTATAAGTAAAAAGTGGAATATAGAACCACCATATGCGTATGGATATATGTTATACAATTTCCCAAATTCCTTATGTCTGGAAAAATAGGCTGTATAGATGTATTTAAAGCAAGTATCTGTGGTGGTGAGATTATGAGTGATTTAAATTTTATTTTATTGATGTTTAATTATTTTTTAATCCTTGAAGTATTTTAACATGTATACAAGAGACATATGTAAAATTTTGTTACTGCATTGTCATAGCAAACAAGTAGAATAAACTAATTTCCTTCAATAAAGGAATGGATTAATAGACTGTTTTATTGGTGCAATAGAATATTCTTTATCAAATCAAATGGAAAAGAAACTAGAACATACATTAACATAAATATCAAAAGCATAATTTGGAAGCAAACTAAAGTTAGGTACAAAAATATAGCTGAATGTTATAGCTTATATAAATTTAAAACCTATTTTCTATATTATTTATAGTTAGTTATATATGTGAATTTTTAAAATTACATGTTATAAGGATACTCCCTAGTTTCACAAAAATGAAAAATGATTATCTCAGGAGGGAGGGAAGAGAAATGGATAAGACAGTAGCTTTAGATACATTTATAATTTTATTTTTAAAAATATTAATCTGAAGTAAATATGATAAAAATTAAAACTTTAATCTTGTACCCTTTCTACTATTCTGTATGTTAAAATATATTTTAAAGCTACATTTAAAAATTCTTATATTAAAAATGTTAAAACTCATAACCACATGGATATTATTACTTAATAACAAGAGAAGATATATATTGGAGCATCTGAGGTCAACATAATTTAAAAATTTTACAGTGAAATAAAATATTCTGAGGAGAACATAAAGTGCATATGTACATATGCACTTTAGCTATTAGGAAAATGCCCAGAAAATCATCATTCAGATAAAGAAATAGAACATTACAGCAGCTAGAATTAAAATGAGCTTGTTGCTGTTTCATTGCTAAGTCCTGTCTGACTCCTAGCAACCCCATGGGCTGTAGCTGGCCAGGCTCCTCTGTCCATGGGATTTCCCAGGCAAGAATACTGAAGTAGTTTGCTATTTCCATCTCTGGGGGATCTTCCCAACCCAGGAATCAAACCCACATCTCCTACAATGGTAGTGGGTTCTTTACCACTGAGATGGGGAAAATGAGCTTAGGTTTTCCTATTTTTGAACTTTTTGTTAGTGAAATTGTATTTTTGTCTATATGCACGCAGGTATGTGTACATATATTCTTTTGTTGCTGCTTTAGCTCAATGTTTGTGTGTGTATGATTATGATGCTGCATTATGTCACCTCATTTTTATTGCTATATGGTATCTATCCATTTGCCTATTAATGGACACTTGGGTTGTTTCCACTTTTGGCTACATGAAGAAGGCTGCTCAGCAAATTTATACAGTGTATTAACATATCTGTTGTGCATCTTAGTTCATGGAGGAGCCTGGTAGGCTGTAGTCCATGGGGTCGCTAAGAGTCAGACATGACTGGGCAACTTCACTTTCACTTTTCACTTTCATGCATTGGAGAAGGAAATGGCAACCCACTTCAGTATTCTTGCCTGGAGAATCCCAGGGACAGCAAAGCCTGGTGGGCTGCCGTCTCTGGAGTCGCACAGAGTCGGACACGACTGAAGCGACGTAGCAGCAGTGCATCTTAATGCTTTTTACTTATAATGAACAATTTGCATAGTATAAAATCCATTTCATTTGACATTGTGTTGATCTGCAGTTCAGGAAGAAATAACTGACAATTTAGCAATCAATAAGAAAAGATGTTTCTGAGTTTACTGGGTACTTGTGAAATGAAAGTGAGTGAAAGTCACTCAGTCTTGTCCAACTCTTTGCGAGGCCAAATTCTTCCAGGCCAGAATACTGGAGTGGGTAGCCATTCTCTTCTCCAGGGGATCTTCCCAACCCAGGAATCAATCCTACGTCTCCCACAGTGCAGGCAGGTTCTTTACCAGCTGAGCCACCAGGGAAGCTTGAGAATACTGGAGCTGGTAGCTTATCCCTTCTCCAGCAGAACTGTGTTCAGTTCCCAACCTGGGAATTGAACCTGGGTCTCCTTCATTGCAGGCAGATTCTTTACCAGCTGAGCTACCAGGGAGGCATATTTAATGATTAATGATATTTAAACAGAATTTTGAACTACAAATACTGGGTTTGCCAAAAATTTCAGGTTTTTCTCTAATATTTTGGGTTTTGGCCAATACAATAAAATAATCCCAAGAAAGAATAGATAGATAAGGGTACGAAGGAGTGAGCAAAGTAAGAAGTGTACTCACAGAATTTGGTTAATTTTGCTATTTTCTTTGATAAGTAGGAATAGAAATACAGTCAATTATGAAAGGTGGATAACTTTTAAATATTTATAGTTAGCTTTGAAAGTGTGTTGGAGCTATAAGCTGAATATGGAGCTTAATGTAATATAGTTGTATTTGGGGTCTGGAATTTAAATAAGTTAAAAAATAAATTTTATAAAGATCTGATTTAGAAATTTATTCCACTTTCCTCTCCTGAATTTTATCACTCTCTTCTTTGGTTTATACCAACTGAATTGTTTTGTCTGTAGGATTAATGAAAGTTACAGGCTAAATATCCTTATCCCTCTCAAATCCTTCTGAAAGTACAAATGCTATGTAAAAGTTAATATTTTTAAGGAATTTTTTCATTATGATTCTGCTGCATTTAAAATAAGCAGAGAATAATAGGTGAATCACCAGCAAGTCAACTGGGGTAGAGTATTCCAATTTCTATGGTAAACTGGAAAGCAGAATTTATCTTTGATATAGTTAATTTTAACTTTTATTTATGAGTAATATGTTATATCTAAGATTTGCTTTGTTTTGTTATAAAAAGAATGTTTTATTGTAAAGAATGGTAGCAACATAATGTCTTTCACTTGGGTGATGGGCATGAGGACATTCATTGTATTTTTATTTTTTGTTTGTGTTTGAATTCCATAATAAAAAGTTAAAAATATATAAAGCTGTGTTTGAGGAAGTTATGTGTTAAGGGATTAAAAAATATAAAAGTTTAGTTAATATACATTTCTTCTGGGTAAGAAAACTACTTTGTAAATAAATATGCTTTCCTTCTCTCTAACCATCTCTATTCATTTAATTTAGCATTCAAACATCTATTTGTCCAATGATGTCATATATACTGAGCCCTCACAAATGGTGTGCATATCACTGGAGAATATTGTGTTTAAGGCAAGGCCACAAAATCACAGAATTGTGGAGCTCAAAGNTTAATCTGAAGTAAATATGATAAAAATTAAAACTTTAATCTTGTACCCTTTCTACTATTCTGTATGTTAAAATATATTTTAAAGCTACATTTAAAAATTCTTATATTAAAAATGTTAAAACTCATAACCACATGGATATTATTACTTAATAACAAGAGAAGATATATATTGGAGCATCTGAGGTCAACATAATTTAAAAATTTTACAGTGAAATAAAATATTCTGAGGAGAACATAAAGTGCATATGTACATATGCACTTTAGCTATTAGGAAAATGCCCAGAAAATCATCATTCAGATAAAGAAATAGAACATTACAGCAGCTAGAATTAAAATGAGCTTGTTGCTGTTTCATTGCTAAGTCCTATCTGACTCCTAGCAACCCCATGGGCTGTAGCTGGCCAGGCTCCTCTGTCCATGGGATTTCCCAGGCAAGAATACTGAAGTAGTTTGCTATTTCCATCTCCGGGGGATCTTCCCAACCCAGGTATCAAACCCACATCTCCTACAATGGTAGTGGGTTCTTTACCACTGAGATGGGGAAAATGAGCTTAGGTTTTCCTATTTCTGAACTTTTTGTTAGTGAAATTGTATTTTTGTCTATATGCACGCAGGTATGTGTACATATATTCTTTTGTTGCTGCTTTAGCTCAATGTTTGTGTGTGTATGATTATGATGCTGCATTATGTCACCTCATTTTTATTGCTATATGGTATCTATCCATTTGCCTATTAATGGACACTTGGGTTGTTTCCACTTTTGGCTACATGAAGAAGGCTGCTCAGCAAATTTATACAGTGTATTAACATATCTGTTGTGCATCTTAGTTCATGGAGGAGCCTGGTAGGCTGTAGTCCATGGGGTCGCTAAGAGTCAGACATGACTGGGCAACTTCACTTTCACTTTTCACTTTCATGCATTGGAGAAGGAAATGGCAACCCACTTCAGTATTCTTGCCTGGAGAATCCCAGGGACAGCAAAGCCTGGTGGGCTGCCGTCTCTGGAGTCGCACAGAGTCGGACACGACTGAAGCGACGTAGCAGCAGTGCATCTTAATGCTTTTTACTTATAATGAACAATTTGCATAGTATAAAATCCATTTCATTTGACATTGTGTTGATCTGCAGTTCAGGAAGAAATAACTGACAATTTAGCAATCAATAAGAAAAGATGTTTCTGAGTCTACTGGGTACTTGTGAAATGAAAGTGAGTGAAAGTCACTCAGTCTTGTCCAACTCTTTGCGAGGCCAAATTCTTCCAGGCCAGAATACTGGAGTGGGTAGCCATTCTCTTCTCCAGGGGATCTTCCCAACCCAGGAATCAATCCTACGTCTCCCACAGTGCAGGCAGGTTCTTTACCAGCTGAGCCACCAGGGAAGCTTGAGAATACTGGAGCTGGTAGCTTATCCCTTCTCCAGCAGAACTGTGTTCAGTTCCCAACCTGGGAATTGAACCTGGGTCTCCTTCATTGCAGGCGGATTCTTTACCAGCTGAGCTACCAGGGAGGCATATTTAATGATTAATGATATTTAAACAGAATTTTGAACTACAAATACTGGGTTTGCCAAAAATTTCAGGTTTTTCTCTAATATTTTGGGTTTTGGCCAATACAATAAAATAATCCCAAGAAAGAATAGATAGATAAGGGTACGAAGGAGTGAGCAAAGTAAGAAGTGTACTCACAGAATTTGGTTAATTTTGCTATTTTCTTTGATAAGTAGGAATAGAAATACAGTCAATTATGAAAGGTGGATAACTTTTAAATATTTATAGTTAGCTTTGAAAGTGTGTTGGAGCTATAAGCTGAATATGGAGCTTAATGTAATATAGTTGTATTTGGGGTCTGGAATTTAAATAAGTTAAAAAATAAATTTTATAAAGATCTGATTTAGAAATTTATTCCACTTTCCTCTCCTGAATTTTATCACTCTCTTCTTTGGTTTATACCAACTGAATTGTTTTGTCTGTAGGATTAATGAAAGTTACAGGCTAAATATCCTTATCCCTCTCAAATCCTTCTGAAAGTACAAATGCTATGTAAAAGTTAATATTTTTAAGGAATTTTTTCATTATGATTCTGCTGCATTTAAAATAAGCAGAGAATAATAGGTGAATCACCAGCAAGTCAACTGGGGTAGAGTATTCCAATTTCTATGGTAAACTGGAAAGCAGAATTTATCTTTGATATAGTTAATTTTAACTTTTATTTATGAGTAATATGTTATATCTAAGATTTGCTTTGTTTTGTTATAAAAAGAATGTTTTATTGTAAAGAATGGTAGCAACATAATGTCTTTCACTTGGGTGATGGGCATGAGGACATTCATTGTATTTTTATTTTTTGTTTGTGTTTGAATTCCATAATAAAAAGTTAAAAATATATAAAGCTATGTTTGAGGAAGTTATGTGTTAAGGGATTAAAAAATATAAAAGTTTAGTTAATATACGTTTCTTCTGGGTAAGAAAACTACTTTGTAAATAAATATGTTTTCCTTCTCTCTAACCATCTCTATTCATTTAATTTAGCATTCAAACATCCATTTGTCCAATGATGTCATATATACTGAGCCCTCACAAATGGTGTGCATATCACTGGAGAATATTGTGTTTAAGGCAAGGCCACAAAATCACAGAATTGTGGAGCTCAAAGAAAGCTGGAGGCTCATTTTTGTTGTTGTTTTATAGAGTCTAAGTTGTGTCTGACTCTTTTGTAACCCCATCAACTGTAGTCTGCCAGGCTCCTTTGTCCGTGGGATTTCCCAGACAAGAATACTGGAGTAGACTGCCATTTCCTTCTCCAGAGGCTCTTCCTGACTCTGGGATTGAACCTGTGTCTCCTGCATTGGCAGGCAGATTCTTTACTGCTGAGCCAATGAAGCTAAGGCTCATTTATCCTAACCTATTTTCATAAATGATTGCACTAATTCTTAAGAGATTAGGCAATTAGGCAATTTCACAATATTTTTAATGATAGAGAAACATGTCCAAAATGATAGAATGTTCTCATGTTATATGTGATGGGTTATATGGACAGACTTGATACANTCTGGGATTGAACCTGTGTCTCCTGCACTGGCAGGCAGATTCTTTACTGCTGAGCCAATGAAGCTAAGGCTCATTTATCCTAACCTATTTTCATAAATGATTGCACTAATTCTTAAGAGATTAGGCAATTAGGCAATTTCACAATATTTTTAATGATAGAGAAACATGTCCAAAATGATAGAATGTTCTCATGTTATATGTGATGGGTTATATGGACAGACTTGATACAACAAAAAAATTTGCTGAACTCCATCCACTGCAATAGTGAAAGACTGACATGTTAGTGATAATAGAATTGTGCTTCCCTATATTTATAAAAAGTCATTTTCTAGCTACAGTAGACTGAATCCATTGAATTTTTCAGTAACATCCAATTCTGCTAAATTAAAGGATCATCTTTAAGTGCTGTTAAAAAACAGTTTTACAGATGGGGGGATGGTAAGAAAGCATGCATTATAAACCTAAATAACTTCGGCATATTTACCTCAGGGATTTTATTAGAAAAGGCAGTTTCTGTGGGCTAAAAATTATTTTGACATGAAAATATCTTAATAACTCTGTAAAGTTGTCAGTTTTTCTTAGGGGAATTTTCTCTATCAAGATAAATTACAGTTTTGCCTTTTTGAGATTTCAAAATGAGGGTTTTAAGGCAGCAAATAGCTGATGGCTAGAAAAGCAGTAAACTTGCTCTGCCTTCGTTATAATTATATGAAAGATACTCAGAACTTTTGCAATGCGTGTCATAAAAAAGTGTGTAATTTGGAAATAAGATAAGTTAAACTCTCTTGTTTGATGGATATCTGAGGCCCAAACCTCTACAAATTGCAAGCAAGCTGTGTGATTTGGGACAAATTACTAATCCTCTCCGTGCCTGTTTCCTCAGCACATAAATGAGTTTAATAATGGGAGGTATTTCATAGGATTTGAGTGAGGATTAAATGACATCATGTAAAGTTCTTAGGTGAGTACTTGATAAGCTGTTCAGTACTAGTTAGTAAGTGTTCAGTACTAATTAGTGCTAGTATTATTTGACTCAACTATAGAACAATTTATGATAGAAAAATCCATTAGTTAATCACTATTAGTTAAGTGAACTAGAGGGCTGATTTTTTTCTTTCCCCCCAGTTTTATTGAGTATAACTGACAAACACAGCAAGATGTTCAAAATGTACATTGTGATGATTTGACATATGTGCACACTGAGAAAGGATCTGTCCCATTTAGTTTCTGAATGTATGTATAACCTCACATATTAATCTTTTTCTTTTTCCTAAGAACATATATGTCCTATTGTCTCAGGAGATTTCAAATTTACAATAAAGTAAATAGTCACCATGTATACATTAGATCCTTCAGTTCAGTTCAGTCACTCAGTTCAGTTAAGTTCAGTCGCTCAGTCCAGTTCAGTTCAGTCGCTCAGTCGTGTCCAACTCTTTGTGACCGCATGAATCGCAGCACACCAGGCTCTCCTGTTCATCTCCAGCTCCCAGAGTTCACTCAAACTCACATCCATCGAGTCGGTGATGCTATCCAGCCATCTCATTCTCTGTCATCCCCTTCTCCTCCTGCCCCCAATCCTTCCCAGTCTTTTCCAAGGAGTCAGCTCTTTGCATGAGGTGGCCAAAGTACTGGAGTTTCAGCTTTAGCATCATTCCTTCCAAAGAACACCCAGGACTGATCTCCTTCAGAATAAACTGGTTGGATCTCCTTGCAGTCCAAGGGAGTCCAAGAGTCTTCTCCAACACCACAGTTCAAAAGCATCAATTCTTCAGTCATGTCCAATTCTTTGTAACCCTATGTACTGCAGCATGCCAGGTTACCTGTCTATTAGCAACTCCCAGAGCTTGCTCAAACTCATGTCCATCCAGTCAGTGATGCCATACAACCATCTCATCCTCTGTTGTCCCCTTTTCCTCTTGCCTTTAATCCTTCCCAGCACTGGGGGCTTTTCAATGAGTCAGTTCTTCACATCAGGTGGCCAAAGTGTGGAGTTTCAACTTCAGCATCAGTCTTTTCACTGAATATTCAGGACTGATTTCCTTTAGCATTGACTGGTTTGAGCTCGTTGCATACAAGGGACTCTCAAGAGTCTTCTCCAACACCACAGTTCAAAAACATCAATTCTTCAGTGTTCAGCTTTCTTTATAGTCCAGCTCTCGCATCCATACATGATTACTGGAAGAACCATAGCTTTGTCTAGATGGGCCTTTGTCAGGAAAGTAATATCTCTTGTTTTTTAGTATGCTGTCTAGATTTGCCATAGATTTTCTTCCAAGGAGTAAGTGTCTTTTAATTTCATGGCTGCAGTCACCGTCTGCAGTGATTTTGGAGCCCAAAAAGTAAAGTCTGTCACTGTTACCATTTTTTCTCCATCTGTTTGCCATGAAGTGATGGGACCAGATGCCATGATCTTTGTTTTTTGAGTGTTGAGCTTTAAGCCAGCTTTTTCACTCTATCTTTTACTTTCATCAGGAGGCTCTTTAGTTCTTGGCTTTCTGCCATAAGGGTGGTGTCATCTGCATATCTGAGGTTATTGATATTTTTCCTGGCAATCTTGATTCCTGCTTGTGCTTCATTCAACCTTTATTTTTTGTAATTAGATCCTTAGACTTTATATATCTTATAGCTCAAAGTTAGTACCCTTTGACCAACCTCGCTGTAATTTCCCTACCTTCCATCCCCTGGCAACCAACAATCTACTCTCTGTTTCTATGATTTTGACTTTTGTTTTCTTTTCCAGATTCCACATGTGATTTATACCATGCAGTATTTATCTCTGGCTTATTTCACTTAGCATAGTGCCCTCAAGTTCCATTTGTGTTGTAGTAAACAGCAGGATTATCTTTTTTTCTCATGGGTGAATAATAGTCCATTGCATACATATAGCACATTTCTTTATGCATTCTTCTGCTGTTGACATTTAAGTTGTTTCCACATCTTGTCTACTGTGAATAACACTCTAGTGAACATGGGAGTGCAGATACCTCTTTGATTTCCTGTTTTCATTTCTTATGGATATTTACCTAGGAATGAGACTTACTGGTTCATATGATAGTTCTATTTTTTTTTTAAAAATTAAGGACCCTCCATAGTGCTTTCTGCAGTGGCTGCACTGGTTTACATCTACTAGTAGCGCACAAATGTTTCCTTTCCTTCGTGTCCTCCCCAACACTTATTTTTTTCTTGTCTGTCTGATAATAACCATTCTAACAGATATAAGGTGATATCTCATTATGGCTTTGATATGCATGTCCCTGCTGATTACTTATGTTGAACACCTCTTCATGTATCTAATGAATTGGTAAAAATGCCTATTCAGTCCTTACCCATTTTTAAATTGGATTATGTTTTTGCTATTGAGTTGAATGACTTTGTTATATTTTTTGGATATTAACCCACATCATGTCTATGATTTGGAAATGCTTTCTCCCATTTGGTAGGCTTCCTTTTTATTTTATTGTTGATGGTTTTGTTTGCTGTGTAGAGCATTTTAATTGGATATGATCCCATGTATTTATTTTCTCTTTTTTTGACTTTGCTTTTGGTATCAGGTCCAAAAGTCATTACCAAGACTGATGTCAAGGAACTTACTGACCATATTTTTTTCTAGGAGTTTTATGATTTCATGTCTCACATTCAAGTCTTTAATTCATTTTTGGCTGATTTTTATGTATGGTATAAGATAGGGGTTCTCTTTCATTCTGTTGCATGCAGCTATCCTGTTTTTCCAGCACTGTTTATTAAAGAGACTCTCCATTCTCCATTGTTTGTTCTTAGCTCCTTTGTCAAAAATAATTGATGATATATGTATAGTTTATTTTTTGTCTCTCTGTTCTGTTCCATTGACTTTTAAAATTTAAGTATAGTTGATTTACAGCATTATATTTCAGGTAAACATCGATTCAGTAATTTTACTGGTTATATTCAAAGTTATTACAAGATATTGGCTGTCATTCCCAGTGCTATGCAGCATCTCCTGTTGCTTGTCTATTTTATACACAGTATTGCTAGCTTGTATCTTTTAATCCCATACCCCAAATTTGCCCCTTCTTCCTTTCCTATCCCCACTGGTAATCATTAGTTTGTTTTCTTTATCAGTGAATCTGTGTCTGTTTTGCATATACATTATTTGTATTATTTTTAGATCCTACATATAATTGATATCATACAGTATTCTTTTCTATCTGATTTACTTCACTAAGCATAATATTATTTAGGTCCATCCACAGATGTATATAAGAGACAGATCTCATCCTCTGTTGTCCCCTTTTCCTCTTGCCTTNTACATATAATTGATATCATACAGTATTCTTTTCTATCTGATTTACTTCACTAAGCATAATATTATTTAGGTCCATCCACATTGCTACAAATGGTAAAAATTCATTTTTATGGCTGTGTAATATTCCGGTGTGTTTCTATATACCACATTTCTTTATCCATTCATACACCGATAGGGCACTTGGGTTATTTCCATGTCATTTGTTGTTGTTCAATTGCTCAGTTGTGTTCAACTCTTTGTGACCCTGTGGACTGCAGCATACCAGCTTTCCCTGTCTTTTATTATCTCCAGAGTTCACTCAAACTCATGTTCACTGAGTCAGTGATGCCATCCAACCATCTCATCCTCTGTTGTCCCCTTTTCCTCTTTCCATCTAACTTTCCAAGCATCAAGGTATTTTCCATGGCTTGGCTATTGTAAATAATGCTGCTATGAACATTGAGGTGCATATATCTTTTCAAATTAGTGTTTTCACTTTTTTCCATCTATATACCTAGGAAAGGAATCACTGAATCACATGATGGTTCCATTTTTTGTTTATTGAGGAGCTTCCATAATGTTTTTTGTAGTTTCTCTCCAATTTANATATATCTTTTCAAATTAGTGTTTTCACTTTTTTCCATCTATATACCTAGGAAAGGAATCACTGAATCACATGATGGTTCCATTTTTTGTTTATTGAGGAGCTTCCATAATGTTTTTTGTAGTTTCTCTCCAATTTACATTCCCACCAACATTGTACAAAAGGTCCTTGCCAACACTTATTGTTTGGTTTTTCTCTTCCCTTCTCTGGTTGAATTCTAATCCCCTTTGAGCTTGCTGCTCCTTTCTTCTGCTAGATCTAGTCTGTCCTGAATTCAGGGATTGAATTTTTCAGTTTAGTTATTCCATTCTTAACCTCTGTGTCATGCATTGTTCTCCTGGCCTCAGTGAGTATCTTCATAACTGTTATTTTGAACTCCTATTAGGTAAGTATTTTTTTCCCATTTCACTGGAATATTATCTTGTTGCTTTTTGGAAGGCACGTATCTCTGTTTCTTCATTTTCCTTTACTCTCTATGTTGGTTTCTGTGCATTAGATGACATAGATTTGTCTCTCAGTCTTAATTGAGAAGGAAATGGCAATCTACTCCAGTACTATTGCCTGGAAAATCCCATGGACAGAGGAGCCTGGTAGGGTACAGTCCATGGGATCGCAAAGAGTNACTCCAATACTTTGGCCACTTGATGCAAAGAGCTGGCTCATTTGAGAAGACCCCGATGCTTGGAAACATTGATGGCAGGAGGAGAGGGGGACGACAGAGAATGAGATGACTGGATGGTATCACCAACTCAATGGACATGGATTTGGGTAGAATCTGGCAGTTGGTGATGGATAGGGAGGCCTGGCATGCTGTGATTCATGGGTTTGCAAAAAGTCGGACATGACTGAGTGACTGGACTGAACTGAATGCAATCCCTGTAAAACTGTTCAAAAAGCTTTTCTTCCCAGTATTTTGTGCCTTTTCTTTCTAGTTCTTTGAATTTATAGTTCTTTCTGGAAGTCATACTTTCTCCAAACTTAATTTCAAGTAGAGAGATAGCCAGCCATGTTCTTTTGCCATCTTGCCAAGAATCATATAAAATAGAATCTCATAACTCAATCAAACCTTGAAGATTATATATAATTTTTTTTTCTTCATGTGATAGTTCAGAAAAGGTAAACTGTGGTTAGCTAAATACCTTTTTCATAGTCATATTGTATTTATGGTTGAATGGAAATATATTCAACTCTCTAGCTTTCTATGCCATAGTTCTCCATTAAATACTGCTACATTACCTTGTGGCCTCTGGGTCTTAACAGAATATTCACATGGATTGTGCATAGGCATGTTTTGCTAAATTGATTTTTATATTATCTTATGAAAGTCTGGTTTCTAGGAGCCTCCACTATGAGGACCATCAATTCTATGAAGAATTCACTTGGACTACTAGAATTAACATAATTGGAAGAGAAGGGTGGTCATTGTCCTTTTAGAGACGTGCAATAGGCTGGTGCTATGTTCTGACTGTTTGTGTGCTCCTCAAAAATCTTATGTTCAAATCTTAATGACCAATGTGATAGAAGTTGGAGCCTTTGGAAAGTTTTTAGGTCATGAGGCAAAAGACTAATGAATGAGATTTTTGTTGTTGACTCTTTACTGTCCCATGGACTGCAGCACTCCAGGCTTCCCTGTCCTTCACCATCTCCTGGAGCCTGCTCAAACTCATGTCCATTCAGTCAGTGATGACATCCAACCATCTTATCGTCTGTCACCCCTTCTCCTCCTGCCTTCAAATCTTTCCCAGCATCAGGGTCTTTTCTGAGTTAGCTCTTTGCATCGATTGGCCAAAGTATTGGAACTTAACCTTCAGTATCAGTCCTTTTACTGAATATTTAGTGTTATTGAAAGAGAGATCCCATAGAGATCCCTTACCTCATTCACTATGTAAGGACACAGTGAGAAGCTGCAACCGAGAACTGTTTACCAGAATACAACCATGCTGATGCCTTGATCTTGGAATTTTCAGCCTCCTGAACTGTGAGAAATTTATGTTGTTTATAAACTATTCAGTCATGGTATTATAGTAGCCTGAATGGACTAAGACAGATGGCATCTCAATAGGATGTGAAAGAAATGACCACATCAGTTTGATCAGTGTCTCCTACTATTCCATCCATGGACTCTTTCACATTTCAGGAGAAGAAAGTAGCAACCCACTCTGGTATTCTTGCCTGGAAAATCCCATGGACACAGGAGCCTGGTGGGCTACAGTCCATGGGAGTTACAAAGAGTCAGACATGACTGAGCAACTAACACTACTACTGGTTTGCAACTGATGTTAAAATGCTTTACATTGGATATTTTAAATTCTGGTACTTATCTGTAATAACAGATTTTAGGTGGCACAATCCTATAGCATTGCCATGATGCACACTTGATACATAGTCTACTTATAATTCATATTTTCACACTGGAATGCCAGTACTTTAGGAACCGAAAGAAAACCTGTCTCATATTTTATGAAACAACCAGATGTGAGCCTATTGACATGCCAGCTGGAAGCTCTATACATATGAGTGAAGTTAGAAATTCTATCATATGCATTTTTGCACAAAGGGTCAATTTATTATTTAAAACTTAATTTGTATGATTTCTGAGGATTTTTTAAAGACAGTCACATAAATTTAGATGAGTGGCATGAGTAAATTTTGGCTGTCGTTGTAACCCTTGGTACACTAAATTATGTTTAATTCTTTATTGGTCATGAAGCATTTTTTAATGAATGTTTTAAGGTGCTTTTAGAGATCCTTTTTCTCCCTAAGTGCTAAAGTTGCATGTTCTCAAATTTAAACATGTAAGAAGTATAGGCTAAAAATTAGGGTAGGCAACAGAAACTACATTCCCTCAATTGTGTTTGATTGTCCAAACATAATCATGTGTTGTAAATAATACCATAAATATTATCACAGGCACTGCCACAGTAAGTATGCTGAGAGTAAGGCTGAGAACAAAGGTTGGGAAGTCAGATGGATCACTGAAACCCTGGTTCTCTTATTAGCTACAAATTTTAGATAAATTATTCTGGGTTTTATTTTCTTCAACTTCAAAATGGGAATAATGCTACCCCATGAAATTATTATAAGCATGAAATGGGATATGTTTTAAATATACCTAGTATAGTGCCTCGGAGAAGGCAATGGCACCCCACTCCAGTACTCTTGCCTGGAAAATCCATGGACGGAGGAGCCTGGTAGGCTGCAGTCCATGGGGTCGCTGAGAGTCGGACACGACTGAGCGCCTTCACTTTCACTTTTCTCTTTCATGCATTGGAGAAGGAAATGGCAACCCACTCCAGTATTCTTGCCTGGAGAATCCCAGTAACAGTGGAGCCTGGTGGGCTGCCGCTTATGGGGTCGCACAGAGTCAGACATGACTGAATTGACTTAGCAGCAGCAGCAGTATAGTGCCTAGGCAGACTAGATACTCAGTTAATGGAGTTGAGCTGCATAAGTTGCTTGTATATTTTTGAGATTAGTTGTCTGTCAGTTGCTTCATTTGCTATTGTTTTCTCCCATTCAGAAGGCTGTCTTTTCACCTTACTTATAGTTTCCTTTGTTGTGCAGGAGCTTTTAATTTTAATTAGATCCCATTTGTTTATTTTTGCTTTTATTTCCAGTACACTGGGAGGTGGATCATAGAAGATCCTGCTGTGATTTATGTCGGGGAGTGTTTTGCCTATGTTCTCCTCTAGGAGTTTTACAGTTTCTGGTCTTACATTTAGATCTTTAATCCATTTTGAGTTTATTTTTGTGTGTGGTGTTAGAAAGTGATCTAGTTTCATTCTTTTACAAGTGGTTGACCAGTTTTCCCAGCACCAC
>SJYW01035805.1:370121-418388 GCA_006410735.1 Raphicerus campestris | reverse complement strand
ATCCCTTGGACTGCAAGGAGATTCAACTAGTCCATTCTGAAGGAGATCAACCCTAGTATTTCTTTGGAAGGAATGATGCTAAAGTTGAAACTCCAGTACTTTGGCCACCTCATGTGAAGAGTTGGCTCATTGGAAAGGGCTCTGATGCTGGGAGGGATTGGGGGCAGGAGGAGAAGGGGACGACAGAAGATGAGATGGCTGAATGGCATCACTGACTCAATGGATGTGAGTCTGAGTAACTCCGGGAGTTGATGATGGACAGGGAGGCCTGCCGTGCCGCGATTCATGGGGTCGCAAAGAGTCAGACCCGACTGAGCGACTGAACTGAACTGAACTGAATCTACAACGAAGGAGGCAAGAATATATAATGGAGATAAGACAGTCTCTTCAATAAGTGGTAAAAGAAAGACTGGACATCTACACGTAAAAGAATGAAATTAGAACATTCCTTTATACCATTTGCAAAAATAAAATGGATTAAAGACATAAATATAAGGTCATATACTCTAAAACTCCAAGAGGAAAACATAGGCAGAATACTCTTTGATATAAATCGCAGCAGTATTATTTTGGATACATCTCCTAAAGCAAAGAAAATAAAAGCAAAAATAAACAAGTAAGACCTAATTAAATTTAAAAGATTTTGCACAGCAAAGGAAACTATTGACAAAATGAAAACAACCTACTGAATGAGAGAAATATTTGCAAATAATATGACCAATAAGGGATTAATATATGGAAATATAAATATTAATAGCTCATACAACTCAACATAAACCTCAATTTAAAAAAAGGCAGGAAAACTGAAGAGATATTTTTCCAAAGTGGGAATGCACATGGCCAGTAGGCACATGAAAAGATGCTCAACATGGCTAAACATCGGAGAAATGCAAATCAAAAATACAGTGAGACATCACCTCACACCTGTCAGACTGATTATCATCAAAAGACCATGGAAAACAAGTGTTGGAGAGGATATGGAGAAAAGAAAACCCTCATACACTGCTGGTGGGAATGTAAAGTGGTGTGGTCACTAGGAAAAACAGTATACACGTTTCTCAGAATACTGCAAATATAACTACCACATGATCTAGCAATGACACTCCAGGATATATATCTGAAAAAGCCAAAATCACTATCAGAAAGATACGTGTTCCTCAGTGTTCATAGCAGCATTATTTACAATTGCCAAGATATGGAAACAAAGTAAGTGTCCATCAAGTGATGAATGGATAAAGAAAATGTGTGTGTTTATGTATCTATATATATAATGGAATACTATTCAGCCATAAAAATAATGAAATTTTGCCATTTGCAATGACATGGATAGACTTGGAGGGCATTATCCTAAGTGAAATAAGTCAAGAAAAAGACACATGCTTTATGATATTACTTATATGTGTAATCTAAAAATACAAGAGACTAATGAATAAAACAAAAATGAAGCAGACTCACTATACAGAGAATAAACTAGTGGTTACCAATGGAGAGAGGAAAGGGAGAGGGGTAATATAGGATTGGTTTTACATAACCAACATTGGGGTAGGGGGAAAGNTTATATGTGTAATCTAAAAATACAAGAGACTAATGAATAAAACAAAAATGAAGCAGACTCACTATACAGAGAATAAACTAGTGGTTACCAATGGAGAGAGGAAAGGGAGAGGGGTAATATAGGATTGGTTTTACATAACCAACATTGGGGTAGGGGGAAAGTATGCGTTACTATGGGATTATATGAAGTCATGTGTATGAAACTTTTGAAAATCATAAATCACTGAAGAATTTTAAAAAACCGTGATTCATTTTTAAGAAATGAGAGAAAAAAGCAACAACAACAAAAGCAGACTGAACTCTATTCCAAACCAAATTAATATGTGCATTTTTTGATACACATAGCATAGTTAATATTTATAATAATTAAATTTTAAATTATATAAGGCAATACAAGTATATAAAACAGTTAATGAATTATTATCATTACTACATAATAATTTTTCCTGAAAAATTTTTTACAACATTCAAAAAAACAATCCTAATCTTGCACAGAATCCTCTGGAAAATAGAAATAGAAAAACTCTTCAATTAACTTTAAGAGCTTAGTATTAACTCAAAACCTGTGCACACAATAGTGTAGATAATTAAACATAATGTCAAGCAATTGTGAAATTCTCAGAAGAATATATAGAATAGATCCCATTTATATAAAGCAAAAGAGTAGGCAAAATGAAATAATATGTTTTAGGGAATTATGACAATGGTAAAATCATAATAACTAAAAAAAAATTTATTATAGAAGTCAAGAAAGTGGCTGCTGCTGCTAAGTCACTTCAGTCATGTCTGACTCAGCTCTGGACAAAAGTAGGTAGTTTTGACTGGGAAGGAGAAAAGAGTGTGCTTTAGCAGTGCAACAAAGGTGCTATTTCTTAATCTCAGAGGTGGTTATAGTTATATTATCTTAATTTTTTAAATGAGAATCTGTGTATTGTACATTCTTCTCAGTATATATATCTCATAATGAAAGATATTTATAAAGATTGAAAGAAGGACACTTGGGAGTATAAATTAATTCTCCAAAGAAGGAACATTTTATTTCTAAGCCACAAAGAAATGTGTTTCAAATGAATATCTTGCATTGAAAAACTCATCAGCAATATTCTGATAGCATGGTCATATTTACTAGCAGTAGCTATTTGTTAAATTTTTTTTTAAAGTTTTAATTGGAGGATAATTGCTTTGCAGTGTTGTGCTGGTTTCTACTGTATAGCAATGCAAATCAGCCATAATTATATATGTACCCTCTCCCTCTTAAGCTCATACCACCCATCCAGGCTGGCACAGAACACCAGGCTATGCTCCCTGTGTTATATAGCAGCTCTCCACTAGTTACCTATTTTACATATGTAGTATATATATGTCAGTGCTACTATTAGTGATTTTTTGATGTGTATGTCTAGCTAGAAATTTTTTCAAGAATAGCAATATTTAAAGTAGCTATGCTGTGTCCTTAATTTCTGTGGTTAATATGAATTTTATCATATTGCAGAAGCAAAGCATTAGTGTTGGAAATATCATTCATGTTGTTTCTAACAACATTGTCTATTTGACCTTTAAGCAAAGCTAATTTGGATTAGAAAAGTAAATTGTAGCTTGCTATTGGAAAAGAGAATGCATTATTACAAACATGTGAAAGTTTGAGGCCCACCCATCTTTTTGGGGCTGTCAAGGCTGAATTTTTCTTTTTTCTTTAATTCATTTAGGATGCAAGAGAGGATGTGTTTGAGGTGGCTGATGGGTCTACTTTTAAAGACCTCAGATAAGGAAATGAAAGTCTTTTAAGACTTTCCATAATTACAATCTATTTGTTTTATCATGTATATATTTCTGACCTGACAGTTTTAATTTGGAAATATTCAGGGAAGTAGTGATCAGTGGTTTTATCTGCCATTATAAAATTTCAATATGGCTTTCATACTTTGCAAATCATATTGTATTTGAAAATCAGGAAAAGCTACTGTAATTAAGGAAAATAAATATTCCTGTCAAAGTACTCTAATGCTGATATTTCAGAGTTTTCCCATTATCTTCTGATGAAGTTCTTTTTTGACTTGAAAATATTTATCTATGTGACAAATGGAATGAATTTAAATTCACATCCTTTGTGCTATTAAATATTTCTAGTTTGTATACTCATGTTGTTTAGACAGATTTAAACTTTGTACATACATTTTTCTCCTAAATGAGAAGAGGTAATTTTTGGTTTATAAATCAGTTTTGTATAGTTCCTCATATAGTACCCTTTCTCAATTTGCTAACAACAAAATAAATGTTAACCTTTGACATTACATGAGCAGAGGAAAACAGGGATGATTTAATTATTTGTTATAAGTAAAGAAAATAAATCTTGAGAACTTGGTTTGAAGGCACAAAGAAAAGAGCATTAAGAGGAGACATAAAATCTCACACGTGTCCTTCCCCTAAAATTACTAGTTCCCAAAATTATTCCTAAATTTTTATGTCACCAGGAAGCTGGGTCATGATGTGCATATTGAAACCAGTGCCATCTGTACACATAGAATGACTTTCCTATTTATCTTTGTAAGGAATCAGTGTGTAGCATGCAAGCTCCCTTACATACTCTTCTGGGAGAGACAGCATTAGAATAAAACATAATCCATATTTGTTGAACCTGGACTATAACCTTGATTTGAGAAAGCATGTCATGCATTAGGGGTTTCACTTATGCCTCAGCTAGTAAAGAACCTGCCTGCCTGTGTTTGACCCCTGTGTTGGGAAGATCCCCTGGAAAAAGGAAAGGCTACCCACCCCAGTATTCTGGCCTGGAGAATTCCATGCAATTGTAGTCCATGGGGTCACAAAGAGTTGGACACGACTGAACGACTTTCACTCACCATACATTAGACATTGTGATAGATGTTGTAAAATTTATTCTTTTATTTAATTTTCATGACATTNAGGGAATTATGACAATGGTAAAATCATAATAACTAAAAAAAAATTTATTATAGAAGTCAAGAAAGTGGCTGCTGCTGCTAAGTCACTTCAGTCATGTCTGACTCAGCTCTGGACAAAAGTAGGTAGTTTTGACTGGGAAGGAGAAAAGAGTGTGCTTTAGCAGTGCAACAAAGGTGCTATTTCTTAATCTCAGAGGTGGTTATAGTTATATTATCTTAATTTTTTAAATGAGAATCTGTGTATTGTACATTCTTCTCAGTATATATATCTCATAATGAAAGATATTTATAAAGATTGAAAGAAGGACACTTGGGAGTATAAATTAATTCTCCAAAGAAGGAACATTTTATTTCTAAGCCACAAAGAAATGTGTTTCAAATGAATATCTTGCATTGAAAAACTCATCAGCAATATTCTGATAGCATGGTCATATTTACTAGCAGTAGCTATTTGTTAAATTTTTTTTTAAAGTTTTAATTGGAGGATAATTGCTTTGCAGTGTTGTGCTGGTTTCTACTGTATAGCAATGCAAATCAGCCATAATTATATATGTACCCTCTCCCTCTTAAGCTCATACCACCCATCCAGGCTGGCACAGAACACCAGGCTATGCTCCCTGTGTTATATAGCAGCTCTCCACTAGTTACCTATTTTACATATGTAGTATATATATGTCAGTGCTACTATTAGTGATTTTTTGATGTGTATGTCTAGCTAGAAATTTTTTCAAGAATAGCAATATTTAAAGTAGCTATGCTGTGTCCTTAATTTCTGTGGTTAATATGAATTTTATCATATTGCAGAAGCAAAGCATTAGTGTTGGAAATATCATTCATGTTGTTTCTAACAACATTGTCTATTTGACCTTTAAGCAAAGCTAATTTGGATTAGAAAAGTAAATTGTAGCTTGCTATTGGAAAAGAGAATGCATTATTACAAACATGTGAAAGTTTGAGGCCCACCCATCTTTTTGGGGCTGTCAAGGCTGAATTTTTCTTTTTTCTTTAATTCATTTAGGATGCAAGAGAGGATGTGTTTGAGGTGGCTGATGGGTCTACTTTTAAAGACCTCAGATAAGGAAATGAAAGTCTTTTAAGACTTTCCATAATTACAATCTATTTGTTTTATCATGTATATATTTCTGACCTGACAGTTTTAATTTGGAAATATTCAGGGAAGTAGTGATCAGTGGTTTTATTTGCCATTATAAAATTTCAATATGGCTTTCATACTTTGCAAATCATATTGTATTTGAAAATCAGGAAAAGCTACTGTAATTAAGGAAAATAAATATTCCTGTCAAAGTACTCTAATGCTGATATTTCAGAGTTTTCCCATTATCTTCTGATGAAGTTCTTTTTTGACTTGAAAATATTTATCTATGTGACAAATGGAATGAATTTAAATTCACATCCTTTGTGCTATTAAATATTTCTAGTTTGTATACTCATGTTGTTTAGACAGATTTAAACTTTGTACATACATTTTTCTCCTAAATGAGAAGAGGTAATTTTTGGTTTATAAATCAGTTTTGTATAGTTCCTCATATAGTACCCTTTCTCAATTTGCTAACAACAAAATAAATGTTAACCTTTGACATTACATGAGCAGAGGAAAACAGGGATGATTTAATTATTTGTTATAAGTAAAGAAAATAAATCTTGAGAACTTGGTTTGAAGGCACAAAGAAAAGAGCATTAAGAGGAGACATAAAATCTCACACGTGTCCTTCCCCTAAAATTACTAGTTCCCAAAATTATTCCTAAATTTTTATGTCACCAGGAAGCTGGGTCATGATGTGCATATTGAAACCAGTGCCATCTGTACACATAGAATGACTTTCCTATTTATCTTTGTAAGGAATCAGTGTGTAGCATGCAAGCTCCCTTACATACTCTTTTGGGAGAGACAGCATTAGAATAAAACATAATCCATATTTGTTGAACCTGGACTATAACCTTGATTTGAGAAAGCATGTCATGCATTAGGGGTTTCACTTATGCCTCAGCTAGTAAAGAACCTGCCTGCCTGTGTTTGACCCCTGTGTTGGGAAGATCCCCTGGGAAAAGGAAAGGCTACCCACCCCAGTATTCTGGCCTGGAGAATTCCATGCAATTGTAGTCCATGGGGTCACAAAGAGTTGGACACGACTGAACGACTTTCACTCACCATACATTAGACATTATGATAGATGTTGTAAAATTTATTCTTTTATTTAATTTTCATGACATTTTCATGAGATTAAGCCTTCTCCCATTTTACAGACAATTAAAGCTTTGTGTGGTTAAATTCCTGTTCCGATGATGCACAGTAAATAAAAAATCAGGGGGTGGACACTAGTCTGCTGCTGCTGCTGCTGCTAAATCGCTTCAGTCATGTTTGACTCTGTGCGACCTCATAGACGGCAGCCCACCAGGCTCCCCCATCTCTGGGATTCTCCAGGAAAGAACACTGGAGTGGGTTGCCATTTCCTTCTCCAATGCATGAAAGTGAAAAGTGAAAGTGAAGTCGCTCAGTCATGTCTGACTCTTAGCGACCCCATGGACTGCAGCCTACCAGGCTCCTCCTTCCATGGGATTTTCCAGGCAAGAATACTGGAGTGGGGTGCTATTGCCTTCTCCGGGACACTAGTCTATCTGATCCTAAATGTTTTCTTTATCTCAGTGACAGTTTAAGTAATGTTACAGACCTGATTTAAACTGAATTTTGTGGAGCTATTTTATCAATACCCTTAAATTTCTGAGCTGGCTTTGAATCTCTTTCCTTTGAATCCTTACCCCATTCAATTCCTTTTCTACTTAGAACTTCATTATCTCAATCTCTGTTACAGCTTCCTAATTGTCGTGACAATGTATCAACAGTCCACCTCTTTTAGAAGTGCAATGCACACTGATGCCATCTTTCTAAAATACAGTGCAAAGTATCTCAGTGGTTAAGAGTGTGAGTTCTGGAATCAGTGCATGCATGCGTGTGTGCTAAGTCACTTCAGTCATGTCCAACTGTGTGCATGGAATGTAGCCCGCCAGATTCCTCTGTCCATGGGATTCTCCAGGCAAGGATACTGGAGTGGGTTGCCATGCCCTATACTGCCAGAGATAATATCTTTTTTGTTAGCTTTAACACATCCCTAGTAGCAAAATGTAAGGTGTAATTGCTGGGGTCTAGCCCTGGTGGATCCAGGGAATTTGAAGCAGGGACAAAGTCGGAGTCCTAGGAATTAATTGCTTAATTAAAGATATGGAGGGAGATTAGAAAGAAATAGTGTAGTAGGAAAATAAGTGGAGAAAAGAGGCTGATATTCCTTGGTTTACACGGAAAGCTAAAAAAGTTTCAAGACAAGAGACTTGCACTGTCTACATTAGGCCACAGGCGCCCGCTTGAATAGCGGAGGGTGCCCTGCCTTAGGCTCCTTCTTGCGTGGGTCTTAGAAGCCCAGGCAAATAAGTAGACATGGAGAGCCTCCATGTTCCAAGGGATCAGCCTGAAAAGGAGAGAACGAGAAAAGAACCACACAGGGGAAACCAGTCTTTCTAGGAACTGGTCCGTCCTTTATTTTCCAGGAAAGCTTTTTATACTTTTGGTTGTACATAGAGATCAATGGATAATACAAAGTTATGCAGGGCCAGCAGCCCTGACCCTTATCAAGACCAGGCTTTCTTTCTGCAAATCTTTCCATATACAAAGGGTCTCAGGTGATTTATATTGGCCAAGAATCCTGTTAACATTTTATGGCTCTCTTCCTTAAAGAATGTAAATCTCATTTTCCCTGAAGTGTTTTTCTTTAATCTGCATCACCCTCAAAGTACTAAATAAAGTTACATTAAAAGATATGAAAACTTGGCAGCAAGTATTGGCTCAACAATGAAACCCTTAATCAGTTTTATTCTAATGATTTTTCCTAGAATTTCTTAAGCTTTCAAGTGCCTCTCACGGTTGGGAGGCTGTAAACAATTCACAAGGACAGTTGTAAAAATCTGGACAGACCGGTCAGGTAAGTTAGAAAGCTATCAGAGGGATTTAAGCTGAGACATTCTTTTTATGCCCAGGGGACTTATTAACTGGAGCTCTAAGTTAATTCCTTTTAGAAGAAGGTGGTAGGGGACAGCCCCTGTTAATGTCAGAAGCATCAGCGAAAAGCATAATGCAGTACGGTGGGCAGACTCTGGTTTTGGGGGTAGATGCTCGAGAAAATCCAGATAGGCTCCCTTAAGGCTGGACTCGCCTTTGCCTGTCGGACCCCTTAACCTCATGACCTTTGCCACGGGCAAGACTCCTCATGCTGGCTCCTGGCATGTAATACTGGAAAAGACTCTTGAGAGTCCCTTGGACTGCAAGGAGATCCAACCAGTTAATCCTAAAGGAAATAGTTCTGAGTATTCATTGGAAGGACTGATGTTGAAGTTGAAACTCCAATACTTTGGGCACCTGACGTGAAGAGCTGATTCATTTGAAAAGACCCTGATGCTGGGAAACCTTGAGGGCAAGAGGAGAAGGGGACGACAGAGGATGAGATGGTTGCATGGCATCACCAATTCAATGGACATGAGTTTGGATAATCTCTGGGAGTTGGTGATGGACAGGGAGGCTTGGTGTGCTGCAGTCCATGGCATCGCAAAGAGTCAGACACGACTGAGTGACTGAACTGAACTGAAGGTGTAATATTGTAATTTATTTATTTCTTCAAACACAGATGTTCATTAAATAGTCATATCTTTTAGTTAAAGTTAGTATAAACTGTATGGCAAAAAGGCTTGGTAATGAAGAAAAAAGAACTGAACAAATTGAAAATGATAGAAATGAGTACCTGGTGAATTACAGCAGACTGTACTGTAAGGTACAGGTATGTGTACTTTTGAATATATACCATGGACATTTTAGGATGTGTTGGGATAAATGCCAAAGATTTCCTTGACAAACTGAAATTTCATAAATTTATCCCTGTATCAGACTACTTTTGGAGAAGAGAATGGCAACCTACTCCAATATTTTTCCATGAGAAATCCCATGGACAGAGAAACCTGGTGGACTATAGTCCATGGGGTCTCAAAGTCAGACACGACTTAATGGCTAAACAGCAACAGCAGGCTACTTTGAAAGTGATATTTATTCCATGATCCCTAGGGACTATGCCTGACCATGTGGATGAAATGTCTATGTTTAATATAAATCAGTTCTTTTGTTATAAAACATATATCCCCAAAGTGCAATGTAATGTGTATATCTGAAACTATTTTCACGAAAGTGAACTCACCTATGTGACCAGCATTCAGATAAAGAAACAGAATATTAGCATAACAGGAAGTCCCTTCCTCTTTATAGTTACTCACCATATCAATCCGCCTCCTATCCTGTACCAAGAGGAAACTGTTTTGGATTCTGATACCATGGATTAATTTGACCTGTCTTTGAACTTTGTGTAAAATGGAGTCAGTGGAGTTATATACATTTTTTTGGGGGTAGTCAGGCTTCTTTCATTCAAGTTTGTGTTTGTGAGGTTTACCCCTGTTGCCTATAATTATAGTTCATTTATTTTTATTGCTGTTTAGTATTGTACAAATACATAAAATGTTTTGTATTTCCTACCATAGATGAAAATTTGGATTGTTTTGCATTTGAAACTGTTACAAGTACTGATGCTCTAAATATTTGTTTTCATGTTCTTTGGCGAACATATATTCATATTTCTGTTGGATATATACCTGAAAGTGAAATTTTCTGGGTTGTAGAATATGCATATATTTATCTTTAATAGCCTAAAAATATTTTTTCATAGTTGTTGAAATAATTTAAATTCCATATAAATGAGTTAATTGAGCTAGATTTTTTTCCTTTTAGTAGAGAGTTGGATTGTGAAGAACGCTGAGTGCCAAAGAATTGATGCTTTTGAACTGTGCTGTTGGAGAAGACTCTTGAGAGTCCTTTGGACTACAAGGAGATCCAACCAGTCCATTCTGAAGGAGATCAGCCCTGGGATTTCTTTGGAAGGAATGATGCTAAAGCTGAAACTCCAGTACTTTGGCCACCTCATGCGAAGAGTTGACTCATTGGAACAGACTCTGATGCTGGGAGGGATTGGGGGCAGGAGGAGAAGGGGACGACAGAGTATGAGATAGCTGGATGGCATCATGGACTCGATGGACGCGACTCTGAGTGAACTCTGGGAGTTGGTGATGGACAGGGAGGCCTGGCGTGCTGTGGTTCATGGGGTTGCAAAGAGTCGGACATGACTGAGCGACTGAACTGAACTGAAATGAGTAGGTGTTCTAGAGGAAAATTTGAAATCTAATACTCCTAATTAATGAATATGGACAAATGTGTTATGTTCCATAGTTTAAGAAACTACATCTTAGTACATTTTTCTTAGTACATATATTATAAAAATATATGATATCATATATAAAATATGTGATAAAAGGCTGTTATACTTACTACCATTGGTTTGAGTGTAGCATCCTATAAAGTTTTTTTTAAACTATAGAATTATAGAGGAATCTTTCTTCAACTGTGACTGTGATAATCATAATTCTAACAATCTACTTAATTTATCTTAATCCAAGTTTCTGCTGTAGACCAATGCTGCTGTTTGTTGCAAATGGATACTAGTTAGTACAGTTTTTTTTCCTTTATTTTACTTTACAGTACTGTATTGGTTTTGCCATACATCAACATGAATCTACCACAGGTATACATGAGTTCCCAATCCTGAACACCCCCCGCCCCACCTCCCTCCCCATACCAACTCTCTGGGTATTCCCACTGCACCAGCCCCTAGCATCCTGTATTCTGCATTAAACCTAGACTGGCAATTCATTTCTTACATGATATTATACATGTTTCAATGCCATTCTCCCAAATCATCCCACCCTCTCCCTCTCCCTCTCCCACAGAGTCCAAAAGTCTGTTCTATATATCTGTGTCTCTTTTGCTGTCTCACATACAGGGTTAGTACAGTTTTTAAACTTGGTCACTTTTTAAATATTGGAAACTATAAACCTGAAGTTCTTTTTTCCCACATTAAATATAACAGAGTGTTAGTGGATTAATGCTGAATTCCAGGTTGTTTGATGATTTTTCTGAGTTATGCATAAAATTTTTAAGAATCTTCTACTTTAACACTAAGACAAAGGCTTGAACAATTCTTATAAAATGATTTTCCTGGCATGAGTTAAAAACAGACATTCAAATACACCAAGAATGTGTCTATTTGTAAAAGAATATAGGTAGGTGAGAAGAGTCTGTTTCTTGGAATTTTACCTCTGAGGAGTATATTCAAAAAAATTTTTCTTCTCTATTGCTTCTGTCTAGGTTTCAGCTGAAGAATACATTGACCTTTCTAACCACAATACCATCCATGAACAGCTGATGTAGGTTCCTTTATGATTCATGAGCTCAGAGTCAATAAAACAATGCAGTGAGTCAAGAGTGAGTAAGAAGACAAAAGTTACAAAAAAAGGAAAAAAGAATAGGGGATTTAAAAATAGATTTTGCTTGGGGCAAGGCCAAATATAATATTAATATTCTCCATCCTGCATGCATAAAATTTTTTTATCACTTGATGAGTCATGTTATTAATTATGAATTTGACCCTTACTCATTTTTAATGATATTCCTTAAAATTTCTATATATAGATACCTAAGGGAAAGATGAGTTTGGGTATAAGAAATAACATCTCATTTATTATTTTTTGATTTTATTACAAATCATACCCTTCTTGCATGTATCGGAAGGAGATAAATAAAACTGTGAACATATAGACGGATACAAGGTTTTAACAAACAAGGAGTCAAGGAGTCAAGAAATTGCCCAATTTCTGATGTGGACATGGCTTCATACATACCAAGAACACCTGGCTTTAAACTTCTCACTGGCCTATTAGGTTTGCTGTAGTCCTTCAGGGATGACTGAAACGGAAAGCCATGAGAAGATATGCCTGATATCTCTATCCCAGTAAAGCCTGCTGGACTCTTAAGATTCAACTCTAGAGACCGAGCTTTCATATCTACCTGTTACTGTGTTTCTCTTGTACCTTAAATGTTGGAAAAGTCATATGCTCTTAATTAATACACTCATTGGATATTAATGTCTTTGAAATTGTGAGTTGTGAATATATTAAATTTGTGTCCCTTTTGAACTTGAAACAACACTCTTCTGTTAAATCTGTATTCTTTCCATAGTATAATTCTGAAAAATATTCAGACTTCAGATTATATATAATATTATATATGACAGTTTAGGTAACCTATTTTGGATATTTAGTAAGAAAAGTAAACAATCCATCTCCCTAAACCAGCACAAAATTATCTTTGTTTTTATTTACTTAAAAAAATTTAGGGATATCTTATAGTTATTTAAGACAATCTGGCTAAATTTTATGAGTCATATTGGAATATTTAAGAATATTTTTTTCTCCCTTTTTCCTCATGGATTATAATAATCTTGGCTTTTGATTGGGTAAGTATCAGAGGTTATAATTCAAAATGAGAAGTATGATTCCCATTTTTTTCTAGGAAAAGATTTGTTAAGCAATATTCAGTAAAAAGAAAAGTTTAAAAAGTTTTTTTTTTTCATCTGTTTTGTAGACTGTTTAAGGGAAAACCAGCATGTTAAATGGACTTCCCTGGTAGCTCAGCTGATAAATAATCTGCCTGCAGTGCAGCAGACCCTGGTTTGATTTCTGAGTTGGGAAGATCCACTGGAAAAGGGGTAGGCTACCCATTCCAGTATTCTTGGGCTTCCTTGGTGGCTTATATGGTAAAGAATCTGCCTGCAATGTGGGAGACTTGGTTCAATCCCTGGGTTGGGAATATCTCCGGCAGGAGGGCATGGCAACCCACTCCAGTATTCTTGCCTGGAGAATCCCCATGAACAGAGCAGCCTGTATGGCTAGTCTATGGAGTTGCAAATAGTTGGATATGACTGAACAACTAAGTACAGCTTAGCACAGCATGTTAAGTAATGAAAACCAAATGTTCATTTTTGGCCCCTGAGTTCCCACTGCTTACAAATTGCATGAAAATTCTAACCTGGGAAACCTTACTATTCTCTTCTGGTGTGTCTTTTTGCTTTCTTGTACCTTGGACACTTTATGTATCTGAGAAAACCAAAAGCTATGACTGAGTTTAAAACACCTCGAAACTGATCTCCCTAAACCAACCAAAACTTAAAACAATCTCAATTCTCCATTTATTGAAAGATACATAAGTTTTTTCATCTTATGTAAAGATGAATAGTACAATAGTGCAAAGTATTTCTTTGTACTAAGAAAAGCCACTATTTGACTCTTAAGTGAGAACACATTTGGCCATTTGATTGGAGAAGATCAATTTTAATGTATTTCAGTACAATTGCCTTTCATGGTGAAGGAGTGTAAGGGGTCATATTTTTTATTAAAAACTGATACCAAGAAAGAAGATGTAGTTTCTCTGTTTTCCATATGGGATTTAATTATTAATATAAACCCCACTAGCTGGATTGGGGGCAGTGTTGCATAGAGGTATAGAAGTATATTTTCAACTAAAGCTTAAAAATATGTCTCTTTTGGTCTTAAGCACCCTGAATGTGTTCAAGTCTTTGGGAAGCAAGGGTAGGGGTGAGTTGGTACCCAGCAACACTGGAGAGAGGTTTCAGTCTGTGTAACCTGGCCATTGTCCATCTAGGAGGGCTGGCCCTGTCAGCTCCATCTCTGAACTTGCTCTGCTGGGCTGTGTGTGTCACTTTGCCTTTTGGAATGTAATGGTCTATGAGGGCTAATTTGGCCCTTGCCTTCAGATATTGGGTCTGTGCCACTGACTGCTCTCCTCAGCTGCAGTCTTCTGTGTCACCATTGGCAGCTTTATGTGCATGCTAAGTCACTTCCATCATGTTTGATTCTTTGCAGCCCTGCAGACTGTAGCCCACCAGGCTCCTCTATGCATGGAATTATTCAGGCAAGAATACTGTAGTGAATTTTTATGCCCTCCTCCAGGGGATCTTTCCAGCCTAGGGTCAAATCCAAGTCTCTACACAGTCTCCTACATTGGCAGGCAGGTTCTTTATTATCAGTGCCACCTGGGAAGCCCATTGGCACCTTTGTATGTTCCCTATGGCAATTGTGAAAACTGCTGTTACTCCCATGTCATAATGAGTGTCTTACTGAAGTCCCTGAAGGATGTCTCTTAGGAGCTTATAGACTCCCTCATGCCATGTCTGGGGCATGCTTCCCTATTCCTATCTGGATATTTCTATAGTTTGCTCTCTACCCCCCTTTCACAGAACATATCAGGTTTAAACTAGAATAAGAGATAGGAATAGAAGCATGCTTTCCTCAATTTCTCTCCATTTTGCTTTTTCCTTCCAAAATCCACAGGATGGAAAGACTAGGGTATACATTGCTTCCCACTTCCTCTTCGTGCCTGGTAGATCTCTGACTAAGTCACATCTTCTAATTCCTCATTGGCTCTGCTTCATTGTCTTGATGGTGGGTGGGGGCAAGAGGGAGAAACCTGCTTACTAATAAAGACCATTATGTTAAGATGTACTATAAAATGATTCTCCATATAGGGCTAGTTCTCTACTTATGGTGAAAACTTGTCACTTTTTGTCTATTAATGAATTCCTGAAATGCAAGACAAGGGGCATATCAAAACGAATTAGGCACTTTAGACTTACCCATTTTACATTTGGCTATCAGTTTACATGAAATTTGATTTACTGAATATTTCAAACTAAAACTAGAAAGACTCAGAGATAACAGGAAAAGCAATGTTCCCATGGGCTCTATTATATTATAAAAAACTTATCTTTATGATCTTGGTAAAATCTGCTAGAGATCTCTTCAGGAAAATTAGAGATACCAAGGGAACATTTCATGCAAAGATGGGCTCAATAAAGTACAGAAATGGTACGGACCTAACAGAAGCAGAAGATAGATATTAAGAAAAGGTGGCAAGAATACACAGAAGAACTGTACAAAAAAGATCTTCACAACCAAGATAATCACGATGGTGTGATCACTCATCTAGAGCAAGACATCCTGGAATATGAAGTCAAGTGGGCCTTAGAAAGCATCACTACGAACAAAGCTAGTGGAGGTGATGGAATTCCAGTTGAGCTATTTCAAATCCTAAAAGATAATGTTGTGAAAGTACAGCAATCAATATGCCAGCAAATTTGGAAAACTCAGCACTGGCCACAGGTCTGGAAAAGGTCAGTTTTCATTCCAATCCCAAAGAAAGGCAATGTCAAAGAATGCTCAAACTACTGCACAATTGCACGTATCTCACACACTACTAAAGTAATGCTCAAAATTCTCCAAGCCAGGTTTCAGCCATACATGAACCATAAACTTCCAAATGTTCAAGCTGGTTTTAGAAAAGGCAGAGGAATCAGAAATCAAATTGCCAGCATCCACTGGATCATTGAGAAAGCAAGAGAGTTCCAGAAAAACATCTATTTCTGCTTTATTGACTATGCCAAAACCTTTGGCTATGTGGATCACAATAAATTGTGGAAAATTCTGCAAGAGATGTAAGTACCAGACCACCTGACCTGCCTCAGAAACCTGTATGCAGGTAAAGAAGCAACAGTTAGAACTGGACATGGAACAACAGGCTGGTTCCAAATAGGAAAAGGAGTACGTCAAAGCTGTATATTGTCACCCTGCTTATTTAACTTATATGCAGAGTACATCATGAGAAGTGCTGGGCTGGATGAAGCACAAGCTGGAATCAAGATTGCCTGGAGAAATATCAGTAACCTCAGATATTCAGGTGACACCACCCTTATGGCAGAAACTGAAGAAGAACTAAAGAACCTCTGGATGAAAGTGAAAGAGGAGAGTGAAAAACTTGGCTTAAAGCTCAACATTCAGAAAACGAAGATCATGGCATCCAGTCCCATCACTTCATGGCAAATAGATGGGGAAGCAGTGGAAACAGTGGCTGACTTTATTTTGGGGGTTTCCAAAATCACTGCAGATGGTGATTGCAGCCATGAAATTAAAAGACATTTACTACTTGGAAGGAAATTATGACCAACCTAGACAGCATATTAAAAAGAAGAGACATTACTTTGTCAACAAAGGTCTGTCTAGTTAAGGCTATGGTTTTTCCTGTGATCATGTATCAATGTGAGAGTTGGACCATAAAGAAAGCTGAGTGCCTAAAAATTGATGCTTTTGAACTGTGGTGTTGGAGAAGACTCTTGAGAATCCCTTGGACTGCAAGGAGATCCAACCAGTCCATCCTAAAGGAGATCAGACCTGGGTGTTTATTGGAAGGACTAATGTTGAAGCTGAAACTCCAATATTTTGGTCACCTGATGCGAAGAGTTGACTCATTTGAAAAGACCCTGATGTTGGGAAAGATTGAAGGCAGGAGAAGAAGGGGAAATGACAGAGGATGAGATGGTTAGACAGCATCACTGACTCAATGGACATGAGTTTGGATAAACTCCAGTAGTTGGTGATAGACAGGGAGGCCTGGCCTGGTGCGGTTCATGGAATCACAAAGAATTGGACACAACTGAGTAACTGCACTGAACTGAAAACCTACTATTGCCAGCTCAGTGTATCAGTCCTGTAGTATAAATAATAATCTTTAGTATTTTTATATTTTTCAAACACCTTTCCCTTCAGACTCTGGATAGATTACTTGAATCCTGGAGCTATCATGTAAAAACTTAATGCCACCTTCTAACATCAACCAGAACACAGCTGTCAGTACTATGTATCATCATGATATTTTATATTTATTCTGATAGGTAAGGGATGTTTGCCATGAGCTATGCACTGTTCCAAGCAAGTGCTTGTATATTCAATCATTCATTCCTCACAAAATCCCATTAGCTACCTACTAACATCCTCAGTTTGCAAAGGAAACAGGCATACTGAAAAAACAATTTGGTCAAGGGCACAGAGAATGTGACAGAGCTGAGATTTGAGTCCCCCAGGAATAAGCCTTATCAAGTCTTAACTACCTCACCACACTGTTTCTCTGACAGGAAAAAAAATTATGGATTTTGGTTTTTGGATGTGCAGTTGCTCCCTTATCTCTTGCTATAAATTCTTTACCAGAATGCTAGCAACTGAGCCTACTTGAAAAGTTTGCCTACATAATCACAGATACACATAAACGCAGCAAACATATGTGTTAATTAAACATGGAGGCCATTAGACTGAGCTGGCTTTAACGCTGTGGTAACCAACAGAAGTGGAGAAGGCAATGGCACCCCACTTCAGTACTCTTGCCTGGAACATCCCATGGAAGGAGGAGCCTGGTAGGCTGCAGTCCACCGGGTCGCTGAGTCGGACACAACTGAGCGACTTCACTTCACTTATCACTTTCATGCCTTGGAGAAGGAAATGGCAACCCACTCCAGTGTTCTTGCCTGGAGAATCCCAGAGATGGGGGATCCTGGTGGGCTGCCATCTATGGGGTCACACAGAGTCCTACAAGACTGAAGCGATGTAGCAGCAGCAGCGTACAGGAGCTGGACTTCCCAGGTGGAGCTAGGGGTAAAGAATTCGCCAGTCAATGCAGGAGACACAAGAGACAGGGTTTTGATCCCTGGGTCCAGAAGATCCCTTACAGAAGGGCATGGCAACCCACTCCAGTATTCTTGCCTGGAGAATCCCATGACAGAGGAGCCTGACAGGCTACAGGTCCGTAGGGTCGCAGAAAGCTGGACTCCAGCACTACAGGAGCCAACCAAAATCTAAGCCTTCAAATGCTTCAATATTATGAATTCAAAGGACAGCCAATCACAGCTAACTAGGCTTTTCAGTTCAGTTCAGTCGCCCAGTCGTGTCCGACTCTTTGAGACCCCATGAATCGCAACACACCAGGCCTCCCTGTCCATCACCAACTTGCAGAGTTCACTCAGACTCACGTCCGTCGAGTCAATGATACCACCCAGCCATCTCATCCTCTGTCATCCCCTTTTCCTCCTGCCTCCAATCCTATAGCTAATCATTTTCCTTGCTTTACGTCTGCCTTTTCTCTGTAAAAGTCTCTCTAAGCTTCTTTGGGTAGAACACTCCTAACCACTTTCAGTTTGGTGCTGCCTAAATGTACTCAAAAACTTTCATACACTTCACTTTATCTTTTAACACATACAACCAACAGAATCTCTTTTTAACCAAAGAAAAAATGATCAAATGGTTAGAATATGTAAACACAATCTAAGAAAAGAATTTAGTATCTTAATAATAGCCCTCTCAGTAAGTGGAGTTTTCCAGAACTCACTCAAACCCAAAGCTTTCTACCAGTATGGCTGTCATTCCAGTATCATAACAATGTCATAAGGAGGGAGCATATATTTCTAAGTGATGCCTAGCAATGTGCACTGTGTAGTTTTCTTCTGTCTGACAGTCTTCTCACTGATTTTTACTTTGCTTCTAAGCATAATGTGCACTTTCTCTTTTGTTTAGAATATCCATTATTCATGTTTTCAAGATCGAACCCGTTAGAACGATTAATGACTATGAATGCTTCTTCCTTTTCTGTTCATTTATCCATTCTAACTATACTTAAAGGTGGCATTGCATTTTCTTTTATTTGAAACTTCAGATGAGAGGGACTAATGGAGCACTCAGACGAAAGGATACAAACAGGTAGAAATGAAAGATTGTCTGTCTTTAATTTTTGACTATATGAAATTATTTGTGTTCGTTTTCAAGGGGCATTTGCACTAAGTGTCTTTCATCTTGTACAAAGCAGGCATGAAGTGCATGAGAGGAAAATGACAGACAAAATGCTGTAATTGAAGTGACCAAGCTATTAATACATTGTTATCATCCCAAAGCCAGGTAGTAGGATCCTAATATAAAAGGCTTTGGTTGATTGAAGAAAAAAAAAACTCCTGCAGCTAGTAATTTTAAAAGATGTGACAATTTTGTTCAGTTATGTAATCTCCTTAAACCTTTGGAGATAGCATTGCAGTTGGGTGTAGGCATGGACGTTCCTAGAATATGCACACACTGGAAACATTAAAAGTCATGTGTGTGACTTTTTACCTTTCCTAGTAGTTTGCTCATCTCTAAAATGTCTTGTGGAGTGACAGGAATGAGTAGCTCCAGAATTCTTTGCTTTCCATGGATGCTGGTTTCATCAACTTTGGTTCAGCAGCTCTAAATAGTAAAACTGGTGGCACTTTGAATATGAGTTCAGTCAAGTGGCCAAGCCATGTGTTGAGACATTATGTGGTTTTAACCATCCCAAGTGGGTACCATGTTACTGGTCTCATTCCTTAATTTTCTTCCTGCTGTAGCTATAAGTATCCTTGCCTAAATTCACTGGTAGACGATGGACAAAACAAACACAATCTAGCAAGTCTGTCTATGTTATTGAAAGTGTATATATTGACAAGTCTGCCATGATATAATTAGGTGTGTAAGAGGTGTTACTGTTTTAATTGTAAGCACCAAAGGATTTTTGTAATAAATTGGTAAAAATGACTATTTTTAGAAGTAATTTTAAAAACTCTACCTGGAATTCAGAGATGTGGAGAAAAAGAGATGCTTGTGCACTGTTGCTGGGAATGTAAATTGGTGCAGCCACTCTAAAAACAGTATGGAGATTGCTCAAAAAATTAAAAATAGAATTACCACATTACCCAGCAGTTCCGCTTTTGGGTATTTATCTAAAGAAAAAAAAACACTAATTTGAAAAGGGATATGCTGAAAGATGATGCTATGAAAGTTCTGCACTCAATATGCCAACAAATTTGGAAAACTCAGCAGTGGCCACAGGACTGGAAAAGGTCAGCTTTTATTCCAATTCCAAAGAAAGGCAATGCCAAAGAATGCTCAAACTACCGCACAATTGCACTCATCTCACATGATAGTAAAGGAATGCTCAAAATTCTCCAAGCCAGGCTTCAGCAATACGTGAACCATGAACTTCCAGATGTTCAAGCTGGTTTTAGAAAAGGCAGAGGAATCAGAGATCAAATTGCCAACATCCACTGGATCATGGAAAAAGCAAGAGAGTTCCAGGAAAACATTTATTTCTGCTTTATGACGATGCCAAAGCCCTTGACTGTGTGGATCACAATCAACTGTGGAAAATTCTGAAAGAGATGGGAATACCAGACCACCTAACCTGCCTCTTGAGAAATCTGTATGCAGGTCAGGAAGCAACAGTTAGAACTGGACATGAAACAACAGACTGGTTCCAAATAGGAAAAGGTGTACATCAAGGCTGTATACTGTCACCCTATTTATTTAACTTATATGCAGAGTATATCATGAGAAACGCTGGACTGGAAGAAACACAAGCTGGAATCAAGATTGCTGGGAGAAATATCAATAACCTCAGATATGCAGATGACATCACCCTTATGGCAGAAAGTGAAGAGGAACTCAAAAGCCTCTTGATGAAAGTGAATGAGGAGAGTGAAAAAGTTGGCTTAAAGCTCAACATTCAGAAAACGAAGATCATGGCATCCAGTCCCATCACTTCATGGGAAATAGATGGGGAAACAGGGTAAACAGTGTCAGACTTTATTTTTGGGGGCTCCAAAATTGCTGCAGATGGTGACTGCAGCCATGAAATTAAAAGACACTTACTCCTTGGAAGAAAAGTTATGGCCAACCTAGATAGTATATTCAAAAGCAGAAACATTACTTTGCCAACTAAGGTCCGTCTAGTCAACGCTATGGTTTTTCCTGTGGTCATGTATGGATGTGAGAATTGGACTGTGAAGAAGGCTGAGCGCCGAAGAATTGATTCTTTTGAACTGTGATGTTGGAGAAGACTCTTGAGAGTCCCCTGGACTGCAAGGAGATCCAACCAGTCCATTCTGAAGGAGATCAGCCCTGGGATTTCTTTGGAAGGAATCCTATTTGAAAGGTTCCAGTACCTTGGCCACCTCATGTGAAGAGTTGACTCATTGGAAAAGACTCTGATGCTGGGAGGGATTGGGGGCAGGAGAAGAACGGGACGACAGAGGTTAAGATGGCTGGATGGCATCACTGACTCGGACGTGAGTCTGAGTGAACTCCGGACAGGGAGGCCTGGCGTGCTGTGATTCATGGGATCGCAAAGAGTTGGACATGACTGAGCGACTGAACTGAACTAACCGTAGCCCAAATGCTTCTTGAAATAGTAATCCAACAAATTAATCTCATATTAACTGATAATGAATAAATAGAAGTGCAGATGAATAGAAAATTAGATTTTCTCTGGGTTAGAAATCTTCTCAAAACTAGTGACTTTTGATCTGGATTCTGAAGGGTACATAAGAATTCATGACGCTGTTATAATTTAGGCTTTCATTCACATAATAAATAACCTTAATAATAGATAATTATTGAATGCTTAAATGTACACTATGAGAATTATTAATATTAAGTGTCTAAAGAATTGAGGTAATCGTTAATAGTTTTATAAATCCCATTTTATATCCAAGAAGACCTAGAATTTCAGGAACTTTTCCAAGTTCATACAGCTAATACAGTAAAGAGCTGGAACCAAGATTTGGGTTTGGGGATACTGACTCTGGCATCTGAGCTACTGTCCTCTTCTGTTAAATAAATCAGTGTTTTAGTTTGCTAAAAGTGACTTTAACATACCTTTAATCTTGTATATGTTATTAAGAATTGTGAATAAACCCAATTTGATTTTGCTGTTGCCTCTCATGCTAAAAGATGAAAAATAAATATAGCATTTACTCTCCTCATTTAAGTTTTTTTCCATAGTGAGAAAAGGCTGAAAGCAAATGTTTGTCATCTTCAAGGTTGTACCTTTTTTACCCTAGAGAATTTACTAGAATAGGCTTGTACAGCCACATCAACATCAAGTCACATTTGCCTCCTATCACAGAACACAGTTATTCTCAACAACCTAGAAGCAAAGGTTAAATACATTAGAAGACTGAGCAGGTGCTCAGAAGTACCACTAGTTATTTTGCATAACTAAATTCAGCCTTATTCAAGCCTGTGAACTAAAAGGTCATTCAACTGAAAATGTCTTCCATCTGTTTTTATTATTCTCCTGTCCAGCATTGCACTAGGCTATTTATACATATAAGTCCATGATTTAACAAAAAATATAAAAATTCATTAGCAACTTGAGACAAAATGCTTTTGCTGTAAAGTGTTTGATAGAATGGCATTGATGGTTATTTTAAAATTTAAATATTGTAGGCTCCTTGGGTTATTTCAATATGACACAATAATGAATGCAAAAATTAAACTAGAAATCTTCTAGAGAAACTAAAATATTTTAAGTTAATTTCAGGAAATTTAGAGCAATTATGATACATAATAATATATATTTGATATATATATGATGTATATTTTGTTTAGAGGTCCTTGATTATGAACTGTGTATTTATTTATTGATTCATTCATTTATAATTCTCAGTTATTCTCAGTTAATGAAATAAAATGATGATCCAGAAATGTAAAAAATAGACAATTTCTCTCTTGAGAAGCAGCCAATATTAACAATAGCATTTATATAACTAATATAATTATGACATAATTTTGAGAAGTACAATGGTTATCAAGTGCTTATGTAATTAAATACTTTTATCAGTAATGCAGGCTTAATGCAACTTATGGCAGTGGGTTCCAACACAGGTTATGAATGCTGCTAAACAATAACTGAGAGTGCTAGCTTAGCAAAGTTTTCATTTATGCCAATATATAGGTAAGACTGTTCATAACCTAAAGGAGCTTATAGTCTGAGGTGGAGACAGAAAAGTAAGTGGACATTGGTAGTATAGCTTGCTAAATGTGTTTGAGAAGCAGAGGAGCCTTGGATGTGTAACAGGAGTGCCCTCATACCAACCAAGGGTCCTAGGGAGGGGACACTAACTCTGACTGTCAAACCCAAGGAGACTTGAGGTTCTCCACTGTATATGTATGTATGTATATATATATATATTTCTGTCATAGCTCTGAGAAGGCCTTGTTAATAGAAACAATAACATGAGTGGTATATATGATTTTATGGCCTCTATATATCAAAAACTACAGTAAATAAACTTAAAAGGAGAAAACCTTGAAAAACAAATATATAATATAAAATAAAAGGTTATCTACATTAACACATAAAAAGTTCTTTATTAAGCAATACAAAGAAAACCATTTGAAAAATAAGCAAAGGATGGAAAATGGCATTATAGAACAAGATCAAGTGGCTAGCTAAGATCAACATTAATAGTAATAAANATATATAATACAAAATAAAAGGTTATCTACATTAACACATAAAAAGTTCTTTATTAAGCAATACAAAGAAAACCATTTGAAAAATAAGCAAAGGATGGAAAATGGCATTATAGAACAAGATCAAGTGGCTAGCTAAGATCAACATTAATAGTAATAAATGATATGTGAATTAAGCAAGATAGTCCATATACAGATAATTTAAAAAACAAAACTCAGTATTGTTGAGAATATAGAAAAGAGGCTCTCTTCAGCCCTGCTGTTAAGAGTGAAAATACAGTGAAATATTTTGGAGGACTTTGTCAAACTACACTAAAAAGCTAAAAAGATAAGTCCTTTGGTATAAGTAATTCTGATATTAGACAACCTAAGGGAATTAACTGGACAATCATTCAAAGATTTGGATATATGTATCATAATATTGTTTATATAAAAAAGCAATGTAAATGTCCAGTTTTGTTGAACTGGTAAATAAAATTTGGTATATGTAATATATAATGAAGGCATTATAATTACTATATACATACGTGGTTATTGTCATGAAGAGACAGCACATATAAGTGAAATAAACTAATTATAAAACTAGGAGTAATATGATTACACTTTTAAAGTATAGTAAGTTCATGCACGTAAAAATTGTGAAACATATACTCCAAAATCTGTGGTAGAATTAGAGGTGATTCTTTTTAACTTCCCTTTAGTTTCTACTATTTTTTAAACAATACATGTGTATTGCTTACATAATGATATAATATATAAGTAAAACTTTAAAAAAGTTTGAATATCACAAAACAAGTATTTCTGCCTTAAGTTTGATCTGGAATTGTCATTGTGCGGTCTAGTGAAAACTGAGTGCTCAAGAAACTAGAGTTCATCGTTTATTTTTAAAATTTGAAAATGAATATCAAGAAAAATTGTATATCTACCTAATATATTTGCTTCCTTTACCAAATTCCAAGAGGAAATTAGTTTTTAAAAACACTGTTACTTGAAACACTTTAGGATAACAAGGAGTCATAAAGGAAAGTGAAATACTTTCCATAATAAGAGTGACAAAGCAAACAGACAAAAATATACAAGTAAAAGTGTCCATGTAATTAAAATCAGCCTTAGTTTTAGACAAACAAATGGATATGTTTGTATGTACATGTACACACACATACACAGAAAAGTAAAAGGAACCTATGGAAGCTTTTGTAGATGGGATTGGTGAGTTTTGACTTTTATTTAGTTGTTGATCTTACCTAGTTTAAAATTAGAACATTTTAGTGAAAACAGGAAAAAATATCTTNTATGTACATGTACACACACATACACAGAAAAGTAAAAGGAACCTATGGAAGCTTTTGTAGATGGGATTGGTGAGTTTTGACTTTTATTTAGTTGTTGATCTTACCTAGTTTAAAATTAGAACATTTTAGTGAAAACAGGAAAAAATATCTTAGTAGCAGAAGAGATATCCTATATTAGGTTTATAGTACTATAAAACTAAAGCATACGCTTCCCCCATCATGGCACCCTTCACCCTGACTTGACTGCTTGCCTGGAATTCTCTATTAACAGTCTAAGCTTTGTCTAAAATGTTTTTCATGTCATATCTTTAATGTCTTTTACTTTGTCCATCACGTGAACATTGACTTTCTCCTGTGACGGAGGAAGGGTAGTTATTTTTTCACAAATGTAGAGCCTGATGCTCAGGAACAATGTTGGAGCCAAGACTTAAAATTAAGCTCTTCATTTCAAACCTATGCTCTTTTCTTTTGCATTCTGGTATTGATGCTTTTTTTTTTTTTAATACTTTATTCTACTTTACAATACTGTATTTGTTTTGCCATACATTGACATAAATCAGCCACAGGTGTACATGATCTCCCGATGCCGAAGCCCCCTCCCACCTCCTACCCCATATCATCTCCCCGGATCATCCTGTACACCAGCCCCAAGCATCCTGTATTTTGTATTGAACATAGACTGGTGCTTCGTTTCTTATATGATAGTATACATGTTTCAGTGCCGTTCTCCCAAATCATCCCACCCTCTCCCTCTCCCTCAGAGGCCAAAAGTCCATTCTATACCTCTGTGTCTCTTTTGTTGTCTCACATACAGGGTCATCGTNCCCCCCGTACATATAAAAACTTTGGCACTGTCTTTGTCTAAAAATGAAAAGAATACTGTGAAAAGCTGTTCTGTCTGTGTTCAACACTTTAAAAAGAATAAGAAAACAATGCATGATATGTGCAGAACATCTTTTTTAGAGTTTATGAATTACATATATTTAGTTCAGTTCAGTTGCTAAGTTGTGTCCAACTCTTTATGACTCCATGCACTGGAGCACACCAGGCTTCCCTGTCCTTTGCTATCTCCCAGAGTTTGCTGAAACTCATGTCTATTGAGTTGGTGATGCCATCGAACCATCTCATCCTCTGTTGCCCCCTTTTCCTCCTGCTTTCAATCTTTCCCAGCATCAGGGTCTTTCCCAAGGAGTCAGCTCTTCACATCAGGTGGCCAAAATATTGGAGCTTCAGCATCAGCCCTTCCAATGACAAAATCAGTCCTTCTAATGAATGAACATATATTTAACCCTATATTTAATGAACATAGAAGTCAAGGAAGCACCTACTAGGAAATTGTGAGATCATTTGTACATCACAAAGAATAATGAATACAATTTATTGAAATAGATTGTCTAAAAATGAAAAAAAAAGCTGTTCTAAATTAAAGTTGGATACAGCAAAGCAGCAGCTTAATGCAATGTCTGATCCAATTCTTTCCCTCTCCTTCCATTATGAAGTGAAGTTTATTCCCTAGTCCCTGAACCTAGGTCAGCCTTGTGAATTGCTCTGACAATAGATTGCAACAGAAGCAAGACAGAATCCATTCCCAGGCAAGGATTTTGGCTTGAGTTTAAGTTTCCTCATCTAAGAACCTTCAGCCTTTGCTCTTGGATCCCAACTTCTATTTTTTAAGAAATTCAGGCTACACTCTCAAGTGATTGGTGACCATATGGAGAAAGGTCCTATGAAGTGATATGTCATTTTGGATATTCCTGTCTCAGTTAACTCTCATCTGAATGCAGCCATGAGTGAATTCAGCTAGTGTCATGTACACCAAATAGAAAAACCAGTTGAACTTGCATAGATCTCAGACTACAGAGTCATGTGAAATAATAAATCATTATTATTTAAAGCAACTAAAACTCTTTAGTGAAGCAGGAGATAATGAAACATCTTATGATATCCTATACCAACAAACAAAGCAAAAACAGTTTTACAAGAAAGCAAATGTGCCAAAATGTTAATAATTGAGGACTCCAGGTGAAAACTACGAGGTTTTTCATTTTACTCTTCTTTTGACTTATTCTGAAGCTTTTATTTCTTCAAAATAAAACAACAGTAAAGTAGGGATGAGCAAATGAATACATGAGTAGTAAATGAATATATTACAATGTTAGAGACCATCTCTCTCAATGAGTCTTCACATCTCACTTAAATTTATACACTGTTCTCACCAAGCATTTCCTATTTCCCTTCCCTGATTTATTTTTGCACATAAAATTATATCATATTTATGTGACAACTTAGATCTTTACAATTTTTTTCATTGGAGGATAATTGCTTTATGATGTGTTGGTTTCTGCCACCCAGTAGCATGAGACTGCCATAGGTATACGTATGTGACATTCCTCCTGAAACTTCCTTCCATCCCTCTAGGTTGTTATAGAGTAGTGGGTTGCACACTCTGTATTATACAGCAACTTCCCCCTAGCTATCTATTTTACATTTGGTAATGTATTTGTTTCAATACTACTCTCTCAAATTCGTCCCGCCCTCTCTTTCCCACACTGTGTCCACAAGGCTGTATTCTGTCAGTGTCTCTATTTCTGCCCTGTGAATAGGTATGTAATACTATATAATATTTGTTTCTCTTTCTGACTTGCTTCACTCTGTATCACAGGCTCTAGGTTCATTCACCTCACTAGAATGGACTCAAATNGGCTGTATTCTGTCAGTGTCTCTATTTCTGCCCTGTGAATAGGTATGTAATACTATATAATATTTGTTTCTCTTTCTGACTTGCTTCACTCTGTATCACAGGCTCTAGGTTCATTCACCTCACTAGAATGGACTCAAATTTATTTTTTTCTATGGCTGTGATATTCCATTATATATATGTACTACACCTTACTTATCCATTTATCTGTTGACAGACATCTAGGTTGCTTCCATGTCCTAGTTATTGTAAATAGTGCTGCAATGAATACTGGAGTACGTGCATCTTTTTCAGTTATGTTTTTTTCAGGTATATGCCCAGTAGTGGGATTGCTGGGTCATTTGGTAGTGTTTATTCCTAGTTTCTTAAGGAATCTCCATAGTGATTGCATCAATTTACATTCCTACCAACTGTGAAAGAAGGTTTCCTTTTATCTACACTCTTCTCAGCACTTATTGTGTGTAGATTTTTTTTCGATAATGGTCATTCTGACTGGTGTGTGGTAATACCTCAGTGCAGATTTGATTTGCATTTCTCTAATAATGAGCACTGTTGAACATTTTCTCATGTGTTTGTTGACCATCTGTATGTCTTCTTTGGAGAAATATCTGTTTCAGTCTTCTGCTCATTTTTTTTTGATTGGGCTATTCGCTTTTCTGATATTGAGCTGTATGTGCTGTTTATATATTTTGGAGATTAACCTTTTGTCAGTTGCTTCATTTGCAATTATTTTATCCCATTCTGAGAGTTGTCTTTTAGTCTTATTTATTGTTTCCTTTGCTGTGCAGAAGTTTTATTAGGTCCCATTTGTTTATTTTTGTTTTTATTTCCATTAATCTAGGAGGTGGGTCAAAAAGGATCTTGCTGTGATTATGTCAAAGAGTACACTGCCCATGGTTTCCTCTAAAGGCTTTATATTTTCTGACCGTATATTTAAGCCTTAGCCATGAAATTAAAAGATGATTACTACTTGGAAGGAGAGTCATGACCAACTTAGATGGCATATTAAAAAGCAGAGACATTATTTTACCAACAAAGGTCTGTCTAGTCAAGGCTACGGTTTTTCCAGTGGTCATGTATGGNACTACTTGGAAGGAGAGTTATGACCAACTTAGATGGCATATTAAAAAGCAGAGACATTATTTTACCAACAAAGGTCTGTCTAGTCAAGGCTACGATTTTTCCAGTGGTCATGTATGGATGAGTTGGACTTTCTTTATAGCTGAGCATGGAAGAATTGATGCTTTTAAACTGTGGTGTTGGAGAAGACTCTTGAGAGCCCCTTGGACTGCAAGGAGATCCAACCAGTCTATCCTAAAGGAGATCAGTCCTGGGTGTTCATTGGTAGGACTGATGTTGAAGTTGAAACTCCAGTATTTTGGCCACCTGATGTGAAGAGCTGACTCATTTTAAAAGACTCTGATGCTGGGAAAGATTGAGGGCAGGAGGAAAAGGGGATGACAGAGGATGAGATGGTTGGATGACATCACCAACTCAATGGACATGGGGTGAACTCATGGGAGTTGGTGATAGATAGGGAAGTCTGGCTTGCTGCGGTTCATGGGATCACAAAGAGTTGGACTTGACTGAGTGACTGAACTGAACTGATGGTGTTAAGAATGTTCTAGTTTCATTATTTTATGTGTAGCTGTCCAGTTTTCCCAGCACCATTTATTGAAGAGGCTGTCTCTTCTCCATTGTACAGTCTTCCTTCCTTTGTCATAGATAAGGTGCCCATAGGCATTTGGGTTTATTTGTTTTTAAGGTAAGTTTTGTATGTTTCATTTTTGTAGAATATATACAATGGTAAATTTTTTATCATCTAACCTATTTTTTTTTACCCTTTCTTGCTCAAGTATGCTAGGTCCATGAAAGTAAAAACCATATCATATTTTGCTCACAGTTGTATCTGTAGAGCCTGATAGAGTTTGTGGTGTTTAATTAATGTTCTTTTTTCTTTTCACAATGGAAGTTCCATTTTCACTTTTTAAAATTAGTGTATAATTGCTTTACAGTGTTACGTTAGTTTCCATTGCACAACAAAGTGAATCAGCAATATGTATAATATGCTAATGTTCTTTTACTATTTGTTAAAAGTTATAATTCTGAGCCCTCAAATAAAGTACGCTACTTATCCACAGTGAGTACTGATATTATTTCTCACTGAAATATCAACTGAATAAACCCTACAATAACATGGTCCTCCTTTGGAAATACATTTATTCTGAACAATATAGTACAATAATTGCAAGAAGTTAAAGCAACAAAAATGACCTATATTTCTTTTTCATTTAAATTACTCAAAAAAATCCATGTTCCCTTTAAGGATTTCTATTTATAGATTTTTTCATAGCTATAATCATATAAAATATAAATGCTGAGATTTAGATCTTTTCCTTACTGTGTTATAAAACATTTTACATGTTACTATATGACTCATAATCTTTATGTTAGGCTGGTATATACTAATTACCCTGATGCTTAGGATACATCATATGGATGTTTCTTATTTTTTCTCAAATGGGCTTTATTTTTTAGAGCAGTTTTAGGTTCACAACAATTATGAATGGAAAGTACAGTTTCTATTTACCCTCTGATACCTCTCCCCACCCCCAGCCTTCCCAGCTATCAACACCTTGCACCACAGTAGCACATTTGTTACGGGTGATGAACCTATGCTGACACAGCACTATCGCCCAGAGTCCACAGCTTACAGTTTATGTTAGGATTCATTATTGGTATTGAACATTTTATGTAAAGTGTGAAAGTTGCTCAGTCGTATCTGACCCTTTGCGACCCCATGGACTATACAGTCCTTGGAATTCTCCAGGCCAGAATACTGGAGTGGGTAGTCTTTCCCTTCCTCAAGGGATCTTCCCAACCCAGGAATTGAACCCAGGTCTCCCACACTGCAGGCAAATTGTTTACCAGCTGAACCACAAGGAAAGCCCAAGAATCCTGGAGTGGGTAGCTTAGTCCTTTTCCAGTGGATTTTCCCGACTCAGGAATTGAGCAGGGGTCTCCTGCATTGCAGGTGGATTCTTTACCATCTGAGCTATGAGGGAACATTTTATGGATTTTGACAAACACAAGACATGTGTCTATCATTATAATGACATATAGCATATAAAATAGTGTCACTGCCTCAAAAATCCTCAGTGCCCACATATTCATTCCCTTCAGCTCTTGGCAATAGCTGATCTTTATACTATCTTCATAGCTTTTGCCTTTTCCAAAATGTCATATCACTGGGACTCGTGGTATGCAGCCATTTCAGATTGGCTTCTTTAAGTTAGTAACACATATTACTATGAATACTTAATAATATGTATTAATGTGGATACATACTAATATGTATTTAAGGCTCCTTCATGTCTTTTCATAACTTAATATATAATTTTGGGGGATTGAATAATTCTCCATCATATGGGTACATTACTGTTCATCCATTCATCTACTAAAAGACAACTTGTGTCCTTCAAACTTTTGGTGATTGTGAGCAAAGGTGCTAATAAATATCCATATACAAATTTTTGTTTGTACATAAGTTTTCAATTTATTCATGTAAATACAAACAGCATAATCACTGAATTGGTATGGTTAGAGTATATTTAGTTTTGTTAGAAACTGCCAGTCTGTCTTCCAGAGTGGCCATACCATTTTGTATGCCTACCAGCAATGAATGAGAGTTCCTCTTCCTCCACATCCTTGCCAGCATTTGGTGTTGTCTTTTTCTTATTTATTTATATATTTATTTATTTTTATTAATACACATCAGTAAACAGCTTTTTCTTTCTCTGAAATATTTTCTCAAAACAAATTCTTTGGGTAATTATAACTGGATAAGAAGGGGGCAGAACTTTTTCTAGGCTCTTGATCTTCAGTACCAAGTAAGTGCTAGTTCTTCATCATCCACATGCAAATGATACCCTGATATGTGTCTCTAGGACTGATCTTTCATTCCTTCTCCATTTTTGTACATTTCACTGTCATTTAGAAATCATTGCTTTAAAAGAATCTCAGATCTTGTCTGTTTATAATACTCCAGTTAGAAATATACTTATAATCAAACCTTTCAACCCTCAAGCTGATAACATATTTAACGAAATTATGTGTGTTTTTTAATCCTGGCTAAAAATTGAAAAAATAAACAGTAGTGTGCATATTGTACTTGAACTACATTATAATCTCACATTGTCTTTATTAGTTGATCATCAACTATTTGTTGAATAATTCTGAAACTTCAAGTAAGCAGTCATTGTCCTCTTTGTTGTTGGTATTATTACTTGTATTTTTTCAAAGGAAGTTGGCAGCCATTTCTGTTTCTAGATGTGAAAACATCGAGTCCTCTTGAAACTGAGGAGGAAAAGTTAAAATTTTACATAACCTCCTGCTCATTCTGCCTCTGTAACTCAGCTTGCTCCTTGTAAAGTCTGGATTGTGTAGGTCATGTAGTCTCAGAAAGTGGGGACTTAAAATACTAGAAACTGGAGCTTATCTCACTCACCCTTGTCCTGTTCTTTGGAATTGCCCAGCCCCTGCAAACCTGCTTAATCATGCCTGTCCATGTAAAGGTCAGACACCCCCCTCACTGTCTTGACTGATGTTCCTGTGCACATGAAAGCCCTTAGTTTAAACCAGCCTATTAGCAGCTAGTGTTGCCCACTCTACTCTGTCAATAAAAACTCTGTAACCTCTTGCTTGGGCCCCAGAGGAGTGTTAACTCTGGGCCTGCCAGCATAATAAACCTGAGTTCTCCAACTCTCTGAGTGTGATGCTTGGTTTCTTGATTCCCGGTTTCTACAACAAAATAACTATTTATCTATCTACGTGGTTCATTTTGACTATATACATAAAAAATGAACAAATACAAACTATTTCAGGGTGAAATATGCAGACTTCATTTCCAGCTTTGTCACTATATTGAGTTAAATTTTCAAAGGCCCAAGAATTAGAGTGTTTTGAGATTGTGAGCTGCAAATTCACAAAGAGGCTAAGGACTGTTTTTGGAGGACTGCTATGGAGAACTTTTTATTTTGCAGTTCAAAGCTGTTATAATGTCGCTATGGACTGAGATGACCCCAACTATAGGAAAATGACATGGAATACAAAAAGCTCCCCAAAGCCAGCAAGACCTTTCATTCAATTAGGGGAGAAACAACTCTAGTGAGCCAAGTGATAAAGAATCAACTCAAGGTGTCTTATGAAGAAATGGCTCAGGGAGGAGATTTTTTGAGGTTGTATTTTGGTTCCTTTCCATACACAGCCACCCTGGTACCATGATACACACATTATGGTGATAGTTAGGCAATGACTATTGTGTCAAGTGAAAGGGTATGTATCACATATACATGTAAGGCAGCTTTTATAATTTAGAATAATATAAAGGGAAGTTCCCCATATGTTAGGAGATGACTTTTAGACAGTCCCTCAGAGATCAGTGGTGTTTGCCAGATAAATAAGTTGTTTACCTCCCTTTGTTTGAGGAAATATATGCAGGACTGAGTACTGTAGAAATGACAAGCACCCTCATTTATATTTGGTTTAGCACAAAATAGGGCTTCCCTGGTGACTCAGAAGGTAATGAATCTGCCTGCAATTCAGAAGACTCGGGTTCAATCCCTGGGTTGGGAAGATCCCTTGGAAGAGGGAATGGCTACCCACTCTTGTATTCTTGCCTAGAGAATTCCATGGACAGAGGAACCTGGCAGGCTAGAGTTCATAGGGTTGCAAAGAGTGGGTCATGACTGAGTGACTGACACTTCCACTTCCATAGCACAAAATAAAGTTCTCATCATAGGAAGGAATCTGGAAGAAAGATGGATTTCCATGATTTCATGAATGGTTGCTCTGACCTTGCTTTGTAACTCAAGTTGCTGAAGACAGTACATCAGTTATATCACTATAGTTTTTAAAGCAGTTGCCATAATGGGAAAAATGTAGTTGCCAGACATGGTCTCAAAATGAGTGNTGGTTGCTCTGACCTTGCTTTGTAACTCAAGTTGCTGAAGACAGTACATCAGTTATATCACTATAGTTTTTAAAGCAGTTGCCATAATGGGAAAAATGTAGTTGCCAGACATGGTCTCAAAATGAGTGCAGTGGAATATTACCTGTTCAGATACAATACTTCTGGTAATGACTTTGAAACTGGAGTAGATTCGAGTCAACTTTCTTTTTTTAATCTAGTTTTGCCTTGTGATTTCATATTGCACTTAAGTATAGTCAAATATTGTGCTATTACTTCTAGTTAGCTGCTGGTTTAGAAATAAAGCTGCTAAATATTCCCCCCACATGTATTTTTAGAAAGAATTTTCAGCACAGGCATTTGCATAATACAATTATAAGAATTTCAATTAATCCATAATTGTGTATGATATTATTATAAGGGTACAGACTCACTGGCTTCATATTTATTACAATGCTGCAATTATTTAGGCAGTGTCAACATAATTCTGCTTTCTTATCTTGACAGATATCATATTTCTCTGTGGAAAAATATTAAAAAATTGAAATCCAACTACAAAGTTGCCAGGACACTCTGAGAATAACAATAATCTATTTTTTCACAACTCTGTTCTTTTTAGCACCTTAAGGATGAAAATATGCCTAAATTTATATTATTCTCATAGTAATCAGAAAACAAAAAAAGGACATTTTCTATTTAAAATCTCATATATATACACAGATAACATTGCTTTAAATCTGATCAAATCATTTAGTTGCTTAAAATGTATCTGTTGCTTTAGCTGAATCCCATATTATTCCAAAGTTCTTTAAAATAAGAGCTCTAAATCACCAATCTCATTTCCTATAATCTTCTGACCTTCTCCATTTGTTCTAAATTCTCCATTTACTCCTGTACTTCTTCCATTTCATCTTATGTAGAAGCTCCACCACTATGAGTACATGGCTTTCTCACCTAACTGTATTCTTCCCTATCTTTTTTACCTGGTAAACTCTTCACACTTATGATCTTTTTTCTCATGAAAAATTTCTTTTTTTTTTTTTGTCTTTTGGTTATCACAATAAGTTTATTTTTTATTTTTTAATATTAATTTATTTATTTTAATTGGAGGTTAATTAATTTACAATATTGTATTGGTTTTGCCATACATCAACATGAATCTGCCACAGGTATACACGTGTTCCCCATCCTGAACACCCCTCCCTCCTCCCTCCCTGTACCATCCCTCTGGGTCATCCCAGAATTTATTTCTCCCAGAAATTACATTAGGATCTCTTATTTTATGTCTCAATAATTATCTTTTATATTTATTATATAACTTAATTTGTTTAGTTCTTTTCAGTATTTTTTTCTTATGACGAAATGAGGTTGAATACACTATAGCCCATTCCATCTATTTACTGACATTCTTGTGTAAGAGAAACTTTTGATTCTTTCAAATAACTTCACATTTTTAAGATTTGAAAGAAACCCTCTTCAGAAAATGGCTCAGCCCTACAGTCTCAACTCTTATCTTCACATTCATCTTTTTCTTGAGGATCACTTACTAATTTCACTCCTGGAAACACATACCAAAATATATCACAAAATAAAACCTGGATTCTCCAGTGATGTCAGTGGAAAGATAATCTCTAATTTTAAGAGGATTACAGGGAGAGCCATGGTTGGGCCTCAGAGCCCATTCATGGGGTGAGAAATGAATTGACCACTTTCCCTTTAGAATCTCTCTTTAATTATCTCAGACTTTGGGAGCTGGAAGAGCTTAAATCTTTTCAGTCACATAGAATTGTTTCCCATAGCATCTATTTATAAGAAACCTGCTACAATTTCATAAAAATAAATTTATCTTTTACTCTGATACAATGATTTAAAGTGTTAGTGTAGGTGTGCAGTGGGATGACTGAATTGAGAATTTCATTTAAAAGCACTACATATAAAATAACCTGAAAGAAAATGTAAAGAAGTGTACTGATTGAAGAGCGTGTGTGTGTAAGCAATTGGAACCTTAATATCTTAATCTTATTACTTTCTCTTTTGCAGTCCCTGAAGTGTATCTACAGAGCTACTACGTTTATAGACACATCTAGGAGAGATTTGGCTGTCCTGTAGTCTACAGATGATTGTTTTCAGGCTGACCCATCCTATGATTAGGCAGATGATTCTAATATATTACACTCTTACCTTCTGATCTTCAAGGTCACATAGCCTCTGATTAATTTTCAACACATACTTCATATAACCACTTATATTAATTAAGAATTGACCCATAAATAAAAACCTATTTGCCATCTCTGATTAGTATAAACTCCTTCATTTTACATTAGGTGAAGCAGTAGCATACAGGCATTAATGTTCTTGCCCAAAATTATTCTGAAAAGTAGTAGAGTTAGAAATAGGAATATCTCTGTTGTCCTCCATTCTCCTACAGTGAATTCTCCAGTCTCACATGTCTTTAGGAAGATCTTTCTTATATATTATTTTCTTAGGTAGACAATATGATTTAGTTTACAAAATATGATTTTACTAATCTTATCTTTGAGGGAATATCTTGAACACTTATGAATGGGATAACTCATGGAAAAGATAATTCAAACAATAAAATTGGGCAGTATGATTTCCTCCTATTTAATTGAGAAAATATGTATCCATTTTAGAGTAGTACTTCTTTTTTAAAGAGTAGAAGGGCTTCTATAGTTCAGTGTCATTACTAAATGATTAAGAAAATACATTAACGGATGATAGTATAATCCATTTTGTCCTCATCTGTCAACTTTTCCTGAGTGAGAGATCCTGCTCTATAAATGTGTTTTGCCAGGATCAGTTTGCTGAATTTGATAGAACTGCAATATAGGGAGAAGCATTTCTGACCTTAGGGTCAGAAATAGGAAAGATGATAGAATTTTAGAGGAATGGTTTGTTCTTATATAGGTCTAAACTTGAAAGCATTGAGAGCTTTCATCTTACAAAGTGATTCTAAGCTGAAACAATGCATTTTTCCATTTCATTTCCTAAAAGCTTTGGCAGAAATTTAAAGACTTACAGCTCTCACTGAACTTTATCCTGGTCTTTAAATATAATGTCCTAATGTGAATAATCTTGGGAACATAAATACGTTGACAGCTTAATGCTCTGACATTCTATTCTCATTGTCTGATTTTATTTACTTCTTCTCTACTGATGCTTGAGCATAATTATAAGCACTGCCTTAGAAAAACATGATTCAAAACTCACAAAAGGCTATTTTTCACTAGGGAATTAAAAAGTCATTCACTTCAGAAAACAGGGAACCAACTTTGATTCTAAAATAATTTTCCCAAAGCCCCCATCACATTTAAGAGAAGAATTTCTACAGAGAACATTTGGCAAATTCTTACATAAAATATCTACAGAATCATCAAGCTGCTGCTCTTTTTTAGTGTATTCAGTGATATAACAGCTTAGCATAGACTTAAGAAAAACTTATTCAAGGATTAGAAAAAGTACATTTTGAGTATTCACAAGGGAGAGAACAGTATAACATTAATGATTTGTATGATAGCTTGACTATAAGCTCTTGAAATTATGTTTTATAAATGGAATACATAAAGAACTCATCAGTAATTCTGTGGCATGATAATGTATACAGAAAAGCTAATTAAGTGGGCTTTGGCATAAAAACTTATTTTTCACAGTGTTATTCAAAAAGACACTATACTATTTGAAAAATTATAATAAATATGGAATCAATACACCCTCTTTATATAGCTTTTCTTAGCAACCGTGCATTTTGTATCTTAAGTTCCCCATAAGATATTTATGAGTCCCCAATTACAATAGTCTCTTTCTAAAACAATTTTGTAAAATTCTGTTATAGAAATACCATATAATTGACATCTTAAGAACATAATACTCCAAAATTTTCAGAAAAATTCCTTGAAGTAAAGTGCCCATTGTACTTAAGACCTTTGTTTTTTTAGCTTTTTTTCCCTTAATGCCTGTGACTAGGGCATTAGGGAACATTTCCATCTCTCTTGTGTGACCAGAACTTTGTCCACCTTGAAGGAAGTACCAGACCAGGAGAGGAGAAGCAATTATCTCATGAACTGCCCTTACTCAAAGCTCTCTTCTGAGCAAGTTTATTACAATAATTGAGAACTGAACTGTTTTTTTTTTTCAAAATTAAACAGTTAATAGAGTAACAATAATTAGGGGATGAATTGATATTTAACTGCTTTAGCTCTTTTAATAAATTGGTCTAATGCAACCTCAGAAAAGTTACTTTATGATCTCAGAAATTATTTTTATAAAGATCTTAAAATCATTTATTAAATGGATTATACAAAATTATATGAAGTAAATGGAATATAATGGTTTACTTTTATAAGAAAACATGCTTATTTGGGTTTGGATACTAGTTCCACTGATTTTTAATCAGTGAGGCCCTATGTAGCCTATTTATTCTTTTTAAATCTGTATTTTTTCTCTATAATTGGAATTAAATCTATATTTAATAGGTTTTATATAAATATTTTAAAGCAATCTGGTATTTCATTGTTTCTTTAGAGAAGGCATCCATTAAATGATCATTCTTATTGCTGTATCTATTATTGGTATCAAAAATTATATTGAATTATTAAATTCTTCCATTGTAACAAGTCACTTCTGTGATGGAATTTAGACTTACTTGATTTTGTGTTTCTATACTACACATGTGTTAGACTTACCTGGTATTGTGCTGTGTGCTAATCCACTGCAGTATTCTTGCCTGGAGAATCCCCATGGATAGAGGAGCCTGATAGGCTCCATAGGGTTGCAAAGATATGGACACGACTGAGACACTAAGCACAGCACACAAAAGATATTTATGAGAACTGTCTAGATTGTGAATACAAAAGTGATGGTAAAGACAAATTCATGATAACCATGGCACTAACTTGCTCAACACTTCATTGGCTCATGATTATCTACAACTAACTTCCAGACATCTTTAAAGAACCTATATAACCTTTATCAACATGGTCCTGCATTGTCTTTCTATTCATGTTGCTTTATTCAATCCTTTATTTATTCACTATTTCATCTGATCATTTAATATTGCACAGCTGTTTTTGATGACCTATTCTGTGTTAGATGCTGAGGTAGTTATTAGGAAAAGATCAATGAATAAAAGCAAATTGATGATGTAATTGATCCGGTGGTCTCACAAGGGTTGACATTCAGAGAAATTAATGATACCATAAATTAACAAATGTCAAAGCAGACTCATAAGCAAATTACTATGAGATGACTAAAGAGAGTACCTTTACAAAGACAGCATGTATATATTCAAAACTGACAAGTTGGGTGTTCAAAAGTGAGTAGATGATTTTTAGATAGGAAGATGAGGAAATACAGTCAGAAAAGAGAGGACAGCATATACAAAAGTAGAATTTAGAAAGGTAGAATGGTCCTGCAATATTGATTTATAATAAAAGAAAATTGGAAACTATCCAGATGTACAATAGGAGAGTTTTAAAATAAATTTTGCTATATTCACAGAATACAATGTTTAACTAATGATACAGGTATCTCAGAGCTGGAAATTAATGGTAATATAATGTTATATTTGACAAATAGAAAGTCAGACTGATTATATAATACATTTCATAAGTATATACAGTGGAATGTTAGTGAGACATTTGAGAAATGTTAACATCTATTTTTTAAAAAATTCTTTATGAAAAGGAACTGATGGATTTGGAGTAAATATTGAGGTGTATCTTGAAATGAAAGACAATACTTCACATAGTGGTAAAACATTAGAGTAATTCCCACTATCATAAAGGTCAAAAAGAATGACTGTTACTTTCACTATCATTTAACATTATTCTAAAATTGCTAGGCCATGCAATTAGTTCATAGAAAAAAATCAATGGAAAGAAGCAAAATTCTAATTCTTCTTAATGGTATGATTTGTACTTGCTACTCTAGGAGGAAAAACTGAACAACCTATAAGAAATAATAAAATATTTGATTAAGGAGATATACACATGGTTATTTTTCAAAAGATTACACACAATAATAAATAATCAGTTAAAATATAACAAAAATACCATTTTCAATAGCAGCAATAACATAACATGTATGTTAAAAATACCATAAAAGAAAATTATAAAAAGTAATAAATTACATAGAAGTTTTATCTTTCATTTGTTCAAAACAATGAATAACATGAAAATAAAAACAAAATGGCTGTGGAGGTAACAAGTTTGACAAGGAGGAAACATTTTTAATTTTCAAATCAGTACCAAAAAAACAAAGAATACCTGCCAAGTAGAAAGAGGAGAAAATATATTTTTAAAAAATCCCCCAGGGGGAAAAAATAACTATTTGTCCACAAATCTTGATATGTTAAACTTAACTCATAACTAAATGTATATAAATTAAGATAATATCATAACATCACTCAAACTTATAAGATTAGCATAATATTCCTTTTAAATGATAGTACTTGATAAAGGACAGAAATGGTCTGGACCTAACAGAAGCAGANAGAAACTTTTGATTCTTTCAAATAACTTCACATTTTTAAGATTTGAAAGAAACCCTCTTCAGAAAATGGCTCAGCCCTACAGTCTCAACTCTTATCTTCACATTCATCTTTTTCTTGAGGATCACTTACTAATTTCACTCCTGGAAACACATACCAAAATATATCACAAAATAAAACCTGGATTCTCCAGTGATGTCAGTGGAAAGATAATCTCTAATTTTAAGAGGATTACAGGGAGAGCCATGGTTGGGCCTCAGAGCCCATTCATGGGGTGAGAAATGAATTGACCACTTTCCCTTTAGAATCTCTCTTTAATTATCTCAGACTTTGGGAGCTGGAAGAGCTTAAATCTTTTCAGTCACATAGAATTGTTTCCCATAGCATCTATTTATAAGAAACCTGCTACAATTTCATAAAAATAAATTTATCTTTTACTCTGATACAGTGATTTAAAGTGTTAGTGTAGGTGTGCAGTGGAATGACTGAATTGAGAATTTCATTTAAAAGCACGACATATAAAATAACCTGAAAGAAAATGTAAAGAAGTGTACTGATTGAAGAGTGTGTGTGTGTGTAAGCAATTGGAACCTTAATATCTTAATCTTATTACTTTCTCTTTTGCAGTCCCTGAAGTGTATCTACAGAGCTACTACGTTTATAGACACATCTAGGAGAGATTTGGCTGTCCTGTAGTCTACAGATGATTGTTTTCAGGCTGACCCATCCTATGATTAGGCAGATGATTCTAATATATTACACTCTTACCTTCTGATCTTCAAGGTCACATAGCCTCTGATTAATTTTCAACACATACTTCATATAACCACTTATATTAATTAAGAATTGACCCATAAATAAAAACCTATTTGCCATCTCTGATTAGTATAAACTCCTTCATTTTACATTAGGTGAAGCAGTAGCATACAGGCATTAATGTTCTTGCCCAAAATTATTCTGAAAAGTAGTAGAGTTAGAAATAGGAATATCTCTGTTGTCCTCCATTCTCCTACAGTGAATTCTCCAGTCTCACATGTCTTTAGGAAGATCTTTCTTATATATTATTTTCTTAGGTAGACAATATGATTTAGTTTACAAAATATGATTTTACTAATCTTATCTTTGAGGGAATATCTTGAACACTTATGAATGGGATAACTCATGGAAAAGATAATTCAAACAATAAAATTGGGCAGTATGATTTCCTCCTATTTAATTGAGAAAATATGTATCCATTTTAGAGTAGTACTTCTTTTTGAAAGAGTAGAAGGGCTTCTATAGTTCAGTGTCATTACTAAATGATTAAGAAAATACATTAACGGATGATAGTATAATCCATTTTGTCCTCATCTGTCAACTTTTCCTGAGTGAGAGATCCTGCTCTATAAATGTGTTTTGCCAGGATCAGTTTGCTGAATTTGATAGAACTGCAATATAGGGAGAAGCATTTCTGACCTTAGGGTCAGAAATAGGAAAGATGATAGAATTTTAGAGGAATGGTTTGTTCTTATATAGGTCTAAACTTGAAAGCATTGAGAGCTTTCATCTTACAAAGTGATTCTAAGCTGAAACAATGCATTTTTCCATTTCATTTCCTAAAAGCTTTGGCAGAAATTTAAAGACTTACAGCTCTCACTGAACTTTATCCTGGTCTTTAAATATAATGTCCTAATGTGAATAATCTTGGGAACATAAATACGTTGACAGCTTAATGCTCTGACATTCTATTCTCATTGTCTGATTTTATTTACTTCTTCTCTACTGATGCTTGAGCATAATTATAAGCACTGCCTTAGAAAAACATGATTCAAAACTCACAAAAGGCTATTTTTCACTAGGGAATTAAAAAGTCATTCACTTCAGAAAACAGGGAACCAACTTTGATTCTAAAATAATTTTCCCAAAGCCCCCATCACATTTAAGAGAAGAATTTCTACAGAGAACATTTGGCAAATTCTTACATAAAATATCTACAGAATCATCAAGCTGCTGCTCTTTTTTAGTGTATTCAGTGATATAACAGCTTAGCATAGACTTAAGAAAAACTTATTCAAGGATTAGAAAAAGTACATTTTGAGTATTCACAAGGGAGAGAACAGTATAACATTAATGATTTGTATGATAGCTTGACTATAAGCTCTTGAAATTATGTTTTATAAATGGAATACATAAAGAACTCATCAGTAATTCTGTGGCATGATAATGTATACAGAAAAGCTAATTAAGTGGGCTTTGGCATAAAAACTTATTTTTCACAGTGTTATTCAAAAAGACACTATACTATTTGAAAAATTATAATAAATATGGAATCAATACACCCTCTTTATATAGCTTTTCTTAGCAACCGTGCATTTTGTATCTTAAGTTCCCCATAAGATATTTATGAGTCCCCAATTACAATAGTCTCTTTCTAAAACAATTTTGTAAAATTCTGTTATAGAAATACCATATAATTGACATCTTAAGAACATAATACTCCAAAATTTTCAGAAAAATTCCTTGAAGTAAAGTGCCCATTGTACTTAAGACCTTTGTTTTTTTAGCTTTTTTTCCCTTAATGCCTGTGACTAGGGCATTAGGGAACATTTCCATCTCTCTTGTGTGACCAGAACTTTGTCCACCTTGAAGGAAGTACCAGACCAGGAGAGGAGAAGCAATTATCTCATGAACTGCCCTTACTCAAAGCTCTCTTCTGAGCAAGTTTATTACAATAATTGAGAACTGAACTGTTTTTTTTTTTTTAAATTAAACAGTTAATAGAGTAACAATAATTAGGGGATGAATTGATATTTAACTGCTTTAGCTCTTTTAATAAATTGGTCTAATGCAACCTCAGAAAAGTTACTTTATGATCTCAGAAATTATTTTTATAAAGATCTTAAAATCATTTATTAAATGGATTATACAAAATTATATGAAGTAAATGGAATATAATGGTTTACTTTTATAAGAAAACATGCTTATTTGGGTTTGGATACTAGTTCCACTGATTTTTAATCAGTGAGGCCCTATGTAGCCTATTTATTCTTTTTAAATCTGTATTTTTTCTCTATAATTGGAATTAAATCTATATTTAATAGGTTTTATATAAATATTTTAAAGCAATCTGGTATTTCATTGTTTCTTTAGAGAAGGCATCCATTAAATGATCATTCTTATTGCTGTATCTATTATTGGTATCAAAAATTATATTGAATTATTAAATTCTTCCATTGTAACAAGTCACTTCTGTGATGGAATTTAGACTTACTTGATTTTGTGTTTCTATACTACACATGTGTTAGACTTACCTGGTATTGTGCTGTGTGCTAATCCACTGCAGTATTCTTGCCTGGAGAATCCCCATGGATAGAGGAGCCTGATAGGCTCCATAGGGTTGCAAAGATATGGACACGACTGAGACACTAAGCACAGCACACAAAAGATATTTATGAGAACTGTCTAGATTGTGAATACAAAAGTGATGGTAAAGACAAATTCATGATAACCATGGCACTAACTTGCTCAACACTTCATTGGCTCATGATTATCTACAACTAACTTCCAGACATCTTTAAAGAACCTATATAACCTTTATCAACATGGTCCTGCATTGTCTTTCTATTCATGTTGCTTTATTCAATCCTTTATTTATTCACTATTTCATCTGATCATTTAATATTGCACAGCTGTTTTTGATGACCTATTCTGTGTTAGATGCTGAGGTAGTTATTAGGAAAAGATCAATGAATAAAAGCAAATTGATGATGTAATTGATCCGGTGGTCTCACAAGGGTTGACATTCAGAGAAATTAATGATACCATAAATTAACAAATGTCAAAGCAGACTCATAAGCAAATTACTATGAGATGACTAAAGAGAGTACCTTTACAAAGACAGCATGTATATATTCAAAACTGACAAGTTGGGTGTTCAAAAGTGAGTAGATGATTTTTAGATACGAAGATGAGGAAATACAGTCAGAAAAGAGAGGACAGCATATACAAAAGTAGAATCTAGAAAGGTAGAATGGTCCTGCAATATTGATTTATAATAAAAGAAAATTGGAAACTATCCAGATATACAATAGGAGAGTTTTAAAATAAATTTTGCTATATTCACAGAATACAATGTTTAACTAATGATACAGGTATCTCAGAGCTGGAAATTAATGGTAATATAATGTTATATTTGACAAATAGGAAGTCAGACTGATTATATAATACATTTCATAAGTATATACAGTGGAATGTTAGTGAGGCATTTGAGAAATGTTAACATCTATTTTTAAAAAAATTCTTTATGAAAAGGAACTGATGGATTTGGAGTAAATATTGAGGTGTATCTTGAAATGAAAGACAATACTTCACATAGTGGTAAAACATTAGAGTAATTCCCACTATCATAAAGGTCAAAAAGAATGACTGTTACTTTCACTATCATTTAACATTATTCTAAAATTGCTAGGCCATGCACTTAGTTCATAGAAAAAAATCAATGGAAAGAAGCAAAATTCTAATTCTTCTTAATGGTATGATTTGTACTTGCTACTCTAGGAGGAAAAACTGAACAACCTATAAGAAATAATAAAATATTTGATTAAGGAGATAGACACATGGTTATTTTTCAAAAGATTACACACAATAATAAATAATCAGTTAAAATATAACAAAAATACCATTTTCAATAGCAGCAATAACATAACATGTATGTTAAAAACACCATAAAAGAAAATTATAAAAAGTAATAAATTACATAGAAGTTTTATCTTTCATTTGTCCAAAACAATGAATAACATGAAAATAAAAACAAAATGGCTGTGGAGGTAACAAGTTTGACAAGGAGGAAACATTTTTAATTTTCAAATCAGTACCAAAAAAACAAAGAATACCTGCCAAGTAGAAAGAGGAGAAAATATATTTTTAAAAAATCCCCCAGGGGGAAAAAATAACTATTTGTCCACAAATCTTGATATGTTAAACTTAACTCATAACTAAATGTATATAAATTAAGATAATATCATAATATCACTCAAACTTATAAGATTAGCATAATATTCCTTTTAAATGATAGTACTTGATAAAGGACAGAAATGGTCTGGACCTAACAGAAGCAGAAGATATTAAGAAGAGGTGGCAAGAATACATGGAAGAACTGTACAAAAAATATCTTCACGACCCAGATAATCATGATGATGTAATCACTAATCTAGAGCCAGACATCTTGGAGTGTGAAGTCAAGTGGGCCTTAGAAAGCATTACTATGAACAAAGCTAGAGAAGGTGATGGAATTCCAGTTAAGCTATTTCAAATCCTGAAAGATGATGCTGTGAAAGTGCTGCACTCAATATGCCAGCAAATTTGGAAAACTCAGCAGTGGCCACAGGACTGGAAAAGGTCAGTTTTCATTCCAATTCCAAAGAAAGGCAATGCCAAAGAATGCTCAAACTACTGCACAATTGTACTCATCTCACATGCTTGTAAAGTAATGCTCAAAATTCTCCAAGCCAGGCTTCAGCAATACGTGAACTGTAAACTTCCTGATGTTCAAGCTGGTTTTAGAAAAGGCAGAGGAACCAGAGATCAAATTGTCAACATCTGCTGGATCATAGAAAAGGCAAGAGAGTTTCAGAAAAACATCTACTTTTGCTTTATTGACTATGCCAAAGCCTTTGACTGTGTGGATCACAATAAACTGTGGAAAATTCTGAGAGATGGGAATACCNAATATTTTAAAGCAATCTGGTATTTCATTGTTTCTTTAGAGAAGGCATCCATTAAATGATCATTCTTATTGCTGTATCTATTATTGGTATCAAAAATTATATTGAATTATTAAATTCTTCCATTGTAACAAGTCACTTCTGTGATGGAATTTAGACTTACTTGATTTTGTGTTTCTATACTACACATGTGTTAGACTTACCTGGTATTGTGCTGTGTGCTAATCCACTGCAGTATTCTTGCCTGGAGAATCCCCATGGATAGAGGAGCCTGATAGGCTCCATAGGGTTGCAAAGATATGGACACGACTGAGACACTAAGCACAGCACACAAAAGATATTTATGAGAGCTGTCTAGATTGTGAATACAAAAGTGATGGTAAAGACAAATTCATGATAACCATGGCACTAACTTGCTCAACACTTCATTGGCTCATGATTATCTACAACTAACTTCCAGACATCTTTAAAGAACCTATATAACCTTTATCAACATGGTCCTGCATTGTCTTTCTATTCATGTTGCTTTATTCAATCCTTTATTTATTCACTATTTCATCTGATCATTTAATATTGCACAGCTGTTTTTGATGACCTATTCTGTGTTAGATGCTGAGGTAGTTATTAGGAAAAGATCAATGAATAAAAGCAAATTGATGATGTAATTGATCCGGTGGTCTCACAAGGGTTGACATTCAGAGAAATTAATGATACCATAAATTAACAAATGTCAAAGCAGACTCATAAGCAAATTACTATGAGATGACTAAAGAGAGTACCTTTACAAAGACAGCATGTATATATTCAAAACTGACAAGTTGGGTGTTCAAAAGTGAGTAGATGATTTTTAGATACGAAGATGAGGAAATACAGTCAGAAAAGAGAGGACAGCATATACAAAAGTAGAATCTAGAAAGGTAGAATGGTCCTGCAATATTGATTTATAATAAAAGAAAATTGGAAACTATCCAGATATACAATAGGAGAGTTTTAAAATAAATTTTGCTATATTCACAGAATACAATGTTTAACTAATGATACAGGTATCTCAGAGCTGGAAATTAATGGTAATATAATGTTATATTTGACAAATAGGAAGTCAGACTGATTATATAATACATTTCATAAGTATATACAGTGGAATGTTAGTGAGGCATTTGAGAAATGTTAACATCTATTTTTAAAAAAATTCTTTATGAAAAGGAACTGATGGATTTGGAGTAAATATTGAGGTGTATCTTGAAATGAAAGACAATACTTCACATAGTGGTAAAACATTAGAGTAATTCCCACTATCATAAAGGTCAAAAAGAATGACTGTTACTTTCACTATCATTTAACATTATTCTAAAATTGCTAGGCCATGCAATTAGTTCATAGAAAAAAATCAATGGAAAGAAGCAAAATTCTAATTCTTCTTAATGGTATGATTTGTACTTGCTACTCTAGGAGGAAAAACTGAACAACCTATAAGAAATAATAAAATATTTGATTAAGGAGATAGACACATGGTTATTTTTCAAAAGATTACACACAATAATAAATAATCAGTTAAAATATAACAAAAATACCATTTTCAATAGCAGCAATAACATAACATGTATGTTAAAAACACCATAAAAGAAAATTATAAAAAGTAATAAATTACATAGAAGTTTTATCTTTCATTTGTCCAAAACAATGAATAACATGAAAATAAAAACAAAATGGCTGTGGAGGTAACAAGTTTGACAAGGAGGAAACATTTTTAATTTTCAAATCAGTACCAAAAAAACAAAGAATACCTGCCAAGTAGAAAGAGGAGAAAATATATTTTTAAAAAATCCCCCAGGGGGAAAAAATAACTATTTGTCCACAAATCTTGATATGTTAAACTTAACTCATAACTAAATGTATATAAATTAAGATAATATCATAATATCACTCAAACTTATAAGATTAGCATAATATTCCTTTTAAATGATAGTACTTGATAAAGGACAGAAATGGTCTGGACCTAACAGAAGCAGAAGATATTAAGAAGAGGTGGCAAGAATACATGGAAGAACTGTACAAAAAATATCTTCACGACCCAGATAATCATGATGATGTAATCACTAATCTAGAGCCAGACATCTTGGAGTGTGAAGTCAAGTGGGCCTTAGAAAGCATTACTATGAACAAAGCTAGAGAAGGTGATGGAATTCCAGTTAAGCTATTTCAAATCCTGAAAGATGATGCTGTGAAAGTGCTGCACTCAATATGCCAGCAAATTTGGAAAACTCAGCAGTGGCCACAGGACTGGAAAAGGTCAGTTTTCATTCCAATTCCAAAGAAAGGCAATGCCAAAGAATGCTCAAACTACTGCACAATTGCACTCATCTCACATGCTAGTAAAGTAATGCTCAAAATTCTCCAAGCCAGGCTTCAGCAATACGTGAACTGTAAACTTCCTGATGTTCAAGCTGGTTTTAGAAAAGGCAGAGGAAC
>SJYW01035805.1:346320-364324 GCA_006410735.1 Raphicerus campestris | reverse complement strand
AACAGACTGGTTCCAAATAGGAAAAGGAGTACGTCAAGGCTGTATACTGTCACCCTGTTTATTTAGCTTATATGCAGAGTACATCATAAACGCTGGACTGGAAGAAGCACAAGCTGGAATCAAGATTTCTGGGAGAAATATCAATAACCTCAGATATGCAGATGATACCACCCTTATGGCAGAAAGTGAAGAAGAACTAAAGAGCCTCTTGATGAAAGTGAAAGAGGAAAGTGAAAAATTTGGCTTAAAGCTCAACATTCAGAACACGATCATGGCATCCGGTTCCATCACTTCATGGGAAATTGATGGGGAAACAGTGGAAACAGTGGCAGAATTTATTTTTGGGGGCTCCAAAATCGCTGCAGATGGTGACTGCAGCCATGAAATTAAAAGACGCTTAGTCCTTGGAAGAAAAGTTATGTCCGACCTAGATAGTATATTCAAAAGCAGAGACATTACTTTGCCAACTAAGGTCTGTCTAGTTAAGGCTATGGTTTCTCCTGTGCTCACGTATGGATGTGAGATTTGGACTGTGAAGAAGGCTGAGCACCGAAGAATTGATGCTTTTGAGCTGTGGTGTTGGAGGACTCTTGAGAGTCCCTTGGACTGCAAGGAGATCCAACCAGTCCATTCTGAAGGAGATCAGCCCTGGAATTTCTTTGGAAGGAATGATGCTAAAGCTGAAACTCCATACTTTGGCCACCTCATGNTTGGAGGACTCTTGAGAGTCCCTTGGACTGCAAGGAGATCCAACCAGTCCATTCTGAAGGAGATCAGCCCTGGGATTTCTTTGGAAGGAATGATGCTAAAGCTGAAACTCCAGTACTTTGGCTACATCATGTGAAGAGTTGACTCACTGGAAAAGACTCTGATGCTGGGAGGGATTGGGGGCAGGAGGAGAAAGGGATGACAGAGGATGAGATGGCTAGATGGCATCACTGACTCGATGGACGTGAGTCTGAGTGAACTCCAGGAGATGGTGATGGACAGGGAGGCCTGGCATGCTGCGATTCATGGGGTCGCAAGGAGGTGGTCACGACTGATCGGCTGAACTGAACTGAACTGAACTGAACTCAAAGATAACAAGTGAGTAGAAAGATTAGGGAAGAGATTTGGCAATATTCATCAAAATTTCAAATATATACAGTCTGATACTGTAAGTCTAATTTTAGGAGTTTTAGAGACGTATAATTGTACAGCTATGTACAGCAAACTATTCAATATGGATCATATGGCATAAAATGTAAGAGTGTAGGCTTTGGATTCAAAATATCTGAATGAAAATCCACAGATGTGTTATTTGTTCTCTTGAAGGCTGTTTTATTAATCTCTGGAATGAGAAAAGCAGATGCTTTCTGTGTGGATTACAAAATCATTGAATTAGAATAATTTAGTAAAAGGGGCTTCCCAGGTGGCTCAGTTGTAGAGAATCTATCAATGCACGAGACACAGGATATGTGGGTTTGATCCCTGGGTCAAAAAGCTTGCCTGGAAGAGGAAATGGCAACCCACTCTAATATTGTTTCCTGGAAAATTTCATGGACAGAGGACTATAGTCCTCTGGTGGGCTATAGTCCCTGGGATTGTAAAGAGTCACACATGACTCAGCACACACAACTTAATTAAAAAGAAAAACAATGTAGAGAGAAATGTTCTAAGTATAATTCTATAAAAATCAAGTCATTCTGTGGGTGAAATGGGACTACAAAAAGATTTAAAAGGTCAGCTGCAAACTGGGAGAAAACAAAAAAAATTGTATCTTGCAAGGCAGCAAGAAAGAGACAATCCAATTAGAGTTGGACAAAAGTCATGTCTGGAAACTGTCCCTCCTGATGGACTTCTCTTTGTTCTCCATTGTGCTCTCCAAACCAAGAAGCTGACTTGTGTGACCTCATTAGTAGTATGCTCATGGTCTTCTTTCTTCACATTTATTTTGGAAAGTAAAATCTCATTAGTAAGTCTTCATTTTAGAGAGTAAGTAAAAGATATTGAAACTTCTTGATACTTTTCTTGTCAACTTTTATGGTATTAATGATATTTAGGAATGATTTTTCAGATTGAACTTCAGACACTACGTCTTTATGTCCATTCTGCCATTTAAAAATCTGAGAACATTTTTAATTCAACAATTAAATTTAAATTTAATTTATACCTTTGTAAGTGATGCTTTTCATAATTTTTCCTACTTTATTACTGCTGTCTCTTATACACATCTCCACGCCCCACCCCAGGGCCCACAAGCTCCAGAGCAAGACATANGAAAGAGACAATCCAATTAGAGTTGGACAAAAGTCATGTCTGGAAACTGTCCCTCCTGATGGACTTCTCTTTGTTCTCCATTGTGCTCTCCAAACCAAGAAGCTGACTTGTGTGACCTCATTAGTAGTATGCTCATGGTCTTCTTTCTTCACATTTATTTTGGAAAGTAAAATCTCATTAGTAAGTCTTCATTTTAGAGAGTAAGTAAAAGATATTGAAACTTCTTGATACTTTTCTTGTCAACTTTTATGGTATTAATGATATTTAGGAATGATTTTTCAGATTGAACTTCAGACACTACGTCTTTATGTCCATTCTGCCATTTAAAAATCTGAGAACATTTTTAATTCAACAATTAAATTTAAATTTAATTTATACCTTTGTAAGTGATGCTTTTCATAATTTTTCCTACTTTATTACTGTACTTCATTGTGAATATGCTTCATTCTTTATGCACATATGAAATTCATTTGTTTTATATTACTATTATGATTACTCTTTTGAGTCTATTTCCTTAGATGTAAATTCTGCATATTGTATTTGTTGGTTCTATTTCAGTGTCTTGACTTTCCTAAAAATATTGATAACTCACGAGTTTAGTCTATTATTCTGTGGTAGAATTATTGTCTGCAACTGAAGATTACTGTGGAGCTTCTTATTTGCTTTCTACTTTTAGATATTTCCTACAGCTTATATTTAACAGAGAGCTTTCCTTATGGTTAAATATGATTATAAATTTATCAATTAAAATGTAGATTTTCTGTAAACTTTTGTCAGAAATTCTTAACTGTGGATTTGAATTTTTTTCTTAAGAGTCAGGAAGAGGATTGTATTACTTTGTTATTTCATACATGATTGAGATTTAACTATTTTATTTAATTTTTTCTCTTAAATATTATATGTCCTGCATTGTAGTAAGAATATATGTTTTGTACTATTTTTAACAGGGAATTTATTGAGATATCCTTTATGGATTAAATTAAAATATTTTTAAGATTATAGAAATTAAATCATTTAATTAATACACTATTTAGAACACTTGAAAATAAATGTTTCAGGATGATTAAAAATGAAAACCAAATAATTAGATTAAATTTACATTCTCTCAGAGAGCACTAATGTTTTCCAGACACAATCACAAGATTATATTTATATTACATTTATATGAGAATAATAGAAATCAGTCAGTTCAGTTCAGTTGCTCAGTCATCTCCGACACTTTGTGACCCCATGAATCACAGCGTGCCAGGCCTCCCTGTCCATCACCAACTCCTGGAGTCTACCCAAACCCATGTCCATTGAGTTGGTGATGCCATCCAGCCATCTCATTTCCTGCTGTCCCCTTCTCCTCCTGCCCCCAATCCTTCCCAGCATTAGGGTCTTTTCCAGTGAGTCAACTCTTTGCATGAGGTGGCCAAAGTATTGGAGTTTCAGCTTTAGCATCAGTCCTTCCAATGAACACCCAGGACTGATCTCCTTTAGAATGGACTGGCTGGATCTCCTTGCATTCCAAGGGACTCTCAAGAGTCTTCAACACCACAGTTCAAAAGCATCAATTCTTCCACACTCAGCTTTCTCCACGGTTCAACTCTCACAACCATACATGACTACTGGAAAAACCATAGCCTTGACTAATAGTGAAACTCAATTACTAATTGTTAGAATGCTTTGATGGGGACTATAATCCTTGATCTCAGATCCTTTTGTGGAACCCGTCACCAGAGGCAGGACCTAAATAAGAATACAAGACAGTTTCCAAAATGCCAGTTCATGAATAATGCAAAAATGTAACTGAAATAAATAAAATTGGCCCCATTAGTTTTGACATAAAGATGTGATATAAGATTTCTCAAATCTCATTTGATTTGAGGAAACTGAAAAATTCTGAAAGATATGGGACTATCAGACCACCTGACCTGCCTCTTGAGAAACCTGTATGCAGGTCAAAAAGCAACAGTTAGAACTGGACATGCAACAACAGACTGGTTCCAAACAGGAAAAGGAGTACGTCAAGGCTGTATATTGTCACCCTGCTTATTTAACTTCTATGCAGAGTACATCATGAGAGACGCTGGACTGGAAGAAACACAAGCTGGAATCAAGATTGCCGGGAGAAATATCAATATGTAGATGACACCACCCTTATGGCAGAAAGTGAAGAGGAACTCAAAAGCCTCTTGATGAAAGTGAAAGAGGAGAGTGAAAAAGTTGGCTTAAAGCTCAACATTCAGAAAACCAAGATCATGGCATCTGGTCCCATCACTTCATGGGAAGTAGATGGGAAAACAGTGAAAACAGTGTCAGCCTTTATTTCTTTGGGCTCCAAAATCACTGCAGATGGTGACTGCAGTCATGAAATTAAAAGACATTTACTCTTTGGAAGAAAAGTTATGACCAACCTAGATAGCATATTCAAAAGCAGAGACATTGCTTTACCAACAAAGGTCTGTCTAGTCAAGACTATGGTTTTTCCAGTGGTCATGTATGGATGTGAGATCCAACCAATCCATTCTGAAGGCAATCAACCCTGGGGTTTCTTTGGAAGGAATGATGCTAAAGCTGAAACTCCAGTACTGTGGCTGCCTCATGCGAAAAGTTGACTCATTGGAAAAGACTTTGATGCTGGGAGGTATTGGGGGCAGAAGGAGAAGGAGATGACAGAGAATGAGATGGCTGGATGGCATTACTGACTCAATGGACGTGAGTTTGAGTGAACTGGGGAGTTGGTGATGGACAGGGAGGCCTGGCGTGCTGTGATTCATGGGATCACAATAAATTAAAATTGATTTTGCTGTGAAATTTTACTCTGGAGAACAATATTGTTGTTGTGTTAATTTTCAAGTTGTTATTAATTGGACTCTTCTTAATGGCTGAAACATTTACAGCCATATTATTTCTATGGTATATATTTCTTGGCAAGTGAAATCATAAGCATTAAAAATAAATCTTACCAGTGGTATTCTTTTTTGTTTGTGGTGCAAACTTGAAGCACAACTTTGTGAGTCTCATTAGAAAGAAAAAAAATACATTAAAAAAATCAGTGAAGAGATTCAGTTTTTATGGAGATAAAAGAAAATTTGAAACTTCATCCTTTAAGTTCTTTGAGGAAAATATACATATAGGCTATAAAGAAATCCATGGGGCATTATAAAGTGGTCTTCAGAAGTTGGCAGAGCAAGTTGTAATGGCACAGAAGTTAAAAATCTGACTGAGTAAACCACTTGGGAATAGAGACCATGTAATGAGTAATAATCTTTTAAAATAATGAACTGGATGATCTAATGAGACATTTCCATTCCCAAAATCTATGAGCCCTATAGTTTCATTGCACAAAGCAAGAATTTTGTTGGTAGGAGTTATGTGGCAAAATCCCATGCGTTGCTTTGAAACTCATGGGCTAGCTTAGCCAGTTGGGTAATGATGTGTAATNTGAGACATTTCCATTCCCAAAATCTATGAGCCCTATAGTTTCATTGCACAAAGCAAGAATTTTGTTGGTAGGAGTTATGTGGCAAAATCCCATGCGTTGCTTTGAAACTCATGGGCTAGCTTAGCCAGTTGGGTAATGATGTGTAACGGCAGTTGAAGGCCTAATAAAATTGGGCTTCTGTGTATAATGGAGGCAAAGCATAATTTTATCGTTCAGTCTAAATTGTACATTCCTTAGTGATGGACCCATATACTGTCCATTTAGATACAAGTTAATTTCATTCTGGAATAAATAATTATATCATTGATCAATGTCCATCTTCATAATAGATGTGAATAAAAATAATATAAATATTAAATCCTAACTGGTGCTAGCAAAATTCAGTTGAGAAAAGTGGCTATCTTACTCAGAAATTTCAGTTTAAAAATGAATACTTCATTCATCAAAGCCTAAACAATAGAAATTGTTACTTGTATATTTAATTCTTTACTGCATAGGCTGCAATTTGAATTTGAATTTTATTCCTGTGGATCTTGTATTATCTTTCTGTGAATCTATTTTCCTGGGCATTTTTCATCAAGTAGTAGGCTTAGGTACTCTGTCACAATGTTCAGAAATTCCTTGAGATATCTATTAAAACACCCTTTTTGGTTTCTAGATATTTTTTGCATCACATATAAATTTTTTCATAGACACAGTTCTCTTACAAAGTAAGAATTTTTCTTTCTAATTTTTTTACATAATTTGAAACTTAGTTTGAAATTGGAAGAACAGTACAATTAAAATCTAAACATTCTCACTCAGATTCAATATTTGTTTATATATTTTGCATTTCTGTTTGCTTTATCATTCTCTCTATATATACACACATTAAAACACAGGTACTACACACAGATACACAGGGCTTAATATAGTTATATATTTTTCCTAAATCATTGACAAGTAAAGTGGAGATAAAATGCTCTTTTAGAGCTTCNTTTGCATTTCTGTTTGCTTTATCATTCTCTCTATATATACACACATTAAAACACAGGTACTACACACAGATACACAGGGCTTAATATAGTTATATATTTTTCCTAAATCATTGACAAGTAAATTGGAGATAGAATGCTCTTTTAGAGCTTCCCTGATAGCTCAGTTGGTAAAGAATCTGCCTGCAATACAGGAGGCCCTAGTTCAATTCCTGGGTCGGGAAGATCCACTACGAAGGAATAGGCTACTCACTCCAGTATTCTTGGGGTTCCCTTGTGGCTCAGATGGGAAAGAATCTGCCTGCAACATGGAAGACCTGGGTTCAGTCCCTGGGTTGGGAAGATCCCCTGGAGAAGGGAAAGGCTACCCTAGCCACTCCAGTATTGTGGCCTGGAGAATTCCATAGACTGTATAGTCCATGGGGTCACAAAGAGTTAGACATGATTGAGTGATGCTCTTTTACTACTAAATAGTATGCATTTACTAGGAAGAAAGATATTCTCTTACATAGCTACAGTTTAAATTTCAAAGAAAAATTTTTATATTGATGTTTTATTTATTTAATCACATTACATATTAAACTTTTGTCATGTTAGTTTTCTTAATCCCCTTGTCCAAGATATAATCCACTATCAAGCATTCCATTTGTTTGTCTCCCCTCTCAAATAGTCTTTAATGGACTGCATACATTTTTTTCTAGTTCAGAAGTTTTCGTCATGGTAGAAATAGCCTAGTATTAACTAATCTGTCATGGCTGAGAGCAAACCTCAAGTAAGAATTTTAGACGGTTGGCTTATGAAAGAGTATATGTGTCAATTGTTAATGTGAAACTGATGATTTTGGCTATAGTAATATTTTAATGTTTTTAGACAACAAAACACTAAGTATTCCCAATTTAATATAAATAGATGAAGAAAGAAAATAATTTATTTCTATACTCTTATTCAAACAAAATTTAAAAGTACTAAACTCAAACTTTCCTTAATGTCTTTTTTTGTTAGAAGGTGCACAGTTATTACATGTGTTTCAATTTAGCAAGAACAGGTGATACTTTCTTGCTTTATTTAGCCAGCAGCATGTTTCAGGAAGAAAGGAATATTATGTCACATTATCTGTAGAAAATCACCTGGATTATACATATACAAAAAGAGTATCCAGGCTTGTACTCTTTATAAGCTTGGATTTATTCAGGTGATATTGGTGCTTAAGCACTAATGCATTCCATTTGCAAAACAGTGCCATTTAAACATTCGAATAGATATTCCACACATCCATCAAACCATTAAGCAATGTAATTCTCCTTTACTACTTTTGCATGTGGGCTGCTACCTTTCTGTGTCCTTTGAATCACATTAGAATACTTATTAAGTAGATTCTTTTATTCTGCTGTCTTAGCCTAGATTTATTTATGAATAGTAGTTGTAAATCTTTTTTTGAATAAGTTATTTCTAACCTGTAAACTATTGTTGTAATTAGTGACTTAAAAAAAACTAAAAATAACAGTATAATCACATATATATGATACCTTCTCTGGAATTCATATATAGTAAAGATATTTGAGTAGAATATGGACAGGAAAATATCAGCAGAAAAATAAATATTTAAGAAGAGAGAGTCTGTAGTACGACCTTTCTACTCAAGGATGATCTTTTTCATTTGTAGATCCCTAGTGCTTAGTGTGTAATAGTTTTTCAATTATTTTTTGAATAGATGAATAAGCATATGAATAAATGGATATAAATGCATTTATGTCTGTATTTATTTATATATTTATATGCATTTATACAATTTCTAACTTTGTACTGTCTGAAAGCTATTTTATATGTTTTATTCATTTATATCCTATGAAATAATTCATGGTCTGGAAAAAATGTTCTGGGTATGCCTCTTTCTTGAATTTTTATTACCCATGTTTCTCTTCTTTTGAATAACTTTACTATAAAATAGTCTTGTCCATCTAAAGTCCAATCTATTTTTCCCCAGCAGAATGTTCTGTAATAATTGATTATTAGTTGTCTAGTTGAAGTGGCTGACTGGAAATAGCTGTCATCAGTGTCCTGATGAAACAAGTGACATTTTATATATAAAACATGCTTTAAAAAAATGTAAAACCTGAGATATTAAGGAGGCATGGATTATTGAACTGAGCTAGGTTTTTATATGGGAAAGTGAAAGTGTTAGCTGCTCAGTTATGTCTGACTCTTTGAGACCCTATGAATTATAGCCCACCAGGCTCCTCTGTCCATGAAANAGCTTCCCTGATAGCTCAGTTGGTAAAGAATCTGCCTGCAATACAGGAGGCCCTAGTTCAATTCCTGGGTCGGGAAGATCCACTACGAAGGAATAGGCTACTCACTCCAGTATTCTTGGGGTTCCCTTGTGGCTCAGATGGGAAAGAATCTGCCTGCAACATGGAAGACCTGGGTTCAATCCCTGGGTTGGGAAGATCCCCTGGAGAAGGGAAAGGCTACCCTAGCCACTCCAGTATTGTGGCCTGGAGAATTCCATAGACTGTATAGTCCATGGGGTCACAAAGAGTTAGACATGATTGAGTGATGCTCTTTTACTACTAAATAGTATGCATTTACTAGGAAGAAAGATATTCTCTTACATAGCTACAGTTTAAATTTCAAAGAAAAATTTTTATATTGATGTTTTATTTATTTAATCACATTACATATTAAACTTTTGTCATGTTAGTTTTCTTAATCCCCTTGTCCAAGATATAATCCACTATCAAGCATTCCATTTGTTTGTCTCCCCTCTCAAATAGTCTTTAATGGACTGCATACATTTTTTTCTAGTTCAGAAGTTTTCGTCATGGTAGAAATAGCCTAGTATTAACTAATCTGTCATGGCTGAGAGCAAACCTCAAGTAAGAATTTTAGACGGTTGGCTTATGAAAGAGTATATGTGTCAATTGTTAATGTGAAACTGATGATTTTGGCTATAGTAATATTTTAATGTTTTTAGACAACAAAACACTAAGTATTCCCAATTTAATATAAATAGATGAAGAAAGAAAATAATTTATTTCTATACTCTTATTCAAACAAAATTTAAAAGTACTAAACTCAAACTTTCCTTAATGTCTTTTTTTGTTAGAAGGTGCACAGTTATTACATGTGTTTCAATTTAGCAAGAACAGGTGATACTTTCTTGCTTTATTTAGCCAGCAGCATGTTTCAGGAAGAAAGGAATATTATGTCACATTATCTGTAGAAAATCACCTGGATTATACATATACAAAAAGAGTATCCAGGCTTGTACTCTTTATAAGCTTGGATTTATTCAGGTGATATTGGTGCTTAAGCACTAATGCATTCCATTTGCAAAACAGTGCCATTTAAACATTCAAATAGATATTCCACACATCCATCAAACCATTAAGCAATGTAATTCTCCTTTACTACTTTTGCATGTGGGCTGCTACCTTTCTGTGTCCTTTGAATCACATTAGAATACTTATTAAGTAGATTCTTTTATTCTGCTGTCTTAGCCTAGATTTATTTATGAATAGTAGTTGTAAATCTTTTTTTGAATAAGTTATTTCTAACCTGTAAACTATTGTTATAATTAGTGACTTAAAAAAAACTAAAAATAACAGTATAATCACATATATATATGATACCTTCTCTGGAATTCATATATAGTAAAGATATTTGAGTAGAATACGGACAGGAAAATATCAGCAGAAAAATAAATATTTAAGAAGAGAGAGTCTGTAGTATGACCTTTCTACTCAAGGATGATCTTTTTCATTTGTAGATCCCTAGTGCTTAGCGTGTAATAGTTTTTCAATTATTTTTTGAATAGATGAATAAGCATATGAATAAATGGATATAAATGCATTTATGTCTGTATTTATTTATATATTTATATGCATTTATACAATTTCTAACTTTGTACTGTCTGAAAGCTATTTTATATGTTTTATTCATTTATATCCTATGAAATAATTCATGGTCTGGAAAAAATGTTCTAAGTATGCCTCTTTCTTGAATTTTTATTACCCACGTTTCTCTTCTTTTGAATAACTTTACTATAAAATAGTCTTGTCCATCTAAAGTCCAATCCATTTTTCCCCAGCAGAATGTTCTGTAATAATTGATTATTAGTTGTCTAGTTGAAGTGGCTGACTGGAAATAGCTGTCATCAATGTCCTGATGAAACAAGTGACATTTTATATATAAAACATGCTTTAAAAAAATGTAAAACCTGAGATATTAAGGAGGCATGGATTATTGAACTGAGCTAGGTTTTTATATGGGAAAGTGAAAGTGTTAGCTGCTCAGTTATGTCTGACTCTTTGAGACCCTATGAATTATAGCCCACCAGGCTCCTCTGTCCATGAAATTCTCCAGGCAAGAATACTGGATTGGGTTGTCATACCCTTCTCCAGGGGATCTTCTGAACCCAGGGATTGAACCCAGCTCTCCTGCATTGTAGGGAGTTTCTTTACTATCTGAGCCCACCAGAGAAGCTCTTATTTTAAAAATATCTACTCTAATCTGTTAAACCACTGGTTGTCTAGCAAATGGGCTGGGTATTTTGGTCATTTTAGAAGAAAAGAAGTTGAAACAATTTTTGTTTCAGTTCAGTTCAGTTCAGTTCAGTCGCTCAGTCGTGTCTGACTCTTTGCGACCCCATGAATCGTAGCATGCCAGGCCTCCCTGTTCANTTCCAAGAAGTAAGCGTCTTTTAATTTAATGGCCACAATCACCATCTGCAGTGATTTTGGAGCCCCCAAAATAAACTCTGACACTGCTTCCACTGTTTCTCCATCTATTTCCCATGGAGTGATGGGACCAGATGCCATGATCTTCATTTTCTGAATGTTGAGCTTTAAGCCAACTTTTTATGTGTGTGTATATGTACATATATATATGCTAAGTCACTTCAGTCATAACAAACTCTTTGCAACCCTATGGACTATAACCTGCCAGACTCCTCCATCCATAGGATTCTCCAGGTAAGAATACTAGAGTGGATTACCATGCCTTCTTCCAGGGAATCTTCCTGACCGAGAGATCAAACCCATGTCCCTTACTTACATCTCCTCTATTAACAGGCAAGTTCTTTACCACTTGCACAACCTGAAAGCTTTATATATATATATACACACACACACACATATATATATATATACTGATAAATTAAGGTCAGGCAAATTCTGGTAGTCTTTCCCCGATGACTCCCAAATCTCTGTGGTACCTCCCACTTCCTCTTGTTTCTTCTTTAAGTGGGTCTCTAATTGGGAGCGTTCCCAGCTGTATTACTAATGCTGTGATGATGATCATTTATTAGCTCANATATATATATATATATATATACTGATATATTAACTATATATGTATATATATACATATTTAATAATAATAATATAGATGATGGTAATAATCTTATAAAGAATATTAAAGCAGAATCAAGAAATATTGAGTGATGGAACAGGGAGAAGGAGATTTTATATTAGCACAGTCAGGATTTCCCTTATGTAACATTGTAGCAGAGATGGAAGAGAGTGGACATCTGAGGAAAAAAATTTCCAGGTAGAGGGAAGAGCAAGCACAATGGCCCTGAGGCAGGAGTGCGCTTGGCATTTTTGAAGAACAGAAAATGGATACACATAGCTGAAGTCCATTCTGTAAGACTGACTTTAAATAATGATCCACAAATAATTATTAAGACATGGTATAGAAATAGACAGTATGGTAACTTGTGTCTGAATATTACGTAATTCTACATAAGAAAGCAGTTTTCAGTATGAAATGTGAGGAGAAGTTATCATATGAAGGGTTTCAGGAGAAACAGGATAATTTTTCTTGAAAGAGCAAACAGTTTGTGTCAAGGTCTAAAGTAGGAAGGACTGAAGAGAATCTTGCCTACTAGAAATATATTCATGGATAAAAGGAAGATTCAGTTCTTCAGTAAAACATTCCACAATTTGTTGTCTTGTACTTCCTTGGTGGCTCAGTGGTAAAGAATATGCCTGCCAATGCAGGAGACGCAGTAAATGTGGGTTCAATTCCTGGGTCAGGAAGATCCCTTAGAGTAGGATATGGCACCCACTCCAGCATTCTTGCCTAGAAAATCTCATATTCAGAGGAGTCTGGAAGGCTGTAGTCCATGGGGTTACAAAGAGTTGGACGCAATTGAGAGACTGAGCATGCACATCACTGAGAATTTAGTCATTTCAAAAACTAAGAGACAGTCTGGTTAATTTGAAAGCTCTTGACCAACAATTAGAAAGCACAGATTCAGTGAGAGCTTTGCTGTCCAGTGGCTAATTTCCTTGGACAAGTCACTCAGTCTAAGTTTTCATCTTCTAATACACACATTAAAGTTGATGATTATGATCACTCTGAAGATACTTCTCTAAAAAGCTTAATATGAGTATTATAACTGATATGGGGGAGGGGGCAGGATGAAAGATTCTCTCAACCCTTTTCAAAATCTTTGCATATTTTATGAAATTCAAAGAGGAAAAACAAATTGTACCACTAGTTTCTCTCTGGTACTAGCTGAAGAGAAACTTCTTTGATTGTTAAGAGGATGTACTCTTTTCCAGAACAGGAAGTTTAGGAAGGAAACCGAAGGGACCTATAAGTCTGTGCAGCCTTGTCAGAGATAGTAAATCCAGATAAATGATATTGATGGCTTTGGTTTGTGAAATTGGGAATTGTTATGTACAACCCCAAGCAGATAGGCCCACACTGAACAGAGGATGAGAAACATATGCTTGCTCTTTTTTGTATTTAGATTGTTTGTAAGATTTATTACTGAGATGTTGGGGCCCCTTTCTTGAATTCAGTGGTTTTATGTCCCTTCAGGTACTAAAAACACTTGGAAGTCCTTAAAACCTTAGTGCCAACCTGCAAATTTCCTTCCACCTCCAAACTGATTGGTTCTCCTGTGTACCAAAAATATCCTTTCCCTTACTTAACTCCTGTGGTTTATTTTTTCACTATCTAGCCCCTCTTTTTCAAAGTTTTTAGAAAATAGCCTATTAGTGATATTTATAAAACTTTCTGGTTATTTCAAAAAATTCTTTCAATATAGCATTTTGTCAAATTTAATTTAACACTCCTGCCAGTTCTCTTCTCTTTGTAGAATTTGAAACTAATTATCTTTTCTTCCTTGAAATTCTCTCCTTTTTGCTTCTAACATATTGTGCTTCTTTTTATTCTTCAGCTCTCTAAACTTCTAGTCTCTCTCTCATTTACCCTGTCTTGGCTATCTTCATATTTCCTAGATTTATTTACATGTTTCAACTACAACCTCTCTAAAGATGACTTCTTATATATGGTTCACATTTTCTCAGGGTCAGTGATTACTGATAATTAAAAATTAAATAAATATACTTTGAAAGTAATTTACAGCTTGAATAGAGAATTCTTAAGTACCAGAGACTTCAGCTGAAAGTAAGAGTCTTTTGCTTTTACATTTCAGAACATCCCCTTAGTGGTCAATGTCTTTTTTTCTCTCCACAGCATGGAAATATATTTATTCAACATGATATACTAAATTATTTTCTGAGTGTTAATGTACTAAACAGTCAGTATATAAACATAAAAATATAAAGACTAAAGTAAAAAGACCAATTGCAATATTAGATATTAAACATTTGACTCTGTGACAGGTACTATACTAAAAACTTATGTATTATTTATTTCTCACGACACTACAAAAGAGATATTAATATTATTTCCCTTCTATTGATGGAAAACCAAGAGCAGATACTTGCCACAGTTCACACAGCTATTTAATGGTAGAGATGGGATACAAACATACATCTGTCCTAACTTACGAGCTCAACTTGTTCATCACTGTCTTGTCCTAATTATGGATAACAGTAATGTAAAGTAGGTGCCTCTTCCTCCAGCCTCCCTTTTACATGCTACATCATCTCTCTAATAAAAGTACCCTCCTTTGAATATATAAGAGAAAGGAAGGTCGTTCCATATCCATTTTTGGCCCATATCTGAAAACTCCATCCTGGGGTTCATGCGCCTCCATGTGGTCTCTAACTTCACCGAGGCCCAGCCCTTCCTTTGTGCAGGATTCCCAAACTCCTGCAGCCTGCCACTCCTCCCACAATTTGCTATGTGTGAGCCTAGGCTGAGGAGATGGATACAAAGCAAGCCACATATCTCTTTCTTTGTTCCATTCCGTTGCTCTTCCAACAATGTCAACTGAAGGTTGGCCAGGTGTGTCAGATTTCACTGAAGTGTGAAATAAATACATAATGGTTTCCACTTTTAAAACTGTTTTCTAAATATGACTCTTTCCTTATTCTGATGGCAAGCATACAGGGGTTAAACCCCACTTGTGGGAGTTCTCTTATGGACTCAGTCTAGTTCCTAGCCATAATGCTCTCCAGGTAGGTGTTCCTACCTCTCAAAGAGGATCTTCTTTCTCAAAACTCTATAGTCTGAATCTCTGTCCTCAACACTTTGGGAAACCATACTTCATATCCACAGAAATTTGGCCATTGGATCTTCCCTCCTTTCCCAATTCATGCCTGCTGAGTAAATAATCTGGAAGACACAGTACCCTCCAACAGGCATCATTTATTTAGTATAAATAACAGAAGGATATGTCAAACAGGTCTTTTGTACTTTAAGTACAAGAAAACAGTCCAGTTATAATGTTCGACATTCAACTCCAAGTTGTATCCTCAAGTGATTCCCCATTTATGTGAGATGCAAACATATCTGTTCATTCTTAAAGGTCCTCAGTTGAATAACTCTTGAATTAAACATTGGCATTTACATATACCTCTTACAGATNTTTATTTCTCACGACACTACAAAAGAGATATTAATATTATTTCCCTTCTATTGATGGAAAACCAAGAGCAGATACTTGCCTCAGTTCACACAGCTATTTAATGGTAGAGATGGGATACAAACATACATCTGTCCTAACTTACGAGCTCAACTTGTTCATCACTGTCTTGTCCTAATTATGGATAACAGTAATGTAAAGTAGGTGCCTCTTCCTCCAGCCTCCCTTTTACATGCTACATCATCTCTCTAATAAAAGTACCCTCCTTTGAATATATAAGAGAAAGGAAGGTCGTTCCATATCCATTTTTGGCCCATATCTGAAAACTCCATCCTGGGGTTCATGCGCCTCCATGTGGTCTCTAACTTCACCGAGGCCCAGCCCTTCCTTTGTGCAGGATTCCCAAACTCCTGCAGCCTGCCACTCCTCCCACAATTTGCTATGTGTGAGCCTAGGCTGAGGAGATGGATACAAAGCAAGCCACATATCTCTTTCTTTGTTCCATTCCGTTGCTCTTCCAACAATGTCAACTGAAGGTTGGCCAGGTGTGTCAGATTTCACTGAAGTGTGAAATAAATACATAATGGTTTCCACTTTTAAAACTGTTTTCTAAATATGACTCCTTATTCTGATGGCAAGCATACAGGGGTTAAACCCCACTTGTGGGAGTTCTCTTATGGACTCAGTCTAGTTCCTAGCCATAATGCTCTCCAGGTAGGTGTTCCTACCTCTCAAAGAGGATCTTCTTTCTCAAAACTCTATAGTCTGAATCTCTGTCCTCAACACTTTGGGAAACCATACTTCATATCCACAGAAATTTGGCCATTGGATCTTCCCTCCTTTCCCAATTCATGCCTGCTGAGTAAATAATCTGGGAGACACAGTACCCTCCAACAGGCATCATTTATTTAGTATAAATAACAGAAGGATATGTCAAACAGGTCTTTTGTACTTCAAGTACAAGAAAACAGTCCAGTTATAATGTTCGACATTCAACTCCAAGTTGTATCCTCAAGTGATTCCCCATTTATGTGAGATGCAAACATATCTGTTCATTCTTAAAGGTCCTCAGTTGAATAACTCTTGAATTAAACATTGGCATTTACATATACCTCTTACAGATAAGCTTTAAATCTCAGAGAAAGCACAGAGTAAATTCATTCAGCTTTTTTTTCTTGTTGCTAAGAGTATTTATGTATACAAAAAGAGGACATAATAGAATTCCTGTGTATGACTTCAAAAAAAGAGTACACAGACTTGGCAGGAGGAGGAACTACTCAGTCAGAAATTTCCTGTAGAACTTGATATTGTTAGCAATGAATGACTATTTTCTACCAACTAATTAAGAACTAGGAAGTGGAAGATAATGATACCATAACAATTTCTTTGGGAGTAAATTATTCCTAATGAGTTTTTTCTTCTTTATTTTTCTTTATAATCTTCTCTGGATGATTGCTAGCATTGACTTTTTTATTTTGGGATATATGTTTTTTATCATCTAAAACATATTCTAGAGTTCCCTAGGCTCATGTGATTATTAAATGAGGATTATATTTGATTTAACTTCATTGAAACTATGATAAATTAAATTCCAATTATCACTTATTTATATAGTGAGAAGAAATGATTTGATGTGAAAATATGAATAGGGAGGAAGATGATGCAAAATAGAAGCATGGAAGACATATTCTTTAAAGGCATACATCTTATAGCATCATTTTTAAATTCTTAATTTATTTATCATATCCTGTGTCTTATGGTTATTTCTATATATGTTTTACTTCTTTTATTGTTATGTAAGATTCTTGAGTTCAGAGAGAGTAATAATGAGCTGGTATCTACAATAACTATTTGGTTCTTCATTAAGTTTTTAAAACTCAGTAGAATATATGAAGGCATGTATATCCTTAAAAACACACACAAAAGATTTGGAAAGAGTTGGTAGGGGATGAAGACCCTCGAGACCTCTACTGTCCAGTACAGTAGCCTCTAACCACATGAGGCTACTGAGCACTTGAAATGTGGCCGGTGCACATGGAGATGTGCCTTAAGTGTAAAAGACATACTGGATTTTGAAGACTCGGTATAAACAAAGATTATGTCAACAGTTTTATACTGATTGTATTTTGAAATAGAATTTTGGATATATAAAATGTATTATTGAAATTAGTGAGTTAACTTCACCTATTTTTTTTTAAACTTTTATATGGTATCCCTGGTGGCTCAGATGGTAAAACGTCTGCCTGCAGTGCAGGAGACCCGGGTTCGATTCCTAGGTCGGGAAGATCCCCTGGAGAAGGAAATGGCAATCCATTCCAGCACTCTTGCCTGGAAAATCCCATGGATGGAGGAGCCTGATAGGCTACAGTCCATGGGTTTGCAAAGCGTCAGACATGACTGAGTGAGTTCACTTCACTTCACTATGGCTACTAGAAAAAATTTAAACCTAAGATTTAAAATTAGTTGTATGCTTTGCATTTGTGGCTTATATTATATTTCTATTGGATAGTGCTGTTGTGTATTTTTTTTTTAGAATTGAACATATTTTTTTTT
>SJYW01035805.1:313238-346030 GCA_006410735.1 Raphicerus campestris | reverse complement strand
ATATATATATATATATATATACTGATATATTAACTATATATGTATATATATACATATTTAATAATAATAATATAGATGATGGTAATAATCTTATAAAGAATATTAAAGCAGAATCAAGAAATATTGAGTGATGGAACAGGGAGAAGGAGATTTTATATTAGCACGGTCAGGATTTCCCTTATGTAACATTGTAGCAGAGATGGAAGAGAGTAGACATCTGAGGAAAAAAATTTCCAGGTAGAGGGAAGAGCAAGCACAATGGCCCTGAGGCAGGAGTGCGCTTGGCATTTTTGAAGAACAGAAAATGGATACACATAGCTGAAGTCCATTCTGTAAGACTGACTTTAAATAATGATCCACAAATAATTATTAAGACATGGTATAGAAATAGACAGTATGGTAACTTGTGTCTGAATATTACGTAATTCTACATAAGAAAGCAGTTTTCAGTATGAAATGTGAGGAGAAGTTATCATATGAAGGGTTTCAGGAGAAACAGGATAATTTTTCTTGAAAGAGCAAACAGTTTGTGTCAAGGTCTAAAGTAGGAAGGACTGAAGAGAATCTTGCCTACTAGAAATATATTCATGGATAAAAGGAAGATTCAGTTCTTCAGTAAAACATTCCACAATTTGTTGTCTTGTACTTCCTTGGTGGCTCAGTGGTAAAGAATATGCCTGCCAATGCAGGAGACGCAGTAAATGTGGGTTCAATTCCTGGGTCAGGAAGATCCCTTAGAGTAGGATATGGCACCCACTCCAGCATTCTTGCCTAGAAAATCTCATATTCAGAGGAGTCTGGAAGGCTGTAGTCCATGGGGTTACAAAGAGTTGGACGCAATTGAGAGACTGAGCATGCACATCACTGAGAATTTAGTCATTTCAAAAACTAAGAGACAGTCTGGTTAATTTGAAAGCTCTTGACCAACAATTAGAAAGCACAGATTCAGTGAGAGCTTTGCTGTCCAGTGGCTAATTTCCTTGGACAAGTCACTCAGTCTAAGTTTTCATCTTCTAATACACACATTAAAGTTGATGATTATGATCACTCTGAAGATACTTCTCTAAAAAGCTTAATATGAGTATTATAACTGATATGGGGGAGGGGGCAGGATGAAAGATTCTCTCAACCCTTTTCAAAATCTTTGCATATTTTATGAAATTCAAAGAGGAAAAACAAATTGTACCACTAGTTTCTCTCTGGTACTAGTTGAAGAGAAACTTCTTTGATTGTTAAGAGGATGTACTCTTTTCTAGAACAGGAAGTTTAGGAAGGAAACCGAAGGGACCTATAAGTCTGTGCAGCCTTGTCAGAGATAGTAAATCCAGATAAATGATATTGATGGCTTTGGTTTGTGAAATTGGGAATTGTTATGTACAACCCCAAGCAGATAGGCCCACACTGAACAGAGGATGAGAAACATATGCTTGCTCTTTTTTGTATTTAGATTGTTTGTAAGATTTATTACTGAGATGTTGGGGCGCCTTTCTTGAATTCAGTGGTTTTATGTCCCTTCAGGTACTAAAAACACTTGGAAGTCCTTAAAACCTTAGTGCCAACCTGCAAATTTCCTTCCACCTCCAAACTGATTGGTTCTCCTGTGTACCAAAAATATCCTTTCCCTTACTTAACTCCTGTGGTTTATTTTTTCACTATCTAGCCCCTCTTTTTCAAAGTTTTTAGAAAATAGCCTATTAGTGATATTTATAAAACTTTCTGGTTATTTCAAAAAATTCTTTCAATATAGCATTTTGTCAAATTTAATTTAACACTCCTGCCAGTTCTCTTCTCTTTGTAGAATTTGAAACTAATTATCTTTTCTTCCTTGAAATTCTCTCCTTTTTGCTTCTAACATATTGTGCTTCTTTTTATTCTTCAGCTCTCTAAACTTCTAGTCTCTCTCTCATTTACCCTGTCTTGGCTATCTTCATATTTCCTAGATTTATTTACATGTTTCAACTACAACCTCTCTAAAGATGACTTCTTATATATGGTTCACATTTTCTCAGGGTCAGTGATTACTGATAATTAAAAATTAAATAAATATACTTTGAAAGTAATTTACAGCTTGAATAGAGAATTCTTAAGTACCAGAGACTTCAGCTGAAAGTAAGAGTCTTTTGCTTTTACATTTCAGAACATCCCCTTAGTGGTCAATGTCTTTTTTTCTCTCCACAGCATGGAAATATATTTATTCAACATGATATACTAAATTATTTTCTGAGTGTTAATGTACTAAACAGTCAGTATATAAACATAAAAATATAAAGACTAAAGTAAAAAGACCAATTGCAATATTAGATATTAAACATTTGACTCTGTGATAGGTACTATACTAAAAACTTATGTATTATTTATTTCTCACGACACTACAAAAGAGATATTAATATTATTTCCCTTCTATTGATGGAAAACCAAGAGCAGATACTTGCCTCAGTTCACACAGCTATTTAATGGTAGAGATGGGATACAAACATACATCTGTCCTAACTTACGAGCTCAACTTGTTCATCACTGTCTTGTCCTAATTATGGATAACAGTAATGTAAAGTAGGTGCCTCTTCCTCCAGCCTCCCTTTTACATGCTACATCATCTCTCTAATAAAAGTACCCTCCTTTGAATATATAAGAGAAAGGAAGGTCGTTCCATATCCATTTTTGGCCCATATCTGAAAACTCCATCCTGGGGTTCATGCGCCTCCATGTGGTCTCTAACTTCACCGAGGCCCAGCCCTTCCTTTGTGCAGGATTCCCAAACTCCTGCAGCCTGCCACTCCTCCCACAATTTGCTATGTGTGAGCCTAGGCTGAGGAGATGGATACAAAGCAAGCCACATATCTCTTTCTTTGTTCCATTCCGTTGCTCTTCCAACAATGTCAACTGAAGGTTGGCCAGGTGTGTCAGATTTCACTGAAGTGTGAAATAAATACATAATGGTTTCCACGTTTAAAACTGTTTTCTAAATATGACTCTTTCCTTATTCTGATGGCAAGCATACAGGGGTTAAACCCCACTTGTGGGAGTTCTCTTATGGACTCAGTCTAGTTCCTAGCCATAATGCTCTCCAGGTAGGTGTTCCTACCTCTCAAAGAGGATCTTCTTTCTCAAAACTCTATAGTCTGAATCTCTGTCCTCAACACTTTGGGAAACCATACTTCATATCCACAGAAATTTGGCCATTGGATCTTCCCTCCTTTCCCAATTCATGCCTGCTGAGTAAATAATCTGGAAGACACAGTACCCTCCAACAGGCATCATTTATTTAGTATAAATAACAGAAGGATATGTCAAACAGGTCTTTTGTACTTCAAGTACAAGAAAACAGTCCAGTTATAATGTTCGACATTCAACTCCAAGTTGTATCCTCAAGTGATTCCCCATTTATGTGAGATGCAAACATATCTGTTCATTCTTAAAGGTCCTCAGTTGAATAACTCTTGAATTAAACATTGGCATTTACATATACCTCTTACAGATAAGCTTTAAATCTCAGAGAAAGCACAGAGTAAATTCATTCAGCTTTTTTTTCTTGTTGCTAAGAGTATTTATGTATACAAAAAGAGGACATAATAGAATTCCTGTGTATGACTTCAAAAAAAGAGTACACAGACTTGGCAGGAGGAGGAACTACTCAGTCAGAAATTTCCTGTAGAACTTGATATTGTTAGCAATGAATGACTATTTTCTACCAACTAATTAAGAACTAGGAAGTGGAAGATAATGATACCATAACAATTTCTTTGGGAGTAAATTATTCCTAATGAGTTTTTTCTTCTTTATTTTTCTTTATAATCTTCTCTGGATGATTGCTAGCATTGACTTTTTTATTTTGGGATATATGTTTTTTATCATCTAAAACATATTCTAGAGTTCCCTAGGCTCATGTGATTATTAAATGAGGATTATATTTGATTTAACTTCATTGAAACTATGATAAATTAAATTCCAATTATCACTTATTTATATAGTGAGAAGAAATGATTTGATGTGAAAATATGAATAGGGAGGAAGATGATGCAAAATAGAAGCATGGAAGACATATTCTTTAAAGGCATACATCTTATAGCATCATTTTTAAATTCTTAATTTATTTATCATATCCTGTGTCTTATGGTTATTTCTATATATGTTTTACTTCTTTTATTGTTATGTAAGATTCTTGAGGTCAGAGAGAGTAATAATGAGCTGGTATCTACAATAACGATTTGGTTCTTCATTAAGTTTTTAAAACTCAGTAGAATATATGAAGGCATGTATATCCTTAAAAACACACACAAAAGATTTGGAAAGAGTTGGTAGGGGATGAAGACCCTCGAGACCTCTACTGTCCAGTACAGTAGCCTCTAACCACATGAGGCTACTGAGCACTTGAAATGTGGCCGGTGCACATGGAGATGTGCCTTAAGTGTAAAAGACATACTGGATTTTGAAGACTCGGTATAAACAAAGATTATGTCAACAGTTTTATACTGATTGTATTTTGAAATAGAATTTTGGATATATAAAATGTATTATTGAAATTAGTGAGTTAACTTCACCTATTTTTTTTTTTTTAACTTTTATATGGTATCCCTGGTGGCTCAGATGGTAAAACATCTGCCTGCAGTGCAGGAGACCCTGGTTCGATTCCTAGGTCGGGAAGATCCCCTGGAGAAGGAAATGGCAATCCATTTCAGCACTCTTGCCTGGAAAATCCCATGGATGGAGGAGGCTGATAGGCTACAGTCCATGGGCTTGCAAAGCGTCAGACATGACTGAGTGAGTTCACTTCACTTCACTACGGCTACTAGAAAAATTTTAAACCTAAGATTTAAAATTAGTTGTATGCTTTGCATTTGTGGCTTATATTATATTTCTATTGGATAGTGCTGTTGTGTATTTTTTTTTTTAGAATTGAACATATTTAAAAAAAAAATCTCTTTTACCTTAAACAATAGCTTACTTGAATGCACCTTCCAATGAGAAAAATTTTCTCTATCTCAATTTACTGTTAACCTTCTTATCTGTAGGTCAAAAAATGTTTATTTCTCAGCTTTTAAGTCTAGGACAGCCACCAACTTGTATTAGTAACAGGGAAAATAATAATTAATTGGATCAGAGAAAAGCCTTGTAATTAATATGATTACCAACAATTCACANCTTCTTATCTGTAGGTCAAGAAATGTTTATTTCTCAGCTTTTAAGTCTAGGACAGCCACCAACTTGTATTAGTAACAGGGAAAATAATAATTAATTGGATCAGAGAAAAGCCTTGTAATTAATATGATTACCAACAATTCACAACACACAAATATTCTTTAGGAAAAAAATGTGTTTAGCCTTCAAACCAATAAATAAAATTTTTTTATATCTCAAAAATTGTTTTGTTTCCAATAATTCAAAAAATACATATGCTTACCTACTTTATTTCCTAAAGAGAGGCTGTTGTAGTTTTATTTTTAAACCCAGGTGACATACTAAGTCATGCTATGGGCATACTGAATTTACTTCTATAAACTTCAATAGTGTTGTTTTCTTGACTCACTAGGTTTGCGTAAGAACACTCTTCTTGAGTAACTAGTTGAAACTGAATATATAAAAATGCCTGCTGATATTCTTCTNATACTAAGTCATGCTATGGGCATACTGAATTTACTTCTGTAAACTTCAATAGTGTTGTTTTCTTGACTCACTAGGTTTGCGTAAGAACACTCTTCTTGAATAACTAGTTGAAACTGAATATATAAAAATGCCTGCTGATATTCTTCTCTACTGTACTATTTAAGCCATTTTCATGTTAGTGTTCTTTTAATCTATTTCTCAAGACATACCTTATATAACCTTAAAGATAATAATAAGTTAAAAGCTGCCTCTTCAGCTATAGAGACTTTTCACTGTGTCTTAAAGTTGGGTTCCCATGGTAATGTGTCTCAACTAGGGAGCTAATGGCATTTGGGGAAAGATATTTATTGTTTTGTGGTCCCTTCTTTCACAGCAAACAACTTTAGCCTCTCTTTTTCTATNTCACCAGCCACAGTGATTTTGGAGCCCAGGAAAATAAAATCTGTCACTGCTTCCACTTTTCCCTTTCTTTATGCCATGAAGTGATGGGAACAGATGCCATGATCTTAGTTTTCTGAATGTTAAGTTTTAAGCCAGATTTTTCACTCTCCTTTTCCACCTTCATCAAGAGCTCTTTAGTTCCCCTTCACTTTCTATGATTAGAGTGATATCATCTGCATATCTGAAGTTGTTGATATTTCTCCTGACAATCTTGATTACAGCTTGTGCTTCATCCAGCCTGGCATTTTGTATAATGTACTCCTTATATAAGTTAAATAAACAGGGTGACAATATACAACCTTGTTTTACTCCTGTTCCGATTTTGAACCAATCAGTTGTTCAATGTAAGGTTCTAGCTGTTGTTTCTTGATCCACATACAGGTTTCTCAGGAGAAAGGTAAGGTGGTCTGATATTTCCCATTTCTTTAGGAATTTTCCAGTTTATTGTGATCCACACAAAGTCTTTAGCATAGTCAATGTGGCAGAAATAGACACTTTTCTAGAATTCACTTGCATTCTCTGTGATCCACAAACACTGGCAATTTGATCTCTGATTCCTCTGCCTTTCCTAAATCCAGCTTGAACATCTGAAAGTTCTTGGTTTGCATACTGCTGAAGCCGAGGTTGAAGGATTTTGAGCATAATCTTACTAGCATGTGAAATGAGAACAATTGTGTGGTAGTTTAAACATTCTTTGATACTGCCCTTCTTTAGAATTGGAATGAAAACTGACATTGTCCATTCCTATGCCAAAATATTTAGTGGAGCACTTTGACAGAATTCTCTTTTAGAATCTTAAATAACTCAGCTGGAATTCCATCACTTTTACTAGCCTTGTTTGAGTAATGCTTCCTAAGGCCCACTTGACTTCAGACTCCAGGGTGTGTGGCTCCAAGTGAGTGACTACATCATCGTGGTTATCTGAGTCATTAAACCTTATTTGTATAGTTCTGTGTATTCTTGCCACCTTTTCTTAATCTCTTCTGCCTCTGTTAGGTCTTTACTGTTTCTGTCTTTAATAGTGCCCATCCTTACATGAAATGTTCTCTTGATATCTCCAGTTTTTTTTGAAGGGATCTCTAGTCTTCCCCACTTCTATTATTTTCCTCTACTTGTTTGTGTTGTTCATTGAAAAATGCCTTCTTAGCGCTCTTTGCTATTCTCAGTTCAGTGTGTCTTTCCCTCTCTCCCTTGCTTTTTGCTTCTCTTCTTTCATCAGCTATTTGCAAAGCCTCCTTAGACTACCACCTTGCCTTCTTACATTTCATTTTCTTTGTGATGACTTTGGTCACTTCCTCCTGTAAAATGTTATGAGTGCCTGACTGTAGTTCTTCAAGCACTCTGTCTACCAGGTCTAGTCCCTTGAATTTATGCATCACTTCCACTGTATAATCATCTCTTTCATTTAGGAATGGTTAATTTATAAAACTGTTGCAATCTAGTGGCTGCCCACAAAACTTCATTGGTATTCATTTTATAAAGTTAAGCTACTAACTCCATGTTACAAAATACTAATCCATCGTTATATTTAGCCTCCTAACAGATTCACTACCAATCTAGAAACAAACTCTTTGTGTGTGTGTGTGTGGTGGGGGGGAGGTGCACAACACCTTGTCCTGGTGTTCTGTCTGCCTCACTGGCCCCAATTTATCAATGCCCATTGTTGCATCCTTACTCCTTTCTTTCTTTAAGTGTTGGATACTTTGGGGATTCCATTCTACATCCTAGGACTCTTCTCTTGAACATCCATTCTGGGTTACCTTGCTTACTCCAGAGCTTCCAGTAATACAGCTATGTTAATGATGCTCTTGTGGTTGTTCCTAGCCTAGTTTTCTTACTAGAGTTTATACTCCATCTACTTATTGGCTATTTCCACATGTAAATCCATAGTCATCTTGGTTTCATTTATGCCCCCATGACACTCCTCCTCCTCCTCACATAACATATATCTCACTTTGGGGTACTTCTACCTGTGAGTCATATACAAACTCTATTTGATATCCAAACCCAGAGAGGTTTTTCTATGCCTCTTATCCTATACCAAGTAATCACCTAATTGTTTTGATGCTACCTCCAAAATACAGCTTCTACTTTCTAACTTCTCTCTTTCCCAGTATGCTAATTTTAATCCTATATAACTTCTTCTGTGTAGATTATGTAACCTTTTAGCTAGTATCCTTTCTTTCATTTCATTCCCTCTAATCTATCCTGTATACTTCAGTAATCTTTCTAAAATGCACATTAGTCATGTCATTTACCTGCATATACTACAATGAATTTCCATTATGTTTAAGACAAAGTTCAAGCTTCTTAAAATTTCTACTATTTTCTGATCCTTGTAAATGGCCTAATTTATTGTTACTCCTTCTCTCTCATTCTCGACTTCTACTCTATTAAACAACCTAAAATCTTTATTCTCATATACCTATTTGATTTTATCCACATGCTGTGTTCTCTGGCTAGGCTGTTTCTCACAACCTACCTGTTCTTTACTTGACACATGGTATGCATCCACTAAATATGTATTGAAAAAAATTGGGGAATATCCTACATGTAAAATAAAAACTTTGTCCCATTGGGAAAATACAATGAATCTCACACCAGATGAATAATTTTTCCAACATTTCATGCATTAATGAAATAGTTTCATGTGGTCTAAAAAGTTGAACTTATTCAATCCATGAAACAAAGTCACCATTTATTTAATAGTTTATATATATACACATTATATATATTATATTTTGCTTAAAACTCAACCATTTGTTGACTTCATTTAAATTTTGTTTAAAGTGATAACAATAGGCTTTATTTTATTGAACTTTATCAAAAGTCAAAATGTTCTTATGATTGCTTATATGTGTCACTGTAGAGTCACATTTTCAGGGAGGAGGTTAGATGCAGTAAGAAAATGTCCAGGGGAAACTATGATTATGGCTACCAATGTATTTTTACATGAGTAAACATGAGCTTTTAAATTTCAAGAAGCATTTATGCATGTAAAAAACATGCATTGATGTGTGTAATATGAATGTAACCCAACATTTTGTTGGTCATCTGCAGCCAAGACACTGAATTGTCAAGTTAAACCCTATATTTCCTCAAACATATCAAGTTAAATTGGGACTTCAGTACTACTGATTGCTCTACATTTCTGTTTGTAGCTATTAACTTAAAACTTTTTTACTCTGACCCAATGTAGTTTGGGTATATAAAATATTATATAGAATGGAGTAGTCTTTAACTTTTGTCAGATAATAGAAAATAAAAAGACCTGAAGAGGAAACTCACTAAGAGATTATCATCTTGATAGACAAAATGGTTTGAAGAATTGGAAGTTGTTGGTTACTAGTTCCATGGTGGATACTTTTTACCAGTTCAAACCTGACTATTCTACATGCACATATGCTTTGGGAAATTTAATAAATCAGACACAAGCCTCCTACTATCCTGAGACAGTTTTTGTGGCCTCCTTTCATGTAATGTCTCACAGATGGAGATCATGGTAACCTTTCCTCTGTGAAATTTTTCCAAAACTTTGAGTCATGAGAGGCAATGGAAGTGCAACATCTTTGCATATCAAGATAGAGTGATGATCAAAACTAATCATTACAGCTTCTGTCCTCCAGACATTTGCCTCTGTATTGCTTATTGGATATCATTGATATCCTTGAAGTACATCATTGCCATTTCCTAGGTGTATATAAATATGCCTGGAAATTATTTAAAATATTATGATATAAATCAAGCAAAAAGACTATATTGCAATTAATCAGGGCAAGAGTTTGGACATCATATAAGGGACATTTATATATTTTAACTCATTTGTACTTAAAGCTGTTGTTATCTGTGATATTCCACTTATGTAATGTTACTAGAAATGGCTTTAGTGGAACATGTTACTGCCTAAGTATTTTCTGCTAAGTTAAGATACTCATAGAAGATAAGCATTATAGAACAAAACACAGATTACTTGTCCTTTGAATCAGTCTGTTGGATAGAAATGTCTTGATGAACACTTATGATGTACCAAAGAAAATGTCTTCATGTCACTGTTTTAGTTATACAGATTAAATATGTTCATGGTAAATGATAAAAGAAGAAGCTGTATAGAATTTATTTGATATAATAATTTAATATTCTTATACAAAATTTTAGTGCAGTATTTATGAACTCATTAAGAACATAAGTAGGATACTTACATTTTCAGTTATACTTTATTTTTATGGAAAATTTTTGTTTTAGATTGAGAGACAGATAGAGATACTAATGAATATTTCAGTGAAGGAGCCCCCAAAAACAACTGAATTGAATATCTAGAGCTTATTGCTTACTGTCTATTTTCACTTTTACTACAAATAATTTTTTGTTTGTTTTTCTTTGGGAAATTTTTCTCTCTGATTTTGAACTACAGAAATGAATGGGAAAATTAACCCAAGCATTTAGTTTCCTAAATGCTTTTGTGAGTTCAAAAGCATCAATTCTTTGGAGCTCAGCTTTCTTCACAGTCCAACTCTCGCAACCATACATGACCACTGGAAAAAACCATAGCCTTGACTAGACAGACCTTTGTTAGCAAAGTAATGTCTCTGCTTTTGAATATGCTATCTAGGTTGATCATAACTTCCTTCCAAGGAGTAAGCATCATAAAGTAGGCCAAATCAAGTTAAGCCTTAAATATTAAACTGTAAATAAGAAAAAGGTCCTCACAAGAAACACATCTCTGCATGTTATATAGTAAGACTAAAAATGTTTGCATTTCTGAAAACACATGATTAGGCAGGCCGACATTATTTTTCAAGAAATATGGGAATGGTGATTTCCCCAAAATAGTATATTGGGTTATTGTTCCCAGTCCTTCACTCCTTCTCAGTAAAAGAATTATTCATGCACACTCTTTGCTATGTCACTTTGGAGTTCTGCAAACTCTCACTAGAATAAATCAGGTATATTTTCCCTGCACCATTGACTCTGGGCTTCTCCATGCAGCTTGGTTTGGCAAACAGAGTATTAGTAGATGTAATAGGAACAGAGGCTTTATTCTGTGTCCATGTTTTGACTTGTCCTCTTACACTTCTGCCATCTGCCACAAGAAGGCGATGCCTGAATGTAGCTATCATCCAAGGAGGATGAGAAGACATAAGGAGTAACCTGAACACAAGCCATAGCCTGGAGCCATGCTCAGAATATTTCAGTTGGACCCAGCAGTTCTTGAGGCTACCCAAAGTGGTGTCAGTGAGAAATAATGCTTTGCATATTAAGCCACTGGAGCATAAACAGTTAAGACTCTGAAACAGCAAAATTGCAACAAACACCTCTCTGATGTACCAACTTCTTCCAATCCCTGCTATTTACTCATACATTTCTCTTATACCTCTTCTATGATATTCAAATAGAGCATTTATATAGGAAAATAATTTCTTAGGTGAGGGTATTCCTTGTGGCTCAGTGGTAAAGAATCCACCTGCCAATGCAGGAGTCCTGGGTTTGATCCCTGAGTCAGGAAGATCCCCTGGAGAAGGAAAAGGCTTTTCACTGTAATGTTCTTGTCAGGAGAATCCCAAGAACAGAGGAGTCTGGCCAGCTACAGTCCATGGGATTGCAAAAGAGTCAGATACACCTTGTTGACTAAAGAACAGTTTCTTAGCTAATTTCTCAATTTTTGTATAAAACAGTAAAAAATACCATATATTTGTTTTTTAAAGTTTCAAATAAAGTTGTGCTTTATTTAAAAATCACTTGAAATCACTTTTTAAAATGGTTATTTTTGTTAAAAAGATTAGATCATCCATATCTTTAGCAGGAAAATGTTATTTAGCAGAAAAAATTCTATTGATAAAGAAGTTACCTTCAAATTTTCAGTTTCTATCTACCATAGGCAATTCATTTGCTTGTAGGGAATGAGTATTAAGTTATATTACAACTTTTTTCTTATTTACAGTTTAATATTTAAGGTTTAACTTGGTTTGGCCTACTTTATGATGCTTACTCCTTGGAAGGAAGTTATGACCAACCTAGATAGCATATTCAAAAGCAGAGACATTACTTTGCTAACAAAGGTCTGTCTAGTCAAGGCTATGGTTTTTTCCAGTGGTCATGTATGGTTGCGAGAGTTGGACTGTGAAGAAAGCTGAGCTCCAAAGAATTGATGCTTTTGAACTATGGTGTTGGAAAAGACTCTTGAGAGTCCCTTGGACTGTAAAGAGATCCAACCAGTCCATTCTAAAGGAAATAAGTCTTGAGTATTCATTAGAAGGATTGATGCTAAAGCTGAAACTCCAATACTTTGGCCACCTCATGGGAAGAGTTGACTCATTGGAAAAGACTCTGATGCTGGGAGGGATTGGGGGCAGGAGGAGAAGGGGACAACAGAGGATGAGATGGCTGGATGGCATCACTGACTTGATGCACATGAGTTTGAGTGTACTCTGGGAGTTGGTGATGGACAGGGAGGCCTGGCGTGCTGTGATTCATGGGTCACAAAGAGTCAGACACAACTGAGTGACTGAACTGAACTGATCAGTTTGATAACAATAATAATTTAAAATACCTAATATTAGGGTTATACCAGTCAGTTTCATTAAATGCTCTGTTAGAAAAGAGACACAATGTTAGAATACCAAACCAAGCCAAACCAAAAACCAAGAAGAAACAAAAAGCAGGTGAAACATTGCTTTGGATTAGAAGCAGGTGCTTTGGGATGCTGACCAAATTTTGTGTCTGATTGTGGCCACTTTTATAACTTATTTCATCTCATAGAAATGCTATATTTACTGTACAACTAAATGATTTAGAAGGATTGCCATCTTTTGAAATCTGAAGCCTTATAATTTAAGTTCATGCTCAAAACTTTAGGAATTAGGGTCTTCAGAAGAAACACACTAAAGACATTAAATAAGTAAATGCAACTTGAGAGAGTTTCCAGAGGTTTGGAGCAAGGCATTATATAAATCCAAAGTAACATTATTAACAATTTTTATTTGCCACAGTGCCTCTGGGGGTCTCTTGAAGCACATCACAAAACTTCATAAATATCTTTACTTTCATAGATAATAATAGCCATTCTCTAACCTATCATTGTGTCACATTTATTTAATGTGCAACTAGATTTGCACATCAAGAATCAGGACAAAGAGCTCTTTGCAGTGTGATAATTTAACAGCAGTCATGACACTTCTCAGGAGAGCAATTCAGTGCCGTTTTTGAATGCTACCTCCAGACTGTCTGATTATACTCATACTTGCCTCACTTTGGGGGCAAACTTAGACCACTGTTGGGGTTTCATAACTTCAGACTGCATACCAGAACAATGTCCTTGCAGCTAGAAATTTCTAGGATCATTTATTCCCATTGCTTCCTTTGTTCCTTTCTCTGACAAACTCCTGTTCTAATCCTCTGTTGTTTGTGAATGGCAGTTTCCTCCCAGACTTAGAAACTATCTTTCATTCTGCCTTATGAAGGCAGTGTGGTTTGAATAAAAGTACATGGGTTAGACATGCATAAACCCATGTCCCAGTCCTGACTTTGCTGGGAAATAAGAGAGAGGAGGGGAGAAAGGGAAAAATAATAATGTGGTGATGTTAAAATAGGGCCCACCCTACAGAGTTTTTGTAACAAATGAGATAAGCATGTGGGAGATGCTTGATGTGTCAAATTATAAGCACTGATAAAGGCCAAGTCATGATTAATGGCATGGTCTACATTGCAAGCTTTGCAATTCTATATTGGGGGTTCTGCAGTTAGTGTCTCAACTGTCTTTAAAGCTATCTTTGAATGATTATAATTTATTTTTTATTGGAAGATAATTGCTTTACAGACTTTTGTTGTTTTCTGTCAAACCTCAACATGAGTCAGCCATAGGTATACATATATCCTCTCACTTATAACACCCATGCCATCTCCCACACAATCCCACCCCTCTAGATTGGTACAGAGCCCATGTTTGAGTTTCCTGAGCAATACAGCTAATTCCTGTTGGCTCTCTATTTTGCATATGGTAATGTAAGTTTCCATGTTACTCTTTCTGTACATCTTGCTCTCTCCTCCCCTCTCCCCATGTCCATAAGTCTATTCTCTATGTTTGTTTTTCCACTGCAGCCTTGTAAATAAATTCTTCAGTACCACTTTTCTAGATTCCATATATATGCATTAGAATACAATATTTATCTTTCTCTTTCTGACTCACTTCACTCTATAATGGACTTCCCTGGTAGCTCAGATGGTAAAGTGTCTGTCTATAATGTGGGAGACCCGGGTTCAATCTCTGGGTTGGGAAGATCCCCTGGAGAAGGAAATGGCAATCCACTCCAGGACTATTGCCTGAAAAATCCCATAGACAGAGGAGTCTGGTAGGCTATAGTCCATGGGGTCACAAAGAGTTGGACACGACTGAGCTTCACTATCACTATCACTCTATAATAGTTTCTAGGTTCATCCACCAAATCAGGACTGACTCAAATGTATTCCTTTTTACGGCTGAGTCAGTACTTTGGCCACCTCATGTGAAGAGCTGACTCATTGGAAAAGACTTTGATGCTGGGAGGCATTGGGGGCAGGAGGAGAAGGGAACGACAGAGGATGAGATGGCTGGATGGCATCACGGACTCAATGGACGTGAATCTGAGGGAACTCCGGGAGTTGGTGATGGACAGGGAGGCCTGGCATGCTGTGATTCATGGGTTTGCAAAGAGTCAGACACGACTGAGCAACTGAAATGAACTGAATATTCCATTGTGTACATGTACCACAACTCTCTGCATTTATCTGTCTACAGACATCTAGGTTGATTCCATGTTCTAACTGTTGTAAATAGTGCTACAATAAACAATGGGATACATGTCTCTTTTCCAATTTTACTCAGGGTATGTGCCTAGGAGTGGTATTTCTGGGTCATATAGTAAAGTGATGCTTAAAATTCTTCAAGCCAGGCTTCAGCAATACGCAAACTGTGAACTTCCAGATGTTCAAGCTAGTTTTAGAAAAGGCAGAGGAACCAGAGATCAATTGCCAACTTCTGATGAATCATCAAAAAGGCAAGAGAGTTCCAGAAAAGCATCTATTTTTGCTTTATTGACTATACCAATGCCTTTGACTGTGTGGATCACAATAAACTGTGGAAAATTCTGAAAGAGATGGAAATAACAGACCACCTCACATGCCTCTTGAGAAACCTGAATGCAGGTCAGGAAGCAACAGTTAGAACTGGACATGGAACAACAGACTGGTTTCAAATAGGAAAAGGAGTACGTCAAGGCTGTATATTGTCACCCTGCTTATTTACCTTATATGCAGAATACATCATGAGAAACACTGGGCTGGAGGAAGCACAATCTGGAATCAAGATTGCTGGGAGAAATATCATTAACCTTAGATATGCAGATGACACCACCCTTATGGCAGAAAGTGAAAGAGAACTAAAAAGCCTCTTGATGAAAGTGAAAGAGGAGAGTGAAAAAGTTGGCTTAAAGCTCAACATTCAGAAAACTAAGATCATGGCATCTGGTCCCATAACTTCATGGCAAATAGATGGGGAAACAGTGGAAACAGTGGCTGACTTTATTTTGGGGGGGGCTCCCAAATCACTGTGGATGCTGTCTCTTATACACATCTTGAAGAATTTTAAGCATCACTTTACTATATGACCCAGAAATACCACTCCTAGGCACATACCCTGAGTAAAATTGGAAAAGAGACGTGTATCCCATTGTTTATTGTAGCACTATTTACAACAGTTAGAACATGGAATCAACCTAGATGTCTGTAGACAGATAAATGCAGAGAGTTGTGGTACATGTACACAATGGAATATTCAGTTCATTTCAGTTGCTCAGTCGTGTCTGACTCTTTGCAAACCCATGAATCACAGCATGCCAGGCCTCCCTGTCCATCACCAACTCCCGGAGTTCCCTCAGATTCACGTCCATTGAGTCCGTGATGCCATCCAGCCATCTCATCCTCTGTCGTTCCCTTCTCCTCCTGCCCCCAATGCCTCCCAGCATCAAAGTCTTTTCCAATGAGTCAGCTCTTCACATGAGGTGGCCAAAGTACTGACTCAGCCGTAAAAAGGAATACATTTGAGTCAGTCCTGATTTGGTGGATGAACCTAGAAACTATTATAGAGTGATAGTGATAGTGAAGCTCAGTCGTGTCCAACTCTTTGTGACCCCATGGACTATAGCCTACCAGACTCCTCTGTCCATGGGATTTTTCAGGCAATAGTCCTGGAGTGGATTGCCATTTCCTTCTCCAGGGGATCTTCCCAACCCAGAGATTGAACCCGGGTCTCCCACATTATAGACAGACACTTTACCATCTGAGCTACCAGGGAAGTCCATTATAGAGTGAAGTGAGTCAGAAAGAGAAAGATAAATATTGTATTCTAATGCATATATATGGAATCTAGAAAAGTGGTACTGAAGAATTTATTTACAAGGCTGCAGTGGAAAAACAAACATAGAGAATAGACTTATGGACATGGGGAGAGGGGAGGAGAGAGCAAGATGTACAGAAAGAGTAACATGGAAACTTACATTACCATATGTAAAATAGATAGCCAACAGGAATTTGCTGTATGGCTCAGAAAACTCAAACAGGGGCTCTGTAACAACCTAGAGGGATGGGATGGGGAGGGAGATGGGAGGGAGGTTCAAAAGGGAGGGGATATATGTATACCTATGGCTGATTCATGTTGAGGTTTGACAGAAAACAACAAAATTCTGTAAAGCAATTATCCTTCAATTTAAAAANCCATCTCATCCTCTGCTGTCCCCTTCCTAGCATTAGGGTCTCTTCCAATGAGTCAGTTCTTCACATCAGGTGACCAAACTCTTGGAGCTTCAGCATCAACACGAATCCTTCCAATGAATATTCAAGGCTGATTTCCTTTAGGATTGAGTGGCTTGATCTCCTTGCAGGCCAAGGGACTCTCAAATGTTTTCTCCAGCACCACAATTCAAAAGCATCCATTCTCCAGCGCTCAGCATTCCTTATGGTCCAACTCTCATATCCATACGTGGCTACTGGAAAAAAACATATAGCTTTGACTTTATAGACCTTTGTCAGCAAAATGATGTCTCTGTTTTTTAATATGCTGTATAGATTGGTCATAGCTTTCCTTCCAAGGGGCTAGAGTCTTTTAATTTCAGGGCTTCCATCACCAGCCACAGTGATTTTGGAGCCCAGGAAAATAAAATCTGTCACTGCTTCCACTTTTCCCTTTCTTTATGCCATGAAGTGATGGGAACAGATGCCATGATCTTAGTTTTCTGAATGTTAAGTTTTAAGCCAGATTTTTCACTCTCCTTTTCCACCTTCATCAAGAGCTCTTTAGTTTCCCTTCACTTTCTATGATTAGAGTGATATCATCTGCATATCTGAAGTTGTTGATATTTCTCCTGACAATCTTGATTCCAGCTTGTGCTTCATCCAGCCTGGCATTTTGTATAATGTACTCCTTATATAAGTTAAATAAACGGGGTGACAATATACAACCTGTTTTACTCCTGTTCCGATTTTGAACCAATCAGCTGTTCAATGTAAGGTTCTAGCTGTTGTTTCTTGATCCACATACAGGTTTCTCAGGAGAAAGGTAAGGTGGTCTGATATTTCCCATTTCTTTAGGAATTTTCCAGTTTATTGTGATCCACACAAAGTCTTTAGCATAGTCAATGTGGCAGAAATAGACACTTTTCTAGAATTCACTTGCATTCTCTGTGATCCACAAACACTGGCAATTTGATCTCTGATTCCTCTGCCTTTCCTAAATCCAGCTTGAACATCTGAAAGTTCTTGGTTTGCATACTGCTGAAGCCGAGGTTNCGTAGTCAATGTGGCAGAAATAGACGCTTTTCTAGAACTCACTTGCATTCTCTGTGATCCACAAACACTGGCAATTTGATCTCTGATTCCTCTGGCTTTTCTAAATCCAGCTTGAACATCTGAAAGTTCTTGGTTTGCATACTGTTGAAGCTGAGGTTGAAGGATTTTGAGCATAATCTTACTAGCATGTGAAATGAGAACAATTGTGTGGTAGTTTAAACATTCTTTGATACTGCCCTTCTTTGGAATTGGAATGAAAACTGACATTGTCCATTCCTGTAGCCACTGCTAAGTTTTCCAAATTTGCCACAATATTTAGTGCAGCACTTTGACAGAATTCTCTTTTAGAATCTTAAATAACTCAGCTGGAATTTCATCACTTTCACTAGCCTTGTTTGAGTAATGCTTCCTAAGGCCCACTTGACTTCAGACTCCAGGGTGTGTGGCTCCAAGTGAGTGACTACATCATCGTGGTTATCTGAGTCATTAAACCTTATTTGTATAGTTCTGTGTATTCTTGCCACCTTTTCTTAATCTCTTCTGCCTCTGTTAGGTCTTTACCATTTCTGTCTTTAATAGTGCTCATCCTTGCATGAAATGTTCTCTTGATATCTCCAGTTTTTTTTGAAGGGATCTCTAGTCTTCCTCACTTCTATTATTTTCCTCTACTTGTTTGCGTTGTTCATTGAAAAATGCCTTCTTAGCTCTCTTTGCTATTCTCAGTTCAGGGTGTCTTTCCCTCTCTCCCTTGCTTTTTGCTTCTCTTCTTTCATCAGCTATTTGCAAAGCCTCCTTAGACTACCACCTTGCCTTCTTACATTTCATTTTCTTTGGGATGACTTTGGTCACTTCCTCCTGTAAAATGTTATGAGTGTCTGACTGTAGTTCTTCAAGCACTCTGTCTACCAGGTCTAGTCCCTTGAATTTATGCGTCACTTCCACTGTATAATCATCTCTTTCATTTAGGAATGGTTAATTTATAAAACTGTTGCAATCTAGTTGCTGCCCACAAAACTTCATTGGTATTCATTTTATAAAGTTAAGCTACTAACTCCATGTTACAAAATACTAATCCATCATTATATTTAGCCTCCTAACAGATTCACTACCAATCTAGAAACAAACTCTTTGTGTGTGTGTGTGTGTGGTGGGGGGGAGGTGCACAACGCCTTGTCCTGGTGTTCTGTCTGCCTCACTGGCCCCAATTTATCAATGCCCATTGTTGCATCCTTACTCCTTTCTTTCTTTNGTGATGACTTTGGTCACTTCCTCCTGTAAAATGTTATGAGTGCCTGACTGTAGTTCTTCAAGCACTCTGTCTACCAGGTCTAGTCCCTTGAATTTATGCATCACTTCCACTGTATAATCATCTCTTTCATTTAGGAATGGTTAATTTATAAAACTGTTGCAATCTAGTGGCTGCCCACAAAACTTCATTGGTATTCATTTTATAAAGTTAAGCTACTAACTCCATGTTACAAAATACTAATCCATCATTATATTTAGCCTCCTAACAGATTCACTACCAATCTAGAAACAAACTCTTTGTGTGTGTGTGTGTGGTGGGGGGGAGGTGCACAACACCTTGTCCTGGTGTTCTGTCTGCCTCACTGGCCCCAATTTATCAATGCCCATTGTTGCATCCTTACTCCTTTCTTTCTTTAAGTGTTGGATACTTTGGGGATTCCATTCTACATCCTAGGACTCTTCTCTTGAACATCCATTCTGGGTTACCTTGCTTACTCCAGAGCTTCCAGTAATACAGCTATGTTAATGATGCTCTTGTGGTTGTTCCTAGCCTAGTTTTCTTACTAGAGTTTATACTCCATCTACTTATTGGCTATTTCCACATGTAAATCCATAGTCATCTTGGTTTCATTTATGCCCCCATGACACTCCTCCTCCTCCTCACATAACATATATCTCACTTTGGGGTACTTCTACCTGTGAGTCATATACAAACTCTATTTGATATCCAAACCCAGAGAGGTTTTTCTATGCCTCTTATCCTATACCAAGTAATCACCTAATTGTTTTGATGCTACCTCCAAAATACAGCTTCTACTTTCTAACTTCTCTCTTTCCCAGTATGCTAATTTTAATCCTATATAACTTCTTCTGTGTAGATTATGTAACCTTTTAGCTAGTATCCTTTCTTTCATTTCATTCCCTCTAATCTATCCTGTATACTTCAGTAATCTTTCTAAAATGCACATTAGTCATGTCATTTACCTGCATATACTACAATGAATTTCCATTATGTTTAAGACAAAGTTCAAGCTTCTTAAAATTTCTACTATTTTCTGATCCTTGTAAATGGCCTAATTTATTGTTACTCCTTCTCTCTCATTCTCGACTTCTACTCTATTAAACAACCTAAAATCTTTATTCTCATATACCTATTTGATTTTATCCACATGCTGTGTTCTCTGGCTAGGCTGTGTCTCACAACCTACCTGTTCTTTACTTGACACATGGTATGCATCCACTAAATATGTATTGAAAAAAATTGGGGAATATCCTACATGTAAAATAAAAACTTTGTCCCATTGGGAAAATACAATGAATCTCACACCAGATGAATAATTTTTCCAACATTTCATGCATTAATGAAATAGTTTCATGTGGTCTAAAAAGTTGAACTTATTCAATCCATGAAACAAAGTCACCATTTATTTAATAGTTTATATATATACACATTATATATATTATATTTTGCTTAAAACTCAACCATTTGTTGACTTCATTTAAATTTTGTTTAAAGTGATAACAATAGGCTTTATTTTATTGAACTTTATCAAAAGTCAAAATGTTCTTATGATTGCTTATATGTGTCACTGTAGAGTCACATTTTCAGGGAGGAGGTTAGATGCAGTAAGAAAATGTCCAGGGGAAACTATGATTATGGCTACCAATGTATTTTTACATGAGTAAACATGAGCTTTTAAATTTCAAGAAGCATTTATGCATGTAAAAAACATGCATTGATGTGTGTAATATGAATGTAACCCAACATTTTGTTGGTCATCTGCAGCCAAGACACTGAATTGTCAAGTTAAACCCTATATTTCCTCAAACATATCAAGTTAAATTGGGACTTCAGTACTACTGATTGCTCTACATTTCTGTTTGTAGCTATTAACTTAAAACTTTTTTACTCTGACCCAATGTAGTTTGGGTATATAAAATATTATATAGAATGGAGTAGTCTTTAACTTTTGTCAGATAATAGAAAATAAAAAGACCTGAAGAGGAAACTCACTAAGAGATTATCATCTTGATAGACAAAATGGTTTGAAGAATTGGAAGTTGTTGGTTACTAGTTCCATGGTGGATACTTTTTACCAGTTCAAACCTGACTATTCTACATGCACATATGCTTTGGGAAATTTAATAAATCAGACACAAGCCTCCTACTATCCTGAGACAGTTTTTGTGGCCTCCTTTCATGTAATGTCTCACAGATGGAGATCATGGTAACCTTTCCTCTGTGAAATTTTTCCAAAACTTTGAGTCATGAGAGGCAATGGAAGGGCAACATCTTTGCATATCAAGATAGAGTGATGATCAAAACTAATCATTACAGCTTCTGTCCTCCAGACATTTGCCTCTGTATTGCTTATTGGATATCATTGATATCCTTGAAGTACATCATTGCCATTTCCTAGGTGTATATAAATATGCCTGGAAATTATTTAAAATATTATGATATAAATCAAGCAAAAAGACTATATTGCAATTAATCAGGGCAAGAGTTTGGACATCATATAAGGGACATTTATATATTTTAACTCATTTGTACTTAAAGCTGTTGTTATCTGTGATATTCCACTTATGTAATGTTACTAGAAATGGCTTTAGTGGAACATGTTACTGCCTAAGTATTTTCTGCTAAGTTAAGATACTCATAGAAGATAAGCATTATAGAACAAAACACAGATTACTTGTCCTTTGAATCAGTCTGTTGGATAGAAATGTCTTGATGAACACTTATGATGTACCAAAGAAAATGTCTTCATGTCACTGTTTTAGTTATACAGATTAAATATGTTCATGGTAAATGATAAAAGAAGAAGCTGTATAGAATTTATTTGATATAATAATTTAATATTCTTATACAAAATTTTAGTGCAGTATTTATGAACTCATTAAGAACATAAGTAGGATACTTACATTTTCAGTTATACTTTATTTTTATGGAAAATTTTTGTTTTAGATTGAGAGACAGATAGAGATACTAATGAATATTTCAGTGAAGGAGCCCCCAAAAACAACTGAATTGAATATCTAGAGCTTATTGCTTACTGTCTATTTTCACTTTTACTACAAATAATTTTTTGTTTGTTTTTCTTTGGGAAATTTTTCTCTCTGATTTTGAACTACAGAAATGAATGGGAAAATTAACCCAAGCATTTAGTTTCCTAAATGCTTTTGTGAGTTCAAAAGCATCAATTCTTTGGAGCTCAGCTTTCTTCACAGTCCAACTCTCGCAACCATACATGACCACTGGAAAAAACCATAGCCTTGACTAGACAGACCTTTGTTAGCAAAGTAATGTCTCTGCTTTTGAATATGCTATCTAGGTTGATCATAACTTCCTTCCAAGGAGTAAGCATCATAAAGTAGGCCAAATCAAGTTAAGCCTTAAATATTAAACTGTAAATAAGAAAAAGGTCCTCACAAGAAACACATCTCTGCATGTTATATAGTAAGACTAAAAATGTTTGCATTTCTGAAAACACATGATTAGGCAGGCCGACATTATTTTTTAAGAAATATGGGAATGGTGATTTCCCCAAAATAGTATATTGGGTTATTGTTCCCAGTCCTTCACTCCTTCTCAGTAAAAGAATTATTCATGCACACTCTTTGCTATGTCACTTTGGAGTTCTGCAAACTCTCACTAGAATAAATCAGGTATATTTTCCCTGCACCATTGACTCTGGGCTTCTCCATGCAGCTTGGTTTGGCAAACAGAGTATTAGTAGATGTAATAGGAACAGAGGCTTTATTCTGTGTCCATGTTTTGACTTGTCCTCTTACACTTCTGCCATCTGCCACAAGAAGGCGATGCCTGAATGTAGCTATCATCCAAGGAGGATGAGAAGACATAAGGAGTAACCTGAACACAAGCCATAGCCTGGAGCCATGCTCAGAATATTTCAGTTGGACCCAGCAGTTCTTGAGGCTACCCAAAGTGGTGTCAGTGAGAAATAATGCTTTGCATATTAAGCCACTGGAGCATAAACAGTTAAGACTCTGAAACAGCAAAATTGCAACAAACACCTCTCTGATGTACCAACTTCTTCCAATCCCTGCTATTTACTCATACATTTCTCTTATACCTCTTCTATGATATTCAAATAGAGCATTTATATAGGAAAATAATTTCTTAGGTGAGGGTATTCCTTGTGGCTCAGTGGTAAAGAATCCACCTGCCAATGCAGGAGTCCTGGGTTTGATCCCTGAGTCAGGAAGATCCCCTGGAGAAGGAAAAGGCTTTTCACTGTAATGTTCTTGTCAGGAGAATCCCAAGAACAGAGGAGTCTGGCCAGCTACAGTCCATGGGATTGCAAAAGAGTCAGATACACCTTGTTGACTAAAGAACAGTTTCTTAGCTAATTTCTCAATTTTTGTATAAAACAGTAAAAAATACCATATATTTGTTTTTTAAAGTTTCAAATAAAGTTGTGCTTTATTTAAAAATCACTTGAAATCACTTTTTAAAATGGTTATTTTTGTTAAAAAGATTAGATCATCCATATCTTTAGCAGGAAAATGTTATTTAGCAGAAAAAATTCTATTGATAAAGAAGTTACCTTCAAATTTTCAGTTTCTATCTACCATAGGCAATTCATTTGCTTGTAGGGAATGAGTATTAAGTTATATTACAACTTTTTTCTTATTTACAGTTTAATATTTAAGGTTTAACTTGGTTTGGCCTACTTTATGATGCTTACTCCTTGGAAGGAAGTTATGACCAACCTAGATAGCATATTCAAAAGCAGAGACATTACTTTGCTAACAAAGGTCTGTCTAGTCAAGGCTATGGTTTTTTCCAGTGGTCATGTATGGTTGCGAGAGTTGGACTGTGAAGAAAGCTGAGCTCCAAAGAATTGATGCTTTTGAACTATGGTGTTGGAAAAGACTCTTGAGAGTCCCTTGGACTGTAAAGAGATCCAACCAGTCCATTCTAAAGGAAATAAGTCTTGAGTATTCATTAGAAGGATTGATGCTAAAGCTGAAACTCCAATACTTTGGCCACCTCATGGGAAGAGTTGACTCATTGGAAAAGACTCTGATGCTGGGAGGGATTGGGGGCAGGAGGAGAAGGGGACAACAGAGGATGAGATGGCTGGATGGCATCACTGACTTGATGCACATGAGTTTGAGTGTACTCTGGGAGTTGGTGATGGACAGGGAGGCCTGGCGTGCTGTGATTCATGGGTCACAAAGAGTCAGACACAACTGAGTGACTGAACTGAACTGATCAGTTTGATAACAATAATAATTTAAAATACCTAATATTAGGGTTATACCAGTCAGTTTCATTAAATGCTCTGTTAGAAAAGAGACACAATGTTAGAATACCAAACCAAGCCAAACCAAAAACCAAGAAGAAACAAAAAGCAGGTGAAACATTGCTTTGGATTAGAAGCAGGTGCTTTGGGATGCTGACCAAATTTTGTGTCTGATTGTGGCCACTTTTATAACTTATTTCATCTCATAGAAATGCTATATTTACTGTACAACTAAATGATTTAGAAGGATTGCCATCTTTTGAAATCTGAAGCCTTATAATTTAAGTTCATGCTCAAAACTTTAGGAATTAGGGTCTTCAGAAGAAACACACTAAAGACATTAAATAAGTAAATGCAACTTGAGAGAGTTTCCAGAGGTTTGGAGCAAGGCATTATATAAATCCAAAGTAACATTATTAACAATTTTTATTTGCCACAGTGCCTCTGGGGGTCTCTTGAAGCACATCACAAAACTTCATAAATATCTTTACTTTCATAGATAATAATAGCCATTCTCTAACCTATCNGAGTGTACTCTGGGAGTTGGTGATGGACAGGGAGGCCTGGCGTGCTGTGATTCATGGGTCACAAAGAGTCAGACACAACTGAGTGACTGAACTGAACTGATCAGTTTGATAACAATAATAATTTAAAATACCTAATATTAGGGTTATACCAGTCAGTTTCATTAAATGCTCTGTTAGAAAAGAGACACAATGTTAGAATACCAAACCAAACCAAACCAAAAACCAAGAAGAAACAAAAAGCAGGTGAAACATTGCTTTGGATTAGAAGCAGGTGCTTTGGGATGCTGACCAAATTTTGTGTCTGATTGTGGCCACTTTTATAACATTTCATCTCATAGAAATGCTATATTTACTGTACAACTAAATGANAAACCAAGAAGAAACAAAAAGCAGGTGAAACATTGCTTTGGATTAGAAGCAGGTGCTTTGGGATGCTGACCAAATTTTGTGTCTGATTGTGGCCACTTTTATAACTTATTTCATCTCATAGAAATGCTATATTTACTGTACAACTAAATGATTTAGAAGGATTGCCATCTTTTGAAATCTGAAGCCTTATAATTTAAGTTCATGCTCAAAACTTTAGGAATTAGGGTCTTCAGAAGAAACACACTAAAGACATTAAATAAGTAAATGCAACTTGAGAGAGTTTCCAGAGGTTTGGAGCAAGGCATTATATAAATCCAAAGTAACATTATTAACAATTTTTATTTGCCACAGTGCCTCTGGGGGTCTCTTGAAGCACATCACAAAACTTCATAAATATCTTTACTTTCATAGATAATAATAGCCATTCTCTAACCTATCATTGTGTCACATTTATTTAATGTGCAACTAGATTTGCACATCAAGAATCAGGACAAAGAGCTCTTTGCAGTGTGATAATTTAACAGCAGTCATGACACTTCTCAGGAGAGCAATTCAGTGCCGTTTTTGAATGCTACCTCCAGACTGTCTGATTATACTCATACTTGCCTCACTTTGGGGGCAAACTTAGACCACTGTTGGGGTTTCATAACTTCAGACTGCATACCAGAACAATGTCCTTGCAGCTAGAAATTTCTAGGATCATTTATTCCCATTGCTTCCTTTGTTCCTTTCTCTNGGAAGGACTGATTTTCAAACTGAAACTCCAATGTTTTGATCATCTGATATGAAGAGCTGACTCACTGGAAAAGACCCTGATGCTGAAAAAGATTGAGGTCAGGAGGAGAAGGGAATGACAGAGAATGAGATGATTGGATGGCATCACTGACTCAATGGGCATGGGTTTGGGTGGACTCCGGGAGTTGGTTATGGATACGGAGGCCTGGCGTGCTGTGGTTCACGGCTTCACAAAGAGTCAGACACGACTGAACAACTAAACTGAACTGATGGTAGTTTTATCCCTAGTTGTTAAAGTAATCTCCATACCATCTTCCAAAATGGCTGTATCAATTTACATTCCCACTAACAGTGCAAGAGCCTCCTCTTTTCTCTACACCTTCTCCCACTTTTATTGTTTGCAAACATTTTGATGATGGCCATTCTGACTGGTGTGAGGTGATATCTCATTGTAGTTTTGATTTGCATTCCTCTAATTATGAGCGATGTTGAGCATCTTTTCATGTGTTTGTTAGCTGTCTGTATGTCTTTGGAAAAAGGTCTATTTAAGTCTTTTCCCTACTTTTTGATTGGACTGTTTGTTTTTCTGGCATTATGTTTATGAGCTACTTGTATAGTTTAGAACCTAATCATTTGTCAGTTGTTTCATTTGCTATTATTTTCTCCCATTCTGAGGTCTGTCTTTTCACCTTGCTTATAGTTTCCTTTGCTGTGCAAAAGCTTTTGAGCTTAATCAGGTCCCACTTGTTTACTTTGTTTTTATTTCCATTACTCTAGGAGGTGGGTCATAGAAGATCGTGCTTTGATTTATGTCATCGAGTGTTCTGTCTATGTTTTCCTCTACAAGTTTTATAGTTTCTATTCTTACATTTCAGTCTTTAATCCATTTTGAATTTATCTTTGTGTATGGTGTTAGGAAGTATTCTAATTTCATTCTTTTATATGTAACTGTTCAATTTTCCCAGCACCATTTATTGAAAAGGCTGTCATTGCCCTGTTGTTTATTCTTGCCTCCTTTGTCAAAAATAAGTTACCCATAGGTGCATGGATTTATTTCTGGGCTTTCTATTGTATTCCATTGGTCAATATTTCTGTTTTTGTGCCAGTGCCATACTGTCTTGATGGCTGTAGCTTTGTAGTATAATCTGAAGTCAGGAAGGTTGAATCCTCTAGCTGCATTCTTCTTTCTCAGGACTGCTTTGGCTAGTTAAGGTCTTTTGTGTTTCCATAAGAATTGTGAAATTTTTTGTTCTAGTTCTGTGAAAAATACCTTTGGTAGTTTGATAGGGATCACATTGAATCTGTAGGTTGCATTTGGTAGTGTAGTCATTTTCACAATATTGATTCTTTCTCCAGGATCATATCTCTCCATCTGTTTATATTGTCTTTTATTTCTTTCATTAATGTCTTATAATTTTCTGTGTACAGTTCTTTTGTCTCCTTAGGTAAGTTTATTCCTAGATATTTAATTCTTTTTGTTGCAGTGGTGAAAAGGATTGATTCCTTGATTGTCTTTCTGATTTTTCATTGTTAGTATATAGAAATGCAAGTGATTTCTGTGTATTGATTTTGTATCCTGCAACTTTGCTAAATTCACTGATTAGCTCTAGTAATTTTCTGGTACTATCTTTAGGGATTTCTATGTATAATATCATGTCATCTGCAAGCAGTGAGAGCTTTCCTTCTTTTCTGATCTGGATTCCTTTTATTTCTTTTTATTCTCTGATTGCTGCAGCTAGGACTTCTAGAACTATGTTGGAAAATAGTGGTGAAGGTGGACACCCTTGTCTTGTTCCTGATCTTAGGGGGAATGCTTTCAGTTTTTCACCATTGAGAATAATGTTTATTGTAGGCTTATCATACATGGCCTTTACTATGTTGATGTAGGTTCCTTCAGTGCCCAATTTTTGAAGAGTTTTAATCATAAATAGGTGCCGAATTTTGTCAAAGTCTTTTTCTGCACCTATTGAGATGATCATATGGTTTTTATCTTTCAGTTTGTTAATATGATGTATCACGTTGATTGATTTTCATATATTGAAGAATTCTTGCATCCCTAGAATAAACCCGACTTGATCATGATGTACAAGCTTTGTGACATATTGCTGAATTCTGTTTGCTAAACTTTTGTTGAGGATTTTTGCATCTATGTTCATCAGTGATATTGGCCTGTAATTTTCTTTCTGTTGTTGCCTTTGTCCGGTTTTGGTATCAGGGTGATGGTAGCCTTGTAGAATGACTTTGGAAATGTTCCTTCCTCTGCAATTTTTTGGAAAGAGTTTTAGGAGGATGGGCATTAGCTCTTTAAATGTTTGATAGAATTCTCCTGTGAAGCCATCTGGTCCTGGGGTCTTTTTTGGGGGAGATTTTTGATCACAGCTTCAATTTCAGTGCTTTTAATGGGTTGTTCATAATTTCTATTTCTTCCTGGTTCAGTCTTCGAAAATTGAACTTTTCTAAGAATCTGTTCATTTCTTCCAGATTATCCATTTTATTGCCATATAGTCGTTCATAATTGTCTCTTACAATTCTTTGTATTTATGCATTGTCTGTGGTAACCACTCCTTTTTAATTTCTAATTTTGTTGATTTTGATTCTTCTCTCTTTTTTCTTGATGAGTCTGCCTAAAGGCTTGTCAATTTTACTTATCTTCTCAAAGAACCAGCTTTTAGCTTTATTAATCTTTACTATTCTTTCTTTCATTTCTTTTTCATTTATTTCTGCTTGGATCTTTATGATTTCTTTCTTTCTACTAATTTTGGGGGGATTTTTTTGTTCTTCTTTTCCCACTTGCTTTAGGTATAAAGTTAGGCTGTCTATTTGATGTTTTTCTTGTTTTTCTTTTTTTTTTTTTTGAGGTAGGTTTTGCTATAAACTTCCCTCTTAGAACTGTATTTGCTGCATCCCACAGGTTTTGAGTTGTGTTTTCATTGTCATTTTTTTCTAGAAATTTTTTGATTTTTCTTTTGATTTATTCAGTAACCTGCTGGTTATTTAGAAATGCGTTGTCTAATCTCCATATGTTTGTGTTTCTTACTTTTTTTTTCTTATAATTGACACCTGGTTTCATAGTGTTGTGGTTAGAGAATTTGCTTAACATGATTTCAATTTTCTTAAGTTTACTCAGGTTTGATTTGTGACCAAAGATGTGGTCTATCCTGGAAAATGTTCTATGTGCCCTTAAGAAGAAGATGTATTCTTCTGCATTTGGATGGAATGTCCTGAAGATAACAATGAGATATATCTCATCTAATGCATCATTTATGACTTGTGTTTCCTTATTAATTTTCTGTTTTGATGATCTGTCCATTGATGTGAGTGGGCTGTTAAAGTATCCTACTATTATTGTGTTACTGTCAATTTCTCCTTTTATGTCTGTTAGTGTTTGTCTTATACATTGAGGTGCTCCTATGTTTCATGCATAGATATTTACAATTGTTATATCATCCTCTTGGATTGATCCTTTGATCATTATGTAGTGTCCTTCCTTATTTCTTGTAATCTTCTTTATTTTAAGGTCTATTTTGTCAGATATGAGGATTGCTACTCCAGTTTTCTTTTGCTCCCCATTTGCATGGAATATATTTTTCCAGCCTCTCACTTTCAGTCTATGTGAGTCTTTAGGTTTGAAGTGAGTTTCTTGTAGACAGTATAGATATGGGTCTTGCTTTTGTATCCACTCAGTCAGTCTGTGTCTTTTGGTTGAAGCAGTTAATCCATTTGCATTTAAAGTAATTATTGATATATATGTTCCTATTGCATTTTCTTGATTATTTGGTGTTTATTTTGTAGATCTTTTTTCTTCTCTTGTATTTCTTTACTATATAAATCCATTTAGCATTTGTTGTGAAGCTGGTTTAGTAGTACTGAAAAGTTTTTTATTTCTCCATCAATTTTGAATGAGATTTTTGCCTGGTACAGTAATCTTGATTGTATTTTTTTTCTTTCAGTAGTTTAAATATATCCTGCCATTCCCTTCTGGCCTGCAGAGTTTCTGCTGAAAGATCAGCTGTTAAGCATATGGGGTTCCCCTTGTATGTTACTTGTTGCTTCTCCCTTGCTGCTTTTAATATTCTTTCTTTCTGTTTAGTTTTTGTTAGTTTAATTAGTATGTGACTTGGCATGTTTCTCCTTGGGTTTATCCTGTATGGGACTCTTTGTGCTGCTTGGACTTGATTGGCTATTTCCTTTTCCATGTTGGGGAAATTTTCAACTATAATACCTTCAAAAATTTTCTTATACTCTTTATTTTTCTCTTCTTCTGGGACCCCTATAATTTGAATGTTGGTATGTTTGATATTATCCCAGAGGTCTCTGAGACTATCTTCAGTCCTTTATATTCTTTTTACTATATTCTGCTCTTCAGAAGTTATTCCACCATTTGATCTTCCAGCTTGTTGATTTGTTTTTCTGCTTCAGATATTCTGTTATTGATTACTTCTTGAGTATTTTTAATTTCAGTAATTGTGTTTTTTGTCTCTGTTTGTTTATTCTTTAATTCTTCTAGATCTTTGTTAATTGATTCTTACATTTTCACCATTTTGTTTTATAGGTTTTTGATCATCTTTACTATCATTATTCTGAATTCTTTTCCAGGTAGTTTACCTATTTCCTCTTCATTTATTTGGACTTCTTTGTTTCTAGTTTGTTCCTTTATTTGTGTAGGAACATTTAACTTCTTGGGTTTGAAGTCTCCTTTTCCCAGGCATCAATGTTGAGTTCTTTCTTCCTTTTGGTTTCTGTCCTTCTAAGGTTTGCAGACAGACTGAAAAGTGCAACACAAATTAACCAATCTGATCACGTGGACCACAGCCTTGTCTAATTCACTGAAAGTATGAGCCGTGCCATGAAGGACCACCCAAGACGGATGGCTCATGGTGGAGAGTTCTGAAAAAACGTAGTCTAGTAGAGAAGGGAATGGCGAACGACTTAAGCATTCTTGCCTTGAGAACCCCATGAGCAGTATAAAAGGCAAAAAAGATAGGACACTGAAAGATGAACTCCCCAGGTCAGGAGGTGCCCAATACTCTACTGGAGATAAGTGGAGAAATAACTCCAGAAAGAGTGAAGAGATAGAGCCAAAGCAAAAACAGCACCCAGTTGTGGATGAGACTGGTGACAGAAGCAAAGTCTGATACTGTAAAGAGCAATATTGTGTAGGAACCTGGAATGTTAGGTCCATGAATCAAGGCAAATTGGAAGTGGTCAAACAGAAGATTGCAAGAGTGAACATTGACATTCTAGGAATCAGCGAACTAAGACGTACTGGAATGGATGAATTTAACTCAGATAACCATTATATCTACTACTGTGAGTAAGAATCCATTAGAAGAAATGGAATAGCCATCATAGTCAACGAAACAGTCCAAAATACAGTACTTGGATACAATCTCAAAAACAACAGAATGATCTCTGTTCATTTCCAAGGCAAATCATTCAATATCATGGTAATCCAAGCGTATGTCCCAACCAGTAATGCTGAAGAAGCTGAATTTGAATGGTTCAATGAAGACATACAAGACCTATGGAATGAACACCCCAAAATGATGTCTTTTTCACTATAGGGGACTGGGAGCAAAAGTAGCAAATCAAGAGATACCTGGAGTAACAGGCAAATTTAGCCTTGGCGTACAGAATGAAGCAGGGTAAAGGCTAATAGAGTTTTTCCAAGAGAACACACAGGCCATAGCAAACACCCTTTTCCAACAACAAAAGAGAAGACTCTCCACATGAACATCACCAGGTGGTCAATACCAAAATCAAATCGATTATATTCTTTGCAGCCAAAGATGGAGAAGCTCTATACAGTCAGCAAAAACAAGACTGCGAGCTGACTGTGGCACAAATCATGAACTCCTTTTGCCACATTCAGACTTAAATTGAAGAACGTGGGGAAACCACTAGATCATTCAGGTATCAGTTCAGTTGCTCAGTCGTGTCTGACTCTTTGCGACTCCATGAATAGCAGATGCCAGGCCTCCCTGTCCATCACCATCTACCGGAGTTCACTCAGGCTCACGCTCATCGAGTCCGTGATGCCATCCAGCCATCTCATGCTCTGTCGTCCGCTTGTCCTCCTGCCACCAATCCTTCCCAGCATCAGAGTCTTTTAAAATGAGTTAACTCTTCGCATGAGGTAGCCAAAGTACTGGAGTTTCAGCTTTAGCATCATTCTTCCAAAGAAATCCAAGGGCTGATCTCCTTCAAAATGGACTGGTTGGATCTCTTTGCAGTCCAAAGGACTCTCAAGAGTCTTCTCCAACACCACAGTTCAAAAGCATCAATTCTTCAGCGCTCAGCTTTCTTCATAGTCCAAATCTCACATCCATACGTGACCACAGGAAAAACCATAGCCTTGACTAGACAGACGTTAGTTGGCAAAGTAATGTCTCTGCTTTTGAATATGCTATCTAGGTTGGTCATAACTTTTCTTCCAAAGAGTAAGCGTCTTTTAATTTCATGGCTGCAGTCACCATCTGCAGTGATTTTGGAGCCCCCCAAAATAAAGTCTGACACTGTTTCCCCTGTTTCCCCATCTATTTCCCATAAAGTGATGGGACAGGATGCCATGATCTTAGTTTTCTGAATGTTGAGCTTTAAGCCAACTTTTTCACTCTCCTCTTTTACTTTCATCAAGAGGTTTTTTAGCTCCTCTTCACTTTCTGCCATAAGGGTGGTGTCATCTGCATATCTGAGGTTATTAATATTTCTTCTGGCAATCTTGATTCCAGCTTGTGTTTCTTCCAGTCCAGCGTTTCTCATGATGTACTCTGCATATAAGTTA
>SJYW01035805.1:277784-300318 GCA_006410735.1 Raphicerus campestris | reverse complement strand
CTATGTGTCTCAGTGTATTCCTCCTTGGATTTATTTGACCTGAGCCTCTTTCTGTGCTTTCTCCTGGACTTAAATGACAGTTTCCCTTCCCATGTTAGGACAATTTTCAGCTATTATCTCTTCAAATATTTTCTTGGGTACTTTCTCTCTCTCTCTCTCCTCTTTCTGCTGCTGCTGCTGCTAAGTCGCTTCAGTCATGTCCGACTCTGTGCGACCCCAGAGACGGCAGCCCACCAGGCTTCCCCGTCCTTGGGCTTCTCCAGGCAAGAACACTGGAGTGGGTTTGCCATTTCCTTCTCCAATGCATGAAAGTGAAAAGTGAAAGTGAAGTCGCTCAGTCATGCCCAACTCTTAGTGACCTCATGGACTGTAGCCCACCAGGCTCCTCCATCCATGGGATTTTCCAGGCAAGAGTACTGGAGTGGGTTACCATTGCTTCTCTTTCTAGGACCCTTATAATGAGAATGTTGGTACTTTTAATGTTGTCCCAGAGATCTCTTAAAGACTGCCCTCATTTCTTCTTTTTTTAAAATTCTGATCCATGGCAATGACTTTCACCATTCTGTCTCCCAGCTCACTCATTCATTCTTCTGCCTCAGTTATTCTGATATTTATTCCATCTAGTGCATTTTTTCATTTCAGTTACTGTATTATTCATCTGTTTGTTCTTTAGTTCTTCTAGGCCCTCATTAAACATTTCTGTATCTTCTCCAACTGTGCCTCCATTCTTTTCCTCAAGATCTTGGATCATTTTTACTATCATTACTCTAAATTCTTTTTCAAGGAGACTGCCTATCTCCACTTCATTTAGTTGTTCTTCTGGGGTTTTATCTTGTTCCTTCATCTGGGACACATTCCTCTATTGTCTCATTTTGTCTAACTTCTTTTTTTTTTTTTTTCATTTTGTCTAACTTCTGTGAGTGTGGTTTCCATTCAATAGACTGCAGGGTTCTAGTTGCAGCTTCTGCTTTCTGCCCTCTGAAGATGAAGGTGTCTAAGAGTCTTGTGCAAGCTTCCTGGTGAAAGTACCAGCTGAAAGTATACCTGCTCAGTAGTGGGTGGAGCTGGGTCTTGTCCATCTGGTGGGCTTGGCCATGTCAGAGCATGTGTTTCTTGGGGAGCTACTTACTTAGGAAGACTTTAAGCAAACAGCCTGTTGATGGGTGGGACTATGTTCCCTCCCTGTTGGCTGTCTGGCCTGAGGCATCCCAGCACCAGAGGCAATAAGCTATTGGGTGGGGCCAAGTCTGGTGAGAAAATGGTAGCCTTCAAGATGGCTCACACCAATGAGGGCTACCCAGGACTGCTGCCACCAGTGTTCCTGTCCCCACAGTGAGCCACAACCACCCCCTCCACCTCCACAGGAGATCCTCCAATACTAGCAGGTAAATCTGACCCAGTCTCTTATGAGACCACTGCTTTTTCTCCTGGGTCTTAGTGCACACAAGACCCTATCTACACCCTCTAAGACTAGAATTTTAGTTTTCCCCACTCCTGTGAAATTCGAGTGATCAAACACTGCTGGCCTTCAAAGCTACATTCTCTGGGGATTCCTCCTCCTGTTGCCAGACATCCAGGCTGGGGAGCCTAATGTGGGGTTCAGAACTTTCATTCCTCTTGGAGAACTTTTGTGGGTATAATTATTTTCTACTTTGTGGGTTGCCCACCTCATGTGTATGGGATTTGATTTTGTCATGATTGCATCCATCCTACCATCACGTCTGGTTCCTTCTTTGTCTCTGGATATAGGATACCTTTTTTGGTAGGTTCCAGTATTCTTTTGTTGGTGAGTGTTCAGCACTTAGTTATGATTTCAGTGTTTCCATCAGAAGGTGTGAGCTCATGTACTTCTACTCTGCACAGGCACACCTGAGGCCAAACTGAGGTCAAGGGTAGAGAGTAAAAGTTTGTTTCTATTAAACAGAATGTCCTTAGGTTTTATTTCTCAACCTAGTCTAATAGTTTCACAATATAGCCTATTCACATTTTGCATGAGGACAATTATATTGATTTGATTTCTTCCAACCAAAATTTTAAATCAACCTTAATAAGGATTAGTTTATACAGAATAAAAGGTAATCATCAAACATGTATAATATGGTAAGTCTTGACAAATTTGTACACATATAAAATCCCACAAACAAGATATAAAATAGCTCTATCATCCCCTCAACGTTCCCTCAGACCTCCTTGCAGGTAATCACTCTCAACACTGATCTTGTTTCTATCACTGCAGACTAGTTTGACAAAACTTGATTTAATGAAACCATACCAAGACACTTTTGTGCCTTGCTTTTTTTGATCAGCATGTTTCCAAGTACCGTGTGTATCAATAGCTTGTTCTTTCCTATTGCTGGGTAGTATTTTGTTATATGAATATAAAGACTACAACACGTCTATCTATTTTCCTACTGATAGACACCTGGATTATGTAGTTATAGATCCTTATGAACAAAGCTGCTAAGAACACTTGTGTACAAGCCTTTGTATGGACATTTCTCTAGGACAAATATATACTAAAAAAAGGATTCACCATATCAAAGTATAGATACACACCTAAATTTAAAGAAACTGCCCAAGTGTCTCCTAAGTGGTTACATCATATTAGACTTTCATCATCTAGGTATAAATATGTTCTGCTCTCAGGTCTCCTAGTACTCCCACAGCCTTAACAATACATCCCTTCAGCAATATACTGGAGTCTGTAAGTGGGAAAGACCTATTGCATTGCACTCCATGGATGCAACATTGTGCTTTCCAGATCTGCAACTTTCTAACCCCTGCACCTTGCTTCACTGGCCCAGCTACACTGCTTTCTGTGTCTAGAAGAATCACAACAGAATTTAGATCCCAGAGTTTCCTATAGGTCCCTACAGCAAGCTGCATCAACAGAAGCATGGAGCTTGCAGTTAGGACAGTCAGGGAAACAAGTCTCATTCAGGCTTCTATGTCTTTCCTCTCTACTGTTAAAGCCCATCTGAGTCTGGGTTTTCTTGTGCTTCTAACTGAAAGCATCCCAACTACTTATTTCACCAACTCCAAGATAAACATGTTTCTCTTAACAGCTCAGAAATCAGGATGTATTATAAAACATGCAGTTTAAATGACTATTTTTTTCTTTCTTAGAAGTACACAAGATACAGGTATATTTTACATTCAGGGGTATCTTAAGATACATTATATACGCATGGCAAAACCTGGTTGAATCCAACTCTCTGCTCACTCTGTATATTAAACCAAGCAGCTAAATAAGGCTAGAGACAAAACACTGTGCTCACTGGTCTCACCCCATACTTAGAAACACATTTCTCAAGGAGGTTCCCAGCACTGTGGGAAAACCAATTCTTTCACATTCCTGGCCGATTCACCGCTATCCCTTACCGTTCACTTTCCAAACCCTCTTCCTTTTCTTCAATTTTAGCTGATGATCCTTTGATTACTCCACTGTTTCATGTCTATTCACCTCCAGTGGAATATACATTTCATGACAACAAGGACTTTCGTCTGTTCTATTCATTATTCCTAGTGTCTAGAAGTATGTCTGGCATCCTAATAATACAAAGTGAATAGCTGGAGAAAGAAGAAATAAATAAGAAGAGACCTACATTTCCTTCCATTACTTTAATGCAAGTACTTTGCTTTCCCCTGGTTAAATGGATAGGGTCACACCCCTTACCTGGGTCCAGAATTCTTAAAACACTACTCAATCAAGGGCCTCACCAGAACAAACCTAATTCTAAACCTATGCTATACTTTTCCTATCTACTGGATCAGCATAAGACAAGCTGTTGGATTTCCTTCTTAAAAAAAAAAGTAAACTCACCTGTCATGTTCTGCCTACTTTCTTTTCCTACATTTACATCAAAAGTCTTATTAAGAAGAATTATCTACTCTTGGGAAATCCCTGGTGATCCAGTGGTTAGAACTCCACGTTTTCACTGTNCACTGATCTTGTTTCTATCACTGCAGACTAGTTTGACAAAACTTGATTTAATGAAACCATACCAAGACACTTTTGTGCCTTGCTTTTTTTGATCAGCATGTTTCCAAGTACCGTGTGTATCAATAGCTTGTTCTTTCCTATTGCTGGGTAGTATTTTGTTATATGAATATAAAGACTACAACACGTCTATCTATTTTCCTACTGATAGACACCTGGATTATGTAGTTATAGATCCTTATGAACAAAGCTGCTAAGAACACTTGTGTACAAGCCTTTGTATGGACATTTCTCTAGGACAAATATATACTAAAAAAAGGATTCACCATATCAAAGTATAGATACACACCTAAATTTAAAGAAACTGCCCAAGTGTCTCCTAAGTGGTTACATCATATTAGACTTTCATCATCTAGGTATAAATATGTTCTGCTCTCAGGTCTCCTAGTACTCCCACAGCCTTAACAATACATCCCTTCAGCAATATACTGGAGTCTGTAAGTGGGAAAGACCTATTGCATTGCACTCCATGGATGCAACATTGTGCTTTCCAGATCTGCAACTTTCTAACCCCTGCACCTTGCTTCACTGGCCCAGCTACACTGCTTTCTGTGTCTAGAAGAATCACAACAGAATTTAGATCCCAGAGTTTCCTATAGGTCCCTACAGCAAGCTGCATCAACAGAAGCATGGAGCTTGCAGTTAGGACAGTCAGGGAAACAAGTCTCATTCAGGCTTCTATGTCTTTCCTCTCTACTGTTAAAGCCCATCTGAGTCTGGGTTTTCTTGTGCTTCTAACTGAAAGCATCCCAACTACTTATTTCACCAACTCCAAGATAAACATGTTTCTCTTAACAGCTCAGAAATCAGGATGTATTATAAAACATGCAGTTTAAATGACTATTTTTTTCTTTCTTAGAAGTACACAAGATACAGGTATATTTTACATTCAGGGGTATCTTAAGATACATTATATACGCATGGCAAAACCTGGTTGAATCCAACTCTCTGCTCACTCTGTATATTAAACCAAGCAGCTAAATAAGGCTAGAGACAAAACACTGTGCTCACTGGTCTCACCCCATACTTAGAAACACATTTCTCAAGGAGGTTCCCAGTACTGTGGGAAAACCAATTCTTTCACATTCCTGGCCGATTCACCGCTATCCCTTACCGTTCACTTTCCAAACCCTCTTCCTTTTCTTCAATTTTAGCTGATGATCCTTTGATTACTCCACTGTTTCATGTCTATTCACCTCCAGTGGAATATACATTTCATGACAACAAGGACTTTCGTCTGTTCTATTCATTATTCCTAGTGTCTAGAAGTATGTCTGGCATCCTAATAATACAAAGTGAATAGCTGGGGAAAGAAGAAATAAATAAGAAGAGACCTACATTTCCTTCCATTACTTTAATGCAAGTACTTTGCTTTCCCCTGGTTAAATGGATAGGGTCACACCCCTTACCTGGGTCCAGAATTCTTAAAACACTACTCAATCAAGGGCCTCACCAGAACAAACCTAATTCTAAACCTATGCTATACTTTTCCTATCTACTGGATCAGCATAAGACAAGCTGTTGGATTTCCTTCTTAAAAAAAAAAGTAAACTCACCTGTCATGTTCTGCCTACTTTCTTTTCCTACATTTACATCAAAAGTCTTATTAAGAAGAATTATCTACTCTTGGGAAATCCCTGGTGATCCAGTGGTTAGAACTCCACGTTTTCACTGTTGAGGGTGTGAGTTCAGTCCCTGAACAGGGAACTAAGATCCTGCAAGCTGTGCAGTGCAGCCTCCCACTCACCCCCAAAAAAGACTAGGGACTTCCCTGGTGGTCCAGTGGTTCTGCCTTCCTGTTCAGGGGACACAGGTTCAATTCTTGGTCAGGNCTCTTGGGAAATCCCTGGTGATCCAGTGGTTAGAACTCCACGTTTTCACTGTCGAGAGTGTGAGTTCAGTCCCTGAACAGGGAACTAAGATCCTGCAAGCTGTGCAGTGCAGCCTCCCACTCACCCCAAAAAAAGACTAGGGACTTCCCTGGTGGTCCAGTGGTTCTGCCTTCCTGTTCAGGGGACACAGGTTCAATTCTTGGTCAGGGAACTAAGATCCCACATACTGTAGGACAAATAAGCCCGCACCCCAGCTAGAGAGCCAGCATGCTCAGCCAGCACGCTGAGTCCATGTATGACAACCAGAGAGCCCGCATGCCCCAACTACTGCATCTGCACANGGGAACTAAGATCCCACATACTGTAGGACAAATAAGCCCGCACCCCAGCTAGAGAGCCAGCATGCTCAGCCAGCACGCTGAGTCCATGTATGACAACCAGAGAGCCCGCATGCCCCAACTACTGCATCTGCACATTCTAGAGCCCGAGCTCTACAACAAGAAGTCAGCATGCCACAATTAGAGAAAGTCCATGTGCTGCAATGAACAGCTGGCACAATGCAATGAAGACTCAGCATAACCAAAAAAAGAATTATCTACTCTCACTGACAACACTCTTACGTCCTAATATCTTAACCCCATTCCAATGGGGTCTAACCCTCACCTCTCCTCTGAAATCCTTTTGTTAAGGTACAGAGGGATACATTTTCAGATCCCTTCTTAATTCAACACTTGAAATAGCTGATTACTTCCTCTCTTTTTGCATTTAATATTATGTTTTCTTCCAATTTTCTTGAGATATAATTGAAATACAGCATTCTATAGGTTAAAGGTGTACAGCATAATTATTTGACTTACATACGTCACAAAATTATCACAATAAATTAATCAAACATTTATCATCTCATACAGACACAACATTAAAGAAACAGAAAATTAAGTTTTTCCCTATGATGAGAACACTTAGGATTTAGTCTAATAACTTTTATATATAANCATGAAGTGATGGGACCAGATGCCATGATCTTCGTTTTCTGAATGTTGAGCTTTAAGCCAACTTTTTCACTCTCCTCTTTCACTTTCATCAAGAGACTCTTTAGTTCCTCTTCACTTTCTGCCATAAGAGTGGTGTCATCTGCATATCTGAGGTTATTGATATTTCTCCCGGCAATCTTTATTCCAGCTTGTATTTCTTCCAGTCCAGCGTTTCTCGTGATGTACTCTGCATATAAGTTAAATAAGCATGGTGACAATATAGATCATGCCAAACTGAAAATGGAAAAGCTTGGGGAAAGTGAGTTCTTTTCTGAACCAATCAGTATTTTCAAATTCATCTGTTTTAGTAGGTCTAATTTCCCATGTATATCATTTGCTTTTAACAGGCCCTTAGGATTTTGTCAGCTACATAAAAATTCGGACCATAATTTACCTGGCTTTCTCATGCTTCTTCTTTAGTTCTCTACACAATAAAAAAGAATTCCTCCAGAAAATAACTAGCTGTCTTTAAAAAGATTTTATGACTCTTTCTTTGATACATGTAGAACATTGCTTATTGTGGAAAGTATTTTCTACTAAGGTTGAAGACATGAGAGTTCAGTTTTAAAGTTCTCTAACAGTGGATCCAAATAAAAGTTGATATAAATTAAAAGCTAATCACTGTATTTCAGTATAAAAAAGAAATTTCTCTTACATTGTAGAAAGTAAAACAGTACTTGAACATAGTTCACATGTTGTTTTAAAATAGAGACTTATTTTTACGTCCTGTGTTGATGACCAGGAGGGACTTGCTAGCCATGAAGGACTGATGTCCATTACTGAAGATGACCTTGCTTTGTCTAATCTCTGTGTAAATAATGGATTGTTCCTTCTACTGTTTGTGTTGCATTTTCCTTGGCAACTCATATTAAAATATTGTTGTTCAGTCACTAAGTCACGTCTGACTCTTTGTGACCCCATGGACTGCTGCACACTGGGCTCATTTGTCCTCTATTTTCTCCTGGAGTTTGCTCAAATTCATGTCCATTGAGTCAGTGATGCTATTAATATCTCACCATCTCATCCTCTGCTGCCCACTTCTCCTTTTGCCCCAGTCTTTCCCAGCATCTGAGCCTTTTCAATGAACTGGCTCTTTGAATCAGGTGGCCAAAGTATTGGAACTTCAGGTACCTCATCAGTCCTTCCAATGAATATTAAAAGTTGATTTCCTTTAGGATTGACTGGTTTGATCTCTTTGCTGTCCAAGGGACTCTGAAGAGTCTTCTCCAGCACCACTGTTTGAAAGCATCTTTTGTTTGGTACTCAGCCTTCTTTAATGGTCCAACTCTCATATCCGTACATGACTACTGGAAAAAACTTTGACTATATGGACCTTAGTTGGCAAATTGACGTCTCTGTTTTTTTAATATACTGCCTAGGTTTGTCAGTTTTCCTTCCAAAGGCAAACATCTTTAAATTTCATGGCTGCAGTCACAGTCCATAGTGATTTTGGAGCCCAAGAAAATGTCACTGCTTCCGCTTTCCCCCCTTCTATTTGCCACGAAGTGATGGGACCAGATATGCAGATAATACTACTCAAGTGGCAGAAAATGAAGAGGAACTAAAGAGCCTCTTGATGGGAGTGAAAAAGAAGAGTAAAAAAGCTGGTTTGAAACTCAACATTCAAAAACCTTAGATCATGGCATCCGGCCCCGTAACTTCATGGCAAATAGAAAGGAATATTCATTGGAAGGACTGATTCTGAAGCTGAAGCTCCAATACTCTGACCACCTGATGCAAAGAGCTGACTCACTGGAAAAGATTGGATACTGGGAAAGATTGAAAGCAAAAAGAGAAGGGAGCAGCAGAGAATTAGTTGGCTAGATAGCATCACCAACTCAAAGGATAGACATCTGAGCCAATTCTGGGAAACAGTGAAGGACAGGGGATCCTGGGGTGCTGCAGTCCAGGGTGTTGCAAAGAGTCTAACATGACTTAGTGAGTGAACAAGAGCAAATCATAACTCCCATCTGTTCTTCTAAGAGTTCTTTCACCTTTCCTAAAAACTACTTATGCTCCCTAAGAGGCCTCCCCTTTCCCTATTAAGATGTTATTTCAGCCTGAATTCAAAGTTACCTCAGGGAGTGACTCATTTTTCCATGGCTATATCTTATGTATACATGAGGTATTTATGTTAATGATCTCCTGTTTGTTTTTCTCTTGTTAATCTGCCTTTTATTACAAGGATCTCAGCTAAGAACTCAGAAGAGTAAAGGAAAAATTATTTTTCCTCTTCTCTATAGAACAAATTTGAAATGAAATTTTTAATTTATGAAGATTTAGAACCGTTTGTTTCATCAGCCAGGGAGTTTTTTCCAAAAATTAAAATATTTTTTCACCCCTAACATCAATACTCATAATGCTATTACCATTTATTACAATTTTACAGTGTACTTGGTATTCTGGTAAGTTTCTTTCCTGTCCTCTTCAGAAGGTTTCTCTTGCCCATCTCATAAATTTTAAAAGTATGTAATACTTTACTAGATTGTCTTATACTCAGAGAAAATCTCAGAATTTTCAATTCTTCTTAAATTGCTTATTTATACAAGAAACCTACACAGAAGCATATCTATATTACCTTGTTGCATACACTAAAAAAGATTTAATTTCCAAAGGAATCTGGTTAGAGAGCTTTCTTGGCAGTTAAAAGACTTGCTGTTTTTATATACTTTTATCATAATTCATATGCAAGAAGATTGCCAAAGTGTAAATTATCCATAGTGTTGTGTTGCAAAATAAGCTGCTAGAGAAGCATGATTAACTAATTGCATCTAATGACTCTGAAAATATAACACCTCCTCCAAACTGGAAGAATTAGGAAAGGATTCCTTTTTTTTTCCCCTTCCTATTTGTGCCTTCCATGGTAACTAGGGCTGACTCTTTGCCCAGAAACTTACTCTTTGTTTGCTGAACAAATAATATCTGATAGCTGATACCTGCTGATAAGATGGCTTTACTTTCAAGTGATGTTATCTTAATTAACTTTAATTGTTGGCAGACAATTTTATACAACTAGAGACATTTAAGAAATAGAAACATAAAGATTTAATATGGGTGACAAGCATGAGCCTGAGGAGAAGAACAATTTTCCATTAAAAAAAAATTGGAATTGATAATATTGAATGTAACAATTAAAGATGGAGTAAGAAAAAAGCTGGTAATCTGCGTGATTAGGATCAGAACTTTGGGTATCAAAGGAAATCAAAGAAAAATACATAGCTTGCTGTTTTGTATGTGAGTATAGTTCTGAAAAAGTTTTCACTCAGATAAATCAATATTTCTTTCAAGATACATTTTTTTTGATATTTCATTTCCTGGAATTGTTACTAAGCCTGGTTTACACTAGAAATTGAAAGCCCATTAGAAGAGATTTCACAACACTCTGCTGCTAGGTTATGTCCTTCAGTGGGTTTAGTTATAGTCATCCCTTAAAGTCATTGCCTTTCTTTTCCATATATCTAAAATTGTCATTAATGGTGTCACTTGAAAATGCCAGTATATTTAGACAAATTGTTTTAGTAAATTTTGTATGAAAGTTGTGATCTCTTTAAGTCATTTTATATGCATTCCTTCTTAAGAGGAGCTACTTTTGTCTTTTCTTTGACTTTTTGTTTCAAAGGGGACTCATAGTCTTACAAGTCCTTTCTTCATCACATTGATTTGTCTATGGGTAAGCATCTGACCTAAGGAGGGCCAAACAGATTTTCTTATTGTTTTGAGATCAGGTTCTGGAGAACAAATCCTTTCCACTTGTTAAAAAATTGTGAGGGTATTACCAAACCAAACTTGCATCTGCTTGCCCACATGAAGTAGGGCCAATTGACTGACATCAGGTTATGGTAAAAGAAAGTGCAGTGCTTATTGCAGGGTGCCAAGCAAGGAAGGGTGGTGGTAGTTTAGTTGCCAAGTCATGTCCAACTCTGCAGCCTCATGAACTTTAAGCCAGGCTCCTCTGTCCATGAAATTTCCCAGGCAAGCATACTGGAGTGGGTTGCCATTTCCTTCTCCAGGGGATCTTCCTGATTTGGGGATCAAACCCATTTCTTCTGCATTGGCAGGAAGATTCTTTACCACTGAGCCACCTGGGAAGCCCAGTCAAGGAGTACAGGAGGCTAATGCTCAAAAGACCTGAACTCTACGATAGATTTCAAGAAAGCACTTAAAAAAAATATTTTTAATTGGAGGATGATTGCTTTACAACACTGTGTTGGTTTCTGCCATATATCAACATGATCAGTCATATATATCTATATATCTATATATCACCTCTCTCTTGAATGTTCCTCCCACCTACCACCATATCCCACTCCTCTGTGTTGTCATAGAGGACCCGATTTGAGCTCCCTGCATCATACAGCAAATTTCCACCGGTGATCTAATTGTACATATGATGTTTCCATGCTACTCTTAATTCATCCCACTCTCTCCTTCCCCTTTTGTGTCTATAGCACTTTTAAAGGCAAAGGAGGGAGAGAGTCTCAAGCTGTGTGATCACTTCATGCACAGTTCTCTTACTGGTTCATGGTGAGGTAGCAGAGTGATGTCACAGGGATTAGTATCATCAGTCCTCAGGCTCCAGCCTGTCTGGAGGCTATCTGCTCATGATCATCATGCAGTTAACTTCTTCCACCTAGTGAAGGTTTTAGTATCTGTGAAACAACACAGGAATGTGTATTAGACATTGTTATCTATGTCCTTCAGGGAAGAGCTAAAGATTCTGTGACTGCTATATAGTTGACATCATTTAAATCATTACAAGTTTTCCTGGCCCAACTGCTATTTTTTTGTTATTACATGTTCACATTCTTTTAATCACTCATTCTTCAACCAATCTTTTGTGATTCAGAGGAGACCTGGGAGACTAAAGCTTTTTTACAAACAAGAAGCAGGCAGCAAACATGGGGTAGGGAAGNTTAGACATTGTTATCTATGTCCTTCAGGGAAGAGCTAAAGATTCTGTGACCGCTATATAGTTGACATCATTTAAATCATTACAAATTTTCCTGGCCCAACTGCTATTTTTTTGTTATTACATGTTCACATTCTTTTAATCACTCATTCTTGAACCAACCTTTTGTGATTCAGAGGAGACCTGGGAGACTAAAGCTTTTTTACAAACAAGAAGCAGGCAGCAAACATGGGGTAGGGAAGGGGATGGCTGTCCTTGGAAGACCCCATAGGATCCTGCTCAGTTATAAGGGTATCAGTTTAGGAGCCACTGGTACTTATATGCATGTGAAGAAAGTCAGTCTACAGTAGATAATCATGGAACTGTCTGAAAGAAAGAGAAAATGAGTTTGTGAGAAGAAGGAAATATATTGACAATATACATATTACTAATTTTAACTTTTGAAGACAACACCATACTTCTTCCTTCAACTTCATGCTTTGAGACAAGCTATTCATTTATTTTTGTCCAATTTAGTTCAATGTGAGTTTCTGTAACAGAGTCTTGAACAATAGAATGCCTCCTTATTTGACTGTTTATTCCCTCCCATTCATTTAATAACTTCTCTCAGTATGTGCTCTGGTGTGCTTAGTCACTCAGTCATGTCCGATTCTTTGCGTACCATGGACTGTAGCCTGCCAGGCTCTTTTGTGTATGGGGATTCTCCAGGCAAGAATACTGGAGTGGGTAGCCTATCCCTTCTCCTGGAGATCTTCCCAACCCAAGAATCAAACTAGGGTATCCCGCTTTGCAGGCAGATTCTATACCAGCTGAGCTACCAGGGGAGTCCATCTCAGTATAGATACACCCAAATATCCATTCTCATCCCTTTCAGTAGGGAAACTTTTCTTCTCTGTCATACCAGGACTCTCTTTCCTTCCTTTAATTGAGAAGTATCTTTCTTCTAGACTAGATTATTTGGTTTCACATTGTTATTGCTTGCTCATGTAATAGGCCTCTGCATTTCTGCTTTTATTTTTGCAATTCTTCTAAGATATATTTCCCAAAGTTCCTAGAGAACGAATTCAACATGTGTTTCAAAACAATTTATTTAATGCCTTCTATATTTCAGACTCTTCCTAGTACTAAGTGAACAAGACTAGCAGTGAACAAGACAAAGTTACTCCTGTAATGGAGCTTATAGTCTAGCAGTGGATATAAGTAATAAATAAATAAACAAACATATTTTATGAAAGAAAAAAAGACAATATTTGCAACAAAATGAAATTTTCACTTGTATAAAGTATAATGCAATGAAGTCAGAACAAGTTGGCTCCCTCCATATTAAAATGATATGGTACTATTTATAGTTCAATATTTTACACAACAGTCAACAAATCCGAGTGGATTTGAGGAAAATAATAATTCTCTTTTTGATGGGAAGCAAAATGATTTCATTTTCCTTCTTTTTCTCAGGATATAAGACTTATTGTAGACTCATTCATCCAGTGCTTATCATTAACTAAAACTTTAAACATAAAGTCTTTTATATTAATAAATGTCATTGCCAAAGCACAGTACGTGATGAATTCCAGGCCAAATTTAGTGTTAAGCTTGAAAGTGTTTGTTTCTCAGTCGTGTCTGACTCTTTGAGACACCATGGACTGTAGCCCACAAGGCTGCTCTGTCCATTGAATTCTCCAGTTAAGAATGCTGGAGTGGGATGCCATTCTCTTCTCCAGGGGATCTTTTCAACCTAGGGATGTATTAAGCTCAGCTGAGGGCAAAGATTCACTTATTTATGTATAATATTAATTTATTATTTTTAGATATTCGTGTTATATAACTACACTACTCAGTCTGGAAATAATAACTGCTAATGAGGAAAACTCAATCAGTGTCAGGGACCAGACTGTCAGGGGTGGATCTACTTTAGTCTAATGCAGAATGGAGTTTCTGAGGGAGTAACATGAACTAAGTGAAGTTAGTGTGAAGATTAAATAAGGTAGAAGGAACAGCATGTGGAAAGGCATTGAGGTAGGAATTCATCTGGCTGATTAAAGAAGTAAACTTGAAGGCTAGACCAGAGGAAATAAGCTTGCGAATGGGAGGGGCGGGAAAGTCAGAGAGAGACCAGGATCAGTCAGTATGAGTAGCATGTGTAGACACCTTTGGAGAACTCAGAGAGGTTACATGATCTAAATGTAGTTTTAAAGGTCACCAAAGTTGCTCTGTGGAGAACTGTGGGTAGTCAGGCCATTGCTTCTTTCCTAGGATACCCACAATTAATGACTGATCAAAAGTGGAGCATAAAGGCCCATCTCTCTTACCCCAGCTTCACCTTCAGAACTGCTTGCAGGGTCAGCTCTCTTCCCTTGAGAGTATCACGACTGCAGCAGCTTCTCTTCTACCAGTTCTACACCTTTTCTTCCCTTCTATAGGTTTTGATCCCAAAAGCATGTCCTAAAACACCTCCAGTGGACAGGCATAGAAGCAAAGATACCGCCTTTGCTTAACTGTCATTCTCCTCAACCTTCACACATCATTTGATACTGGTGACACCTGCCTTCTTTAAATTGTTTCTACTTTGACCGCTATGACACTCCACTCTTTATGTTCAGTTCAGTTCAGTTCAGTCACTCAGTCATGTCTGACTTTTTGTGACGCCATGAATCACAGCACACGAGGCCTCCCTGTCCATCACCAACTCCTGGAGTTCACTCAGACTCACATCCATCGAGTTGGTGATGCCATCCAGCCATCTCATCCTCTGTCATCCCCTTCTCCTCCTGCCCCTAATCCTTCCCAGCATCAGAGTCTTTTTCAATGAGTCAACTCTTTGCATGAGGTGGCCAAAGTACTGGAGTTTCAGCTTTAGCATCATTCCTTCCAAAGAACACCCAGGACTGATTTCCTTTAGAATGGACAGGTTGGATCTCCTTGCAGTCCAAGGGACTCTCAAGAGTCTTCTCCAACACCACAGTTCAGAAGCATCAGTTTTTCAGTGCTTAGCTTTCTTCACAGTCCAACTCTCACATCCATACATGACCACAGGAAAAACCATAGCCTTGACTAGAGAGACGTCAATTATGTTGCTTTGTCCCAAATCTACAGTCACCTTTCAATGCAAAACTTTTTCTACCAGGCCCCTAAATATGGTTGTTCCGTGGTGTGTGTCCACTGCCATCTTATTGCTTAGTTTTTCACTCTTCTTCTCAGGGCTTCACACACTCCCATTGTCCTGCTCTGCGAGTTTCAGCCCAGACTGAGCCTTGTGTGCTGTAGGTTGAGTTCCTTGCGAGGAAGACTCTGAGATGGGGTACATGTGCCAGAGGATTTTTAGGGAGGAAGAATGAGAATAAACTGTAACTAGGAATAAGTTATAGCAGAAACACAGTAATTCTTTTTGTTAGAGGGCTGTTAATTGGAAGAACAGACAAATGTGCTACCGAGAGTATATTTGTATTTTACCAAGTATTTTTAAAGGTTATTAATGGCATTCCTGTGAACAAAATGAGGAAATGAATCAGAGGCAAACATAATTATGTAAATTTATATTTGGATGCCTGTGTCTAAGGATATCAAACCAACATGCTTGGAGGCTGTTTCCTGTTCACTGACTTTGTTTAAGATTTAAATAAAAATATCAAAGGAATCCTCGTGACATTTTTAGATGGCATGAAACTAGGAAGGTTAGAAAATATTCTGGGTGACAGAATCAGGTTCCATAAAGATCTTGACAGGCTGGAATAATGGACTAAGTCCAGTAAGATAAAGTTTAATTGTGATATATGTTAGGTCTTATATTTGTATCTTCAAATCAGCTACTTAGGAATAAAATAGATTGTACTTAGTAACATGTGTAAAAAGGACTTAATGTGGTAGATCTTGACTCAGATTACATATGACAATCACCTGGGTGGAGTTTTAAGTGTCTCAGTACATAGGATCCACCCTCAGAAATTTATGTTATTTGGCATGGAATAATGCCCAAGCATAAGTTTTTAAAAGCTTTCAAGTTGATTCATACATGTAGTCAAGTTTTATAACCACTGATTTTAGCTTGCTATGAGTTAGCTGGGAGAAGGCAATGGCAACCCACTCCAATATTCTTGCCTGGAGAATCCCAGGGATGGAGGAGCCTGGTGGGCTGCCGTCTATGGGGTCGCACAAAGTCAGACACGACTGAAGCGACTTAGCAGCAGCAGCATGAGTTAGCTGAGTGATATTACTGCCTCCTCTCTGAGAAAGAAAGAGGGGGAGAGGGAGGGAAGGAGGAAGAAAGGAAGAAAAGAAGTAAGAGGAGAGAGGTAAGGAAGGTGGGGAAAGAAGGAAGGAAAGGAAAAGCTAGAAGAAAAAGAAAAAAAGGAAAATTAAAGAATGACAGAAAAAGAAATGCTGGTTTAAGCTAAAGAGAAGGAACACAGGTCATTATAGGAGCATGGGCTTTAGGGTAAGGTAAAAGTGTTTTTGTCCCAACTCTACTCTTTCAAGATATGTGGTCTTAATCTCTTTTGACCTGAGTTTTCTTTTCTTTAAGGTGACAATAATAGTACCTACTTCTTAGGGGGTGTTGTGAAAACTGAGTAAGATTTTGCATGTGGGGTGCTTGGCATGAAACTTCGAATATAGTCAATGCTCAAAAAAATGTTAGCAGAGGTTGAACTGTAGCAATAGAATTATCAGATTTAGAATGTGGAAACAGGAGCTTGCTCTTCTGTTTCCTAGGCAAAACTTAATGAGGTGTAACTTCTAAACATCAATCTTCAGGAAACATAGACAGCCTGTTTTAGTTCTGGTCATGGATGAACAAATTAAATACATATAAGGAATATTCAAAACTATTGATAGTACTCATCTTGGTACAGACATAATTGCTTCTTAAAGAAAAGTAGCAGTTCTGTCATGAGGATCAAATGTTAGATTATTCTATATAAATCTAAAAAGTAGGATTAAGAAAAATGAGCAGAAACTAATAGAAAAAGAGGTTACATCAGTCAGAGCCTTTTCCTCAAAATGTACGAATGGGCTCATCACAGTTTGGACTGCATGTTGTAGAGGGCTTTTGGTAATTTTTAAATTAAGTGATAATCTATGATTAAATATTTCTTTTCTGTCACTTTTTTGCCCCTTTGTCTATTCCAACTCATCTTTCACAGTGTTTTTCAACTGAGACTTCTTTATAAGTGAAAAGTAGATCATGGATCTCTTTAGCTCAAAATCTATTACAAACTGGTTTACTATAGTTTTCCACCTGGTAATCGAAGTCTTGTAGAACCAAGCTACTGTTCCAGTATATTCTAGTTTTATTTACTGCCACTTCCCAATCCATATGTGTATAATTTCTTCCTGAAATTTTTACATGAAACAACCAAACTGTCTTCCAAAGTGGCTGCACCAATTTTCATCCCCAGTAGTGATAAATGAGCTTCTGTTGCTCCACATCCTTGCCAGCATTTGGGGTTGTCCGTACTATGGATCTTAGCCATTCGAAAAAGTGTGTGGTGGTATCTCATTATTGTTGTAAGTTGTATTTTCATAGTGACACATGATGTTTAGCATTATTTCATTTGCTTATTTACCATATTTATATCTTTGGTGACATGTCTGCTCAGAGCTTTTGGCCACTTTTAAATTTTGTTTGCTTTCTTTTTGCTTAGTTTTAAGGTTTCTTTATATGTTTTGAACACCAGTCCTTATCAGATAGGTATTTTACAAATACTTTCTCTATGGCCTGGTTTTTCATCCTTTTAACAGTGTCTTTCACAAAACAGAAGTTTTCAGTTTTAGTGAAAATCAATTTATCAAGTTTTTCTTTCATGGATCATCCTTTTGGTGTTGTATGTAAACCTTCGCCAAACCCAAGGTCTCTTAGATTTCCTGTGTTATCTTGTAGGAGTTTTGTAGTTTTGGATTTTACCTTTAGGCTGATAGTGCATTTTAAGTTAAGTTATTGTGAAAGATGCTAAGGCTGTCTCTAGAATCATCTTTCTGTGTAAGGATGTCTGGGTGTTCTGACACCATTTGTTGAAAAGCCAAGCATTTCTTTTCACATCTATCATTTCTTTCTGATAAAATTCTCTTTTCTCTGACCACTGCACATTTGACAGTTTCCACTATCCCAAACCAGAAAACTACCTTCTGTTGTTGATGCTTTATTGGAGTTATGACAGGTTGATATATGATACCAGTGATTTCAACTAGGTTGTTTATTTGGATCAGTTTCATAGGTGGTATAGAGCTTGATGTCTGACACTCACATTGGCTCTGGCTACTTGCTCACTAGCTAGTGAAATACTATAACGCAATTTCTATCTGCNTTGGATTTTATCTTTAGGCTGATAGTGCATTTTAAGTTAAGTTATTGTGAAAGATGCTAAGGCTGTCTCTAGAATCATCTTTCTGTGTAAGGATGTCTGGGTGTTCTGACACCATTTGTTGAAAAGCCAAGCATTTCTTTTCACATCTATCATTTCTTTCTGATAAAATTCTCTTTTCTCTGACCACTGCACATTTGACAGTTTCCACTATCCCAAACCAGAAAACTACCTTCTGTTGTTGATGCTTTATTGGAGTTATGACAGGTTGATATATGATACCAGTGATTTCAACTAGGTTGTTTATTTGGATCAGTTTCATAGGTGGTATAGAGCTTGATGTCTGACACTCACATTGGCTCTGGCTACTTGCTCACTAGCTAGTGAAATACTATAACGCAATTTCTATCTGCAGTTCCCAGCAAAAGGTTGCATGACAGTGACTTCAGCAATAGAGAAAGTGTTAAAATTCTCTGGCTATTGTAACATTAAGATTCAAATCACGGAGTATACCAAGGAATTGAGACTACAGGTGTCCTTTTAAGAATAGGAGGGTCCTGTCCAGTGTTTTACAATGGGCATTCAGTGGAGTTACTGCATCTAATCAGCTGGTGCTGTTCTGTGCTCAGTTGCTCAGTCGTGTCTGACTCTTTGTGGTCCTGTGGACTATCGCCCACCAGACCTCTGTGTCCATAGAATTTTCCAGGCAAGAATACTGGAGTGGGTTGCCATATCCTCCAAGGTATCTTCCCAGCCCAGGGATCAAACCCGAGTCTCTTGTGTCTCCTGCATTGGCAGGAGGATTCTGTACCACTGTACTACTTGGGAAGTGAAGTGAAGTCACTCAGTCGTGTCCGGCTCTTTGCGACCCCATGGACTGTAGCCCACCAGGCTCCTCCGTCCATGGGATTACTGCACTGCCTGGGAAGCCCCCAAATCAGCTAAGATAGCTGTTAAAGTGCTGATTCCTGAACCACATTTGGATCTAGTGAGATCAGAATCTTTGGCCATGGGGCTGTGGGAGGTGATTCTTTTAACTTTTGCTCAGATATCTTCTAAATATCGTTTGAACTGAGAAGGAGAGAAGTAACCTTGGTGGAAGGTTCTGATTTTCCCAGGGTACCAGATAAAATGAAGTACCTGTCTTGGCATTCAAATAGCAAAATTCCAAGCTTGTGTGTCTGAGTAAAAGAAATATATGTGAGTATTTGCATGTGTTTGTGTGTTGAGGGGAAGGTTACTTTACCAAAATGTCTCATAGGCATTTCACATCTAACTTTTCTAAGATGAGTATGTTATCTTTGTATCAAATATAGGCCTATGCAGTTTGCATCTTAGGTAAACACACTGGTGCTCAGACTAGAAACCGGAGAGTAAGTCTACAGTTTTCTTTCTCATCTAATCACAAGTCCTGCAGTTGCTTGCATCTCTCCTAATTATTGCTTAAGTATGTCCATCCTCCTTCATTCACATGTCCAGGGCTTTAGTTTAAGCATCTATTATTTTATGGCCTGTTTTACTGCATTGGCCTCTCAATCCCTTCCTTGTCAATCCACCTTTCATATTGATTATTGTCATAGTGCACTGTATACAGTGCATATCTGCTGGTGTTCTTACCTTGACTGAAATTTTACAATTTCAACCCATCAGTATAAAGAAGTTTCCTCACGGTCAGCTTTGACTCTCCTCTTCAGCTTTGTCTTCAGTACTTGTCCAGGTTTACACGTTGTTTCAGCCACACACATGCACACAAATTTACTTATATTTATTTATCTGAATATTTTCATTCATCTTGGGTCAAAGTGTACATCCTATTTGTTGTATTGGCTGAAGATTTAAATTCCCCATGATGCCTTCTCTGAGAGCCATTTACCTTCCCTGCATTTGACATCACTCTGTGCTTTTAAGATCACCCACACAGCACTTACCACATTTAATTGCATTTATTTAGTTGTTTTGCCCCTTCATCAAATGGAACTCCAAGAAGACTGCTATTTTTTGGTAAAATTTTTCATAATACGTATGCTTGTTCCTTGCTGAAGCAAATATTAAAGACTTCAGCTTCAGACAGTGTGGAAGATCATGAACATGGGTAGAGGAGGCAAAACCTATATAAGTATATAGGAAATAAATGAAAAATTGGAAAATGGAACATTTTAAACAAGCAGATCAACCCACAGGAAGTAAAGAGGTGTCTTTCAGCCCCAAATAGAAATAGAACAGCAAAAGAGAGCAGGAGTGTTAAGCTGATTTTGTACCTGAACTGGAGGGATAATTAGTTGCTGTAGGGGTCCTTCATATATACAAGTTCTATATTTCAGTTCTCAGAGAGAAGAAATGAGGCTTCAACTTTGTGAGGTAGTAAGGAGACCTTTGTTAGTCACAATCTGAGTGGCTACAAACTTGGTAACAAGTTGAACTAAATAAAATTGTTTGCTGGCCCAGAAAGACAAAGAAAACACTTCGTTTCTTTTTCCTAGATCCCAGGTGAAAAAATAACATCATCCCTAATTATTCAAAATCCCAGACTAAATTTCCTACAGGTTTGGCATGTAGTTTATTTTTACATACATTCTTCAGAAACCCCCAAGCTGAAAAATTAATACAAAAAATGATTCCAGGTCAGTAAATACTCCAAAGCCCAACAGAAGCAACCATTAAGCACCTGGGAGGGTCATGCTCTCAACCAGGCAGAACAGCATTCTGACAGATACAGCTCAATTGAGTATAAACCCATAATCCAAAATTCAAGGTCACAAAAATCAGTAATCAAGAATCAGTAAAGGGCAGGTATAGCAGGGTTAAACCCCTCTAGAAGTATGAAATAAATATGTTTTAAGTTGTAAATATACCAACTGAGAACAATAATAAGATACCATGATAAAAAGAAGAGGAATATTTGAAACACAACCAAATACTCTTCTAGAAGTAAAGTGTTATTCCCTCAGTGTGTCTGATTCTTTGCAACTCAATAGACTGTAGCCCTCCAGGCACCTCTGCCCATGGAATTTTCCAGGCAAGAATACAGGAGCAGATTGCCATTTCTTTCTCCAGGGGATCTTCCCGACCCCGGGGTTGAACCCAGGTCTCCTGCATTGCAGGCAGTTTCTTTACTGTCTGAGCCACCAGGGAAGCCCTTAGAAGTACAAAATACTCATTAAAGTAAAATGCTCATAAAACAAAACCATAAGCAAGTAGTTGAAAAGCAAAACAAATACTCTTCAGGTAAAAATTTAGGAAAACTTGTACAAATCTGAGAAGCTTCTTTTAAGCAATACCTTACTTAAAAATGTACATGAGTACACTGGATAGTAGTATGAAAGAAATTAAGGTGAGGCTTGTGCCATTCAGTTCAGTTCAGTCACCCAGTCATGTCCAACTCTTTGTGACCCCATGAACCGCAGAACACCAGGCCTCTGTGTCCATCACCAACTCCCAGAGTCCACGCACCCATTCCATCGAGTCAGTGATGCCATCCAACCATCTCATCTCCTGTTGTCCCCCTCTCCTCTGGCTCTCAATCTTTTCCAGCATCAGGGTCTTTTCCAATGAGTCAGCTCTTTGCATCAGGTGGCCAAAATATTGAAGTTTCAGCTTCAACATCAGTCCTTATATGAACACCCAGGACTGATATCCTTTAGGATGGACTGGTTGGATCTCCTTGCAGTCCAAGGGACTCTCAAGAGTCTTCTCCAACATCACAGTTCAAAAGCATCAATTCTTCAGCGCTCAGCCTTCTTCACAGTCCAACCCTCACATCCATACATGACTACTGGAAAAACCATAACCTTGACTAGAGGGACGTTTGCTGGCAAAGTAATGTCTCTGCTTTTAAATATGCTGTCTAAGTTGGTCATAACTTTCCTTCCAAGGAGTAAGCGTCTTTTAATTTCATGGCTGCAATCACCATTTGCAGTGATTTTGGAGCCCAGAAAAATAAAGTCTGACACTGTTTCCACTGGTTCCCCATCTATTTGCAATGAAGTTTTGGGACCAGATGCTGTGATCTTGGTTTTCTGAATGTTGAGCTTTAAGCCAACTTTTTCACTCTTTCACCTTCATCAAGAGGCTTTTTAGTTCCTCTTCACTTTCTGCCATAAGGGTGGTGTCATCTGAATATCTGAGGTTATTGATATTTCTCCTGGCAATCTTGATTCTAGCTTGTTCTTCCTCCAGCCCAGTGTTTCTCATGATGTACTCTGCATATAAGGTAAATAAGCAGTGTGACAATATACAACCTTGTCATACTCCGTTTCCTATTTGGAACTAGTCTGTTGTTCCATGTCCAGTTCTAACTGTTGCTTCCTGACCTGCATATAGGTTTCTCAAGAGGCAGGTCAGGTGGTCTGGTATTGCCATCTCTTTCAGAGTTTTCCACAGTTTATTGTGATCCACACAGTCAAAGGCTTTGGCATAGTCAATAAAGCAGAAATAGATGTTTTTCTGGAACTCTCTTGCTTTTT
>SJYW01035805.1:262902-273911 GCA_006410735.1 Raphicerus campestris | reverse complement strand
ATTGAAATCCCTCATGCTTTTTTATTTGGTTGTGTTCTTGTATTTACTTAATATATTTTCACCTATTTTTAATGGTTAATCTTTATGTGTAATTTGTTTTATATGACTTTTTCAAAAGTATTATGAGATTGAAGCTTATTTTTTAATTCAAATACTATTTAATTTGTAATAAATAGTAAATTCATTTGTATTTTGATAACTTTTATCTATCAAAGCTTGCCGTGTAGCTCAGTTGGTTAAGAATATGCCTGTAATGCAGGAGACCTGGGTTCAATTCCTGGGTCAGGAAGATCCCCTGAAGAAGGAAATGGCAACCCATTCCAGTATTGTTGCCTTGAGAACCCCATGGACAAAGGAACCTGGCAGGCTACAGTCCATGGGGTTGCAAGAGTCAGACACAATTTAATGACTAATCTACCACATCTATGTTTTCTCATTTATTTTATTGTCTTTGCTTCTTTACTTTTCTTCTTTATATTTTCTTCTCTTTAACATCTTAGGCCAAATTTATTACCATATCTGATAAGGTCATGAATGATCAGATTCTCACCTACTTTATTTCATTTCTTCATGATCATTTTTATGTCATTTCACATTTTTAATGGCATATATCTATAGATAGATAGATAGATAGATATCTCCTTCATGTATCACAGCCTTGTCATGGTGAAGGGGCTTGTATGACTCATGAAACTATAAGCCATGCAATGCAGGGGCACCCCAAACTGACAGGTCATACTGAAGAGTTCTGACAAAATGTGGTCCACTGGAGGAGAAAATGACAAAGCACTCCAGTATTCTTGCTGCAAGAACCCCATGAACAGTATGAAAAGGCAAAAATATATGACGTCAGAAGGTAAGCCTCCCAGTTTGGAAAGTGCCAAATATGCTACTGGGAAAGAAAGGAGGGCAGTTAATATTAGCTATGAGTTTGAGTCTGCTGCAGTCCATGGGGTCACAAAGAGTCTCACACAACTTAGCAATTGAACCATATAAAAATATATTAACAAATATATATTGTATATAGTTTTAGAAAAAATATGTCCTTTATAATTTTGTAAATTTATCAAAAATTATTTAACCATTTTTTTAAAATATGACATTCAACATATTCATCTTTTGAGTTTATTCCACATGGTAAGGAATTAAAAGAAACTCCAATACCTATTCCTATTCTTCCACTTTAAGTTTCATCTTTCATTCAGCTTGAGTATATCTGCAAATAACATTTTAAAGAGCTTGCATATTTTATGTGTTTTTGCATGTCTGATAATGTATGTTGCATTCACATGAAAGACACATTAGCTGGGTAAAATTAATAGAACAAACTATATAAATGTTCCGTTAGATTCTGGAACTTGAAGGAGAGAATGTCTGATACAAATCTAACTTTTTTCCTCAGTAATATTTTCACTCAGAAATGGATAGGTTTTGTTCTATACCTTTAAAATTCAAATATTTGTCAGACACATCTAATGTGTGGCTCTCTTTTCATTGATTTTTGCCTAAAGCAAGGTGAATTTTCAATCTGGATAGTCAGATCTTTTTCAGTTTATGACTCTTTTCTTCAATATTAGGTATTATCATTTTCTCTCTTCAGTTTTATTGTTCTTCTCAATTATACAGTTACTTAAAGAAACAAATCAAAAAGCTTTTTCCTCCATATTGATCACATTCTTTGTCATTGTTTTTTCTCTGACTTTTTCTACTGCATCTAAGAGACTCTCAAGTTTGGACTCTACAACTTTGCTATTTCAGAATGACAGTTCTCTCCTTAGGGTCATAATTGTGGGTTTTCACTTTGCTACTACACTTTTAGTTTTCAAAAATCCATCCTTGGGTGATTCGTCTCTCAATTTAACCTTATGATATTTTTATTTCTGCATTTTTTTAACTTTCATGACTTGCTCCTATTTCATAGATGGAATAATGCCTTTGCTGCATAGAGTGGATAATAACAATGTATTCTCTGAAACTGCCTTTGTTTCTTCATCATAAAAATTTTAGAGTTGTGCATTACTTATTCTTAAACATGATTTTCCCCTTTTTCTGGTTCAATGATATTGCATTTTAGCCATAAATTGCATGTGTGTGCAAATATATCTATATACACACACATATATTCTTTCCTCTTCCCTCTCCTCCTTCTCCTGATCCTTCCCTCTTCCCACTCCTTTCTCCACTTCTTATTCTCCTTCTCTCAACTCATCTTCAGGGGAGTTAAATCTATTTGTATTCTGTGTTTAACCACAAGCAGAATGTATAGTTAAGCTTCATCCTGTTTTGCTGTACTTTTGGGTGCTGATCAGCTTTCAGTTCAATACTTGCTGTTTTGGTATTCATTTGGTTCTCCTCTGACAAATTTATTAATAAGTTATTCTATTCCACTATCTAGTTAGCTGATATTTTGAACTGAGTACACTAAAGCACACAACGTACAGAAAGCCTTGCTTCTAGGGCTCTGTATGTTCCACTACAGTGGCTTGCTTGGGAGAATTTAAACTTTCACAAAGAAGCTCAGTCCTGACTGCTTTTTCTACCTAAAGCTCTGTTGTATTCTGGATGCTACAAAATTTGAAAGTCTATTAAAAAGAGGCATTGAAGAGGGAAAACTTGTGGTGAAAGAAAGCATTACTTGGGCCCAGTTTTTTAAAAAAGTCAAAATAGTATGATAAAAGTATGATATTTCAAAAACATAACAACATATTAAGATAGAGAAGAAAAAAATATCATTTTAGACATTATATATATAATATATATAAAACTACTATCATATGAGTTCTCTGTATTGTCAGTTTACTCAATCATTCATTTATCAATAGCTTATCGAGAAACTACTTTATGCCAGCTATTTTTTTGTGCTGGGAAATAATAGTGACAAAAAATATAATTTGTTACTTAATTTATAGTTCAGACAGCCATTAACCAAGTAATCACACTAAGGAATATTAAATTATACATTAAAATAAGTATTTTGAGTGAATGATTCATAAAGGACCAAGCTGGCAGGTGGAGATTAGAAAATATATCCCTAAGGAAGTCTATCTTTTATCTACATTAATAGAATTTCATATAATATAGAAAGTCACAAACACAGTTGAGTGGCAATGTCAGATAAATGTTGCATATGTATCTATAATTCTGAGTATTATTCTGCCTTTCAGAGTAAGCAAATATAGGTTTTAGAGTTTTCACATCATAGAATAATTTTAATTCTCCTGTTAATTTTCTTTTGATGGTGGAAAACAAATTTATGTTAAGGAAAACTTATTTGCAAAAATAAGTTCATTTTAAGTCTTTCCCCAAGACTTTCTAAAACTAATATGGACAAACCCAAGTTAAAGAGATGTTAATTCAACCAAGTCTAGATACATTTGCATTCTTATTCTAATCAGTCAATCAGCTTGATGGTATACAAACAGCTCTGCAGAGAAATTGGGTCACATCTTTCACATTTTATTTTCACAAATAATGTAGAATTTCAGATTAAAGTTGAAATGTGGCATTTAGATTAGCCTTTGCAAACACTGATGTATTCAGGTAAACCAATATTGATAATGCCTGAACAAGCTTAAGTAAATTTTCATTAATTTTTTTTAATGTTTTGAGGGGAGAAGTGATGAATATAAAGCAAAGCCCCACCATTGGCAATAATATTTATGGTGCAAAACCCAAAACACAGTTACTGTTAGCTGCAGTATAATAATTGTTATTCACTAATATCTTAGGAAAACAGAGAAAAATTGCACAAAATAAAATCTCATGTACATAGCACACAGTCTTGCTCTTGGCCACAGCCTTGCTTAATTATAGACACACCTCTGTGCATGTATTTGTCCATGTGTGTTATCGGAGATGAAGACAGTGGCTATGACAACAAATTCTGTGGACACTGGTTATTTCTGATACTCAGCTCTGACTGTCCAGCATGTTGGGACTTAAGGACCAAGTCTAACCAGAGCTGTGGAGTAGAGGCAGAAAATCAAGTTCTATAGTCCAGAAATATGAGTTAAGTTTCACTTCCTGATTTATTTCTCATAGTGTGAGCTATGAAAAATTTATTTTCTTCTCTGAATGTCAATATCTCCTCTGTATAAATTGGGGCTAAAATTTTTGTCTATTCAATATTTTTCATTGGAATTTTATGAGCACTGCATGAGATCATAGGCGTGAAGTACACTGTGGATGGCCATGTATCACATAATTGCTTGCTTAATTCATTAAATGTGAATAGTTGCCCCTACTATGCCCTTTACTCCTTAGCCATAAGGTTTGATGCTCTGGAAGATTCATGAACACCATGAGGGGATAAAGAAACAGGGTAAATCGGATTCAATAAATGTCTTCCAGTGTATGTTTCAAAAATTAAGTCACCTATTTTCTAGACTTAGACCTATTTATCATACATTTTATAAAACAAGACCTTGAACCTCCTGAGAACAGGGACCTTATCTTTCATCTTCCATTCCAGACTACATATACAGAGAACTTNATGTTTCAAAAATTAAGTCACCTATTTTCTAGACTTAGACCTATTTATCATACATTTTATAAAACAAGACCTTGAACCTCCTGAGAACAGGGACCTTATCTTTCATCTTCCATTCCAGACTACATATACAGAGAACTTAATGTCATCCTGTTGATAGACAGATTTCAGTACATAGTATCTGCTTGGTATTTATAATTTAAGTGCTCTGAATATAAAAAATATTAATAATATATCAAGGATATGTATCTCTATACACTTGGAAAACTGCTTATTTGTAAGGATTTATTCATTTCTTTATTCAATATATTAGCTACTGACCACAGACACTTTGATTGGCAATAGGAGTTCACTCTGGTCCAAGCCATCATCATCTCTTGGCTGGATTACTGCAATCACCTTCCTGCATCTTACTTTGACTCTTTCAAATCATCATCAGTATGGCAGCCAGTGTGATATTTTAAACATAAAAATCATATCATATCACTTCTCTTTTCAAAACTCAGTGACAGCCCCTTCTTTGTTCCCAGCCATGCCCACCTTCTCACTATTCCAGGCAGATACCAGTCATGATCCTGTGATAGAGCTTTTTGTGTTGCCTGTTCTCCCTGAATATAGCACTATTCTCCCAAGGATCCAGTTTACTGACTTTATTGCCACTTCAAGTGTTTATTTAAATGAGGTCTACCTTGACCATGTTAATATTGGAACATACACTCTCCGCTACCATACAGTCCTCATCAACTTTATCCTGTTCTCCTTTTTCCAATAGCATTTGTTATCTTCTAACATACTATCCCTTATTTATTTTCATGAGAATTTTTTTATTGCTTGTCTCCTCCTACTAGGATGTGAGCTTCAGGTTGGCAGGGATATTCGCTTTGTTCACTAATTTATCCCAAATGCCTGGGGCTTCCCAGTTGGCACTAGTGGTAAAGAATCCACCTGCCAATGGAGAAGATGTGAGACCCGGGTCCAGTCCTTGAGCCAAGAAGAGCCCCTGGAGAAGGAAGTGACACCTTCTCCAGTATTCTTGCCTGGAAAATTCTTTGGACAGAGGAGCATGGTGAGCTACTGCCCATGGGGTCACAAAGGATCAGACACAACAGAGCACATATCCCAAATGCTTAGGGAGCTGTGCTTGGCACAGAACAGCTGCTCGGGAGGATCCTTGACCTCCAGTCAGTTTATGTGCAGTCTCTAAGGAAAAGCATGCAGTGAGGGCGAATGAAAAGTAAACAGTCTTTAAGCAAAAGGGATAAACATGCTTTATCTCTTCTTCCATCTCTGTTTATGTCTATTTTACACTCTCTCAGGAACAGTATTTTAACTTGATATAAAATTCTCCTCTGACAAGTATTTATTATTTGTACTTTGAAGATGACATTCCATTTCTTCTATCACCTAATTTTTATGCTAGGAAGTCTGCTTCAAGACTAATTGTTGTTCCATTGTAGGTCATCTTTTTCTTCTAGTTACTTTTCGGCTTTCTTTATCTTTGATGTTCTAGTTTCTCAAAGATTATCTATGTGTGGATTTATTTCCATGTGTCTTCTTTAGAGTTGACTTTAGTTCCTATATCTGATGGTATCCCATTATCATTTCAAATGTTCTTTTTCATACTATTTTCTACTTTTAGAATTCCTATTAAACATATGATGAACTTCCATGTTCTGTTTTTCCTGTTTCTCATGTCTCACGTTTTCCATCTGTTTAACTCCCTGTACCTCTAGACTCATGCCCATTCCATTCTCTTTCCCCTGAATAGTTGTGCTCTCCTGTTCACCCACTGAACTCATACTTAAAGAGGTAGNACGTTCTGTTTTTCCTGTTTCTCATGTCTCACTTTTCCCATCTGTTTAACTCCCTGCACCTCTAGACTCATGCCCATTCCATTCTCTTTCCCCTGAATAGTTGTGCTCTCCTGTTCACCCACTGAACTCATACTCAAAGAGGTAGCTAAAATGCCTGTTTAGAACCATCTCTGAACAACTGTGAATAGCTGAATAGCTGTGAAAGTGCTGCACTCAATATGTCAGCAAATTTGGAAAATTCAGCAGTGGCCACAAGACTGTAAAAAATCAGTTTTCATTCCAATCCCAAAGAAAGGCAATGCCAAAGAATGCTCAAACTACCACACAATTGCACTCATCTNGCCTGGCTTGGAGAATTTTGAGCATTACTTTACTAGCGTGTGAGATGAGTGCAGTTGTGTGGTAGTTCGAGTATTCTTTGGCATTCCTTATATTTATACGGTGGAAGTGACATATAGATTCAAGGGATTAGATCTGACAAATAGAGTGCCTGAAGAACTATGGACAGAGGTTCATGACATTGTATGGGAGGCAGGGATCAAGATTATCCCCAAGAATAAGAAATGCGAAAAGGCAAAATGGTTGTCCGAGGAGGTCTGACAAATCGCTGAGAAAAGAAAATATATGAAAGGCAAAGGAGAAATGGAATGATATACCTATTTGAATGCAGAGTTCCAAAGAATAGCAAGAAGAGATAAGAAAGGCTTCCTCAGTGATCAATGCAAAGAAATAGAGGGAAACAACAGAATGGGAAAGACTAGAGATCTCTTCAAGAAAATTAGACATCCCAGAGGAACATTTCATGCAAAGATGGGCTCAATAAAGGACAGAAATGATATGGACATAACAGAAGATATTAAGAAGCAGAAGATATTAAGAAGATGTGTCAAGAAAACAGAAGAACTGTACAAAAAAGATCTTCATGACCCAGATAATCACGATGGTATGATCACTCACCTAGAGCCAGTGAAGTCAAGTGGGTCTTAGGAAGCATCACTACGAACAAAGCTAGTGGAGGTGATGAAATTCCAGCTGAGTTATTTCAAATCCTAAAGATGATGCTGTTAAAGTGCTGTATTCAATGTGCCAGCAAATTTGGAAAACTCAGCAGTGGCCACAGGACTGGAAAAGATCAATTTTCATTCCAATCCAAAAGAAAAGCAGTGCCAAAGAAACTCCAAACTACTGCACAATTGCACTCATCTCATATGCTAGCAAAGTAATGCTCAAAATTCTCCAACTCAAGCTTCAACAGTACTTGAACCATGAACTTCCATTCAAAGTGGATTTAGAAAAGACAGAAGAACCAGAGATAATATTGCCAACATCTGTTGGATCATTGAAAATGAAAGAGAATTCCAGGAAAACATCTATTTCTGCTTTATTGACTGTGCCAAAGCCTTTGACTGTGTGGATCACAATAAACTGCGGAAAATTCTTAAAAGAGATTGGAATACTAGACCACCTGACCCGCCTCCTGAGAAACCTGTATGCAGGTAAAGAAGCAACAGTTAGTACTGGACATGGAACAACAGTCTGGTTCCAAATTGGGAAAAGATTACTTCAAGGCTGTATATTGTCACCCTGCTTATTTAACTTATATGCAGAGTACATCATAAGAAACGCTTGGCTGGATGAAGCTCAAGCTGGAATCAAGATTGCTGGGAGAAATATCAATAACCTCAGATATGCAGATGACACCACCATCACGGCAGAAAGCAAAGAACTAAAGAGCCTCTTGATGAAAGTGAAAGAGTAGAGTGAAAAAATTGGCTTAAAGCTCAAGAGTCAGTAAACTACGATCATGGTATCATGGGTCCATTACTTCATGGCAAGTTGATGGGGAAACAATGGAAACAATGTTTTTGCATTTGTGGTCTAAAATCACAACAGAGAGTGATTGCAGCCATGAAATTTAAATAGACTTGCTCCTTGGAAGAAAAGTTATGACCAACCTAGACAGCATATTAAAAAGCAGAGACATTAGTTTGGCAACAATGGTCCATCTAGTCAAAGCTCTGGTTTTTCCAGTAGTCATGTAAAGATGAGAGTTGTGCTATAAGGAAAGCTGAGTGCTAAAGAGTTGATGCTTTTGCACTGTGGAGTTGGAGAAGACTCTTGAGAGTACCTTGAACTACAAGGAGATCCAACCAGTACATCCTAAAGGAAATCAGTCCTGAATATTCATTGGAAGGACAGATGCTGAAGCTGAAACTCCAGTCTTTGGGCACCTGATGTGAAGAACTGACTCATTTGAATTCACTCTGCTTCTGGGAAAGATTGAAGGAGGGAGGAGAACGGGACGACAGAGGATGAGATAATTTGATGGGATCGCATGATCACCTGAATTTGAGTAAGCTCTGGGAGTTGGTGGTGGACAGGGAAGCATGGAATGCTGCAGTCCATGTGGTCACAAAGAGTTGGACAAGACTGAGTGACTGAACTGAACTGACTGGTGAAAATTTACTATATTACATATAGTTTTAAGATCAAAACAAAAGTGGGATGAAGTTGGAATCATCATGTGTAAATGTATGTTATGACACAGAAAAAAATGATGAAAGTAAAAAAATGGGGAGAGAGGTGAAAGGAAGAGTTGCAAAAGAGGTTCATGTATTGTTATCTAGGTAAGAGATGAGAGATTAAAAGATATCATTAAAACCGACACAGAGCAAAAGGATGAATAACGAAATAGAGGGCTATGGACATAGAGACAGAATATAGGGACAGAAACATAAATCTATATGACAGGATTGAAACCAGTCATGTCAATTATACCAAAAAAATATTAGTGGAGTTAACCCATCTATTGAAAGAACTGCAGAGAAAGTCTGAATAGTGTGTTGTAGCAAAATACAGCTAAAATAATGCATCATAAAGGGTGAACAAAAGAATGGACAAAGAAATACTAGGCAAAACAAACCATATGAAAGGGGTTGTAATTCTAATATCAAGGTAGAATTCAAACTAAAAAGCATTAAAGTTAATATAAATGGCACTTTCTAATGCTAGTAGCTACTGTTTACATTGAAAATATAATAGTTATGAATATCCATGTACCAAATAACACATCAACTTACATTATAAAAGAGAAACTACAAGAGTTGCAATGATTAATTTGCAGAAACACACTACCAATAAAAGAATTTCATACACTATTTCAGTACAATGCAAATTTATATATATATGAATCCTAAATGATATTACAAATTTGGAGTCACCTGGGATCTTATCAGTATATCAGTAGTGAATTTCTAAGGTTATGTATGCTGCTTAATGTGTTGAATTGTTTATTTTTTATAGGTACTGTGTCTTTGTGTGTATGTATGATTTTAGATTGATTTATCTAGCCCTTGTCATAATAGGAAATATCAGTCATCAAAATATAGTAATAACTCTACAATGTTGACTTTTGTCTCAAATAATTAAATTATTAATCATAATTCATTCTACTAAGAAATCCTAGTTCTCAGCATAAAATTTCTCATGGGAAAGGCTGAGGTAAGCACATCAATCAGTTAAAAAAAAAAAAAAGAGTGACCAATTTAGACCCATATTGCACTTCAAGATATCGACACACACAATTGTAGTAGCTCCTCAAAGCTCCTCTGTCTGTACAACCTTTAATCATGCTGTGCACTGATCCAAAGTGACATTTCAGTCTTTTGCTCCATCAGTACCCTTCTCCCTATCATGTCTGATGCTTACTAGAAATATTGTCAGACATTCTGAGAACTATCTATATCAGCCAGTTAAATGAATGCAGAATCAGGTAATTTAAATTGTATACATGCTGAGCAAAAGATAATCCATGTGGGGAATGGGGTGAGGGTAAAAATCTTTTCCCATTCTGAAAAGATCCATAACAGCAAATTCTATATTTTCCTATCAGATAAAATAACATGTTAGACATTGATGAAACTTCTTTCCCAGGCACAGAAAAAATTCTTCACGGCAGTGTTTAAGACAACATTACCTTCGTAGAGTCCTCTAAAATATAAAAATTGGGTAAGATCTTAACATATGAATTGTTATTCTTCTCCATAGTCCCACTCATGACCTGTCTTTCAACAATGCAGTAGGTCACCAAACCTCCTCTACCCTTCACCAAGTCGTATCTGCTTGTGTTACTTGGTACCTTTCTATTTTCTTTGTTCTGTAATCTCCCTCCACCTTTGGCTATTTTTTTCTTTTACATTCTTTGTTTTTCCTCTTTCCCCTTGAAGGTGACTGTCTCTGATCCTGTCTGTCTGATTCCCCCCTTATCCCCTTTATCGATCTCTGGGAATATGCTATGTATTTGTTCTCTGCTCATTTAGTTCCTTTTGCCTGGGTGCCTTTACCCATTACTTTTTATTTTTTTGGACGTAAATTCAGAAAATCTCTCAGATCTCATCTTCTTGCTAAAGCAAAGGCAGCTTATAATTATCTCTTCTCCTTTTGCCCTCCTAATGTACTTATTTTCTACTTTTTTCATGTACATTTTATTTTGTTTCTTATTGTTTTATATCTGTACATTTTCTGTCCCCAGAGAGATGGAGCAATTTTCTATTTAATCTCAAAAGTTTGTTTATTTATTTGCTTAGTAAACAATTTTAATATCATAATGCTCGATAATTCTGCCATAAATGAAATATATCTATGATAATTAATCATTTGGCATAATTTTAATAGAGTACAAGATATCATTGATCTCTGACTTGAGG
>SJYW01035805.1:208822-244131 GCA_006410735.1 Raphicerus campestris | reverse complement strand
ATGTATGGATGTGAGATTTGGACTGTGAAGAAGGCTGAGCGCCAAAGAATTGATGCTTTTGAACTACGGTGTTGGAGAAGACTCTTGAGAGTCCCTTGGACTGCAAGGAGATCCCACCAGTCCATTCTAAAGGAGATCAGCCCTGGGATTTCTTTGGAAGGAATGATGCTGAAGCTGAAACGTACTTTGGCTACCTCATATGAAGAGTTGACTCATTTTAAAAGACTCTGATGCGGGAAGGATTGGGGGCAGGAGGAGAAGGGGATGACAGAGGATGAGATGGCTGGATGGCATCACTGACTCGATGAACGTGAGTCTGAGTGAACTCCGGGAGATGGTGATGGACAGGGAGGCCTGGCGTGCTGTGATTCATGGGGTCGCGAAGAGTTGGACACGACTGAGCGACTGAACCAGGGAAGTCTGGTAAAAAGCAGAAACTATTATATTAAAAGTCAGATGTTCTCCAAGTGTCATGCCAAGGTTCTCTTATACTAGAGTCTGCTGATTGATGCCCTAAATTATTTCAGTGAAAAATCATGTATATGTTATTTTATATAGTAGAATTAAATGGTCTCAATTTATTATTGTAATAATGAAGCCAATTTTATTTGGTTGGAATATATTGATTCTCTTCAGAATTATTTCTGCATCTAAAATATGCTCACCTTCCATATAATGAGACTATAAATAAGGCTTCCAAACTGTCATAGGAGAAGTTTTCTTCCACAAATCAGTTCAAAGTTTCTTCTAAACTGACAACATTGAGACACAGTACTTCAATTACTTGTCAAATAATCCAGTTTTGAATTAACTAGTATCCTACAGTTGTCATGGGCTGCTTTAAAATACTTAACAAATATTACTAACTCTTGATTGCTCATTATACTTTTTAATTTTTATATTTTGCCCAACAGTTACATAGTACTTATGATATATCATATATTATTTTAAGCATAATCATTACCCCTATACAAAGGAAAATGAAAACACTTATGTAGCACTCAAGTTCATACATGATTAAACTAGTCTAGTTCAAGTACATGTGCAATTAACCTCAATCTTAAAATACATTAAGAATAATCATCAGTAAACTCAGTATATTTACTATAATATACATCTCTATTGATATAGCTTTAGATTCACAGAAAATGGCCTTTATAAAAAAATGCTTTATATATTATCTACTTTTATGGACAGTTGACATATAGAATGTACATGTGACTTCTGTTTCCATGTATTTTGCCAAACCATATCTGGAAAAATCATTCAACTTTTATCAGCTGACGTAAATTTTGGCATAAATAAAAATTTTGGCATACAAATTTTGAATTTTATAAAATTTTGGCATGAATCTGTTAGATAGTTGCTCAAGAAATATTAGTGGAGACTTAGGCTGCTAGATATTAGATATGTATGACTTAATATAAAAGTCCTCACTCTGTACCTGAGGGCTCTTTTAAAATGTTTGTCATACTTGGGCCAATCTTTCCATAAGGAAAGATCGACTTACAGATATCAACAGATGTAAAGACAAAGTCCCTGCAAGGGAAAGAGATTGAGAAATATTGGATTCAGTAAAATTTAGAGGTTTGCTTCTTTCCTTTACTCTTTTTCACTAATTTTTAAATGAAAGGATCTCTCACAGCCTTATATGTGTAGCAATGTTGGGCTTTCAAAAGAGAGATACATTATGTAGTATATCCCAAACTACCCTTTGACCAAAGAACCGTTTTTATCTGTGTGTATGTATGTGCACATATGTGTCTGTCTGTGTCTTCTAGGAGGGATAATTTATATTTTAATAATCAACATGGAGATCAGCCCTGGGATTTCTTTGGAAGGAATGATGCTACAGCTGAAACTCCAGTACTTTGGCCACCTCATGTGAAGAGTTGACTCATTGGAAAAGACTCTGATGCTGGGAGGGATTGGGGGCAGGAGAAGGGGATGACAGAGGATGAGATGGCTGGATGGCATCACTGACTCGATGGACGTGAGTCTGAGTGAACTCCGGGAGTTGGTGATGGACAGGAAGGCCTGGCATGCTGCGGCTCATGGGGTCGCAAAGAGTCGGACACGACTGAGCAACTGGACTGAGCTGAACTGAATAATCAACAAAACTCATTCGGAGCTCATTTGCTTCAGTCGTGTCCAACTCTTTGCAATCCTGTGGACGGTAGCCCTCCAGACTCCTCTGTCCATGGGATTTGCCAAGTAAGAATACTGGAGTAGGTTGCTATGCCCTTCTCTAGGGGATCTTCCTGATGGAGGGATTAACCCCGTGTCTCTTACGTCTCCTGCATTGGGGGGCAGGTTCTTTACTGCTAGCGCCACCTGGGAAGCCCAAACAAAACTCATTAGCTATTTATAACTTAAACTCCATAGGAAAGTAGATTAAGTAATTTTTAAAAATTTTCTTTTGTTGATACTAATCATTGAAAAAATACAAATATTTTTGGCAGTTTTTCAAGTAGATTTAGGCTAAAATGTGAACACATGGAATGGTATTGCAGTAGCTCATAATATATGACAAAGACTCACTCCTTGACCATACTTTAGTCATTTCCCTTTGAGCTTTCATCTCTGTTAGGTCTCAGTCTTGGCCCCATCCTTGTTTGACCTGCCTAGGCCTGTTTTAGCAAGATCCTGAGAAGTTCGTTTAGCTGTAATTCTCCTACTCTTTTTATATAGTCCCCCTTGATATCTGATCAAGTTCCTCATCCCCCACATTTAATACCTATGTTCTTGGTCTCTTTTTAGCAAGAATTCTGTTAGGCCATTTTAACAAGAATTTTTCTATATTTGATAACTTATCTTTAGCAATTTTCCATTCACTGACCCCCTTCTCTGCATTGGCTATAAATCCCCAGCTGTCTTGGCTATATTCAGAGTTGAACCCAACCTCTTTCCCCTACTGCAATACCCATCTTGAAATTGCCTTTAGTTAAGTCTTCCTTTACCTTTTCTGTTCTTTATTGTGACCATTTTTGCATGGAATTTTCCTTTCATATCTGCAATTTTTTTGACGAGATCTCTAGTCCTTCCCTTTCTGTTGTTTTCCTCTGTTTCTTTGCATTGTTTGTTGAAGAAGGCCTTCTTGTTTCTCCTCGCTATTCTCTGGAACTCTGCATTCAGTTGGATGTATTTTTCCCTTTTTTTCCTTGCTATTCACTTCTTTTCTATTCTCAGCTATTTGTAAACCCTCCTTAAGCAACCACTTTGTCCTACATTTCTTTTTCTTTGGTATGCTTTTGTTCACTGCCTCTTGTGCAATACTGTGAACCTCTATCCATAGCTCTTCAGGCACTTTGTTTACCAGCTCAAATCCCTTAAATCTATTCATCACCTCACTGTATAATCATCAGTCAGTTCAGTCCCTCAGTCTTGTCTGACTCTTTGTGACCCCATGGCCTGCAGTGTGCCAGGCTTCCCTGTCCACCAGCTCCCAGAACTTGCTCAAACACATGTCCATTGAATCGGTGATGCCATCCAGCCATCTCGTCTTCTGTCGTACCCTTCTCCTCTTGCCTTCAATCTTTCCCAGAACCAGGGTGTTTTCTAAGAAGTCAGTTCTTCACATCAGGTGGCCAAAACATTGGAGCTTCAGTTTCAGTATTAGTCCTTTCAGAGATTTCCTTTGACTGGTTGGATCTCTTTGTAGTCCAAGGGACTCTCAAGAGGCTTTTCCAACATCACAGTTCAAAAGCATCAATTCTTCAGAGCTCAGCTTTCTTTATAGCCCATCTCTCACGTCCATACATGACTACTGGAAAAACCATAGCTTTGACTAGACAGACCTTTGTTGGTAAAGTAATTGTCTCTGCTTTTTAATATGCTGTCTAGATTTGTCATAGCTTTTCTCCCAAGGAGCAATAGGGGATTTGATTTAGGTCATACATGACTGGTCTAGTGGTTTCCCTGTTTTCTTTAGTTCAAGCCTGAATTTTGCTATATGGAGCTGATGATCTGAGCTACAACCAGGTCTTGTTTTTGGTGATGTCCATATGTTTACTATGACCAATGCATTCTCTTGGCAGAATTCTATTAGCCTCTGCCCTGCTTTATTTTGTATTCCAAGGCCAAACTTGTCTGTAACTCCAGGTATCTCTTGACTTTCTACTTTTGCATTCCAATCCCCTCTGATGATTAGGACATCTTTTTTTGGTGTCCATTCTAGGAGGTCTTGTGGGTTTTCACAGAACTGATCAACTTCAACTTCTTTGGCATCAGTGCTTGGGGCATATACTTGAATTACTTTGAGCTCTCACTAGTCTCTAGGTCCTATATTCAGCACTTTTTATTGTTCAATCACTAAATAATATCTGACTCTTTGCGACCCCATGACTGCAGCACACCAGGCTTCCCTGTCCTTCACTATGTCTCAGAGTTTGCTCAAAACTCATGTCCATTGTGTCAATGATGCCATCCAAATATCTCACTCTCTGTTGCCCTCTTCTCCTTCTGCCCTCACCTTTCCCAGCATCAGGGTCTTTTCCATTGAGTTGGCTCTTCACATCAGGTAGTCAAAGAAATGGAGCTTCAGCATCAGTCCTTCCAATGTATAGTCAGGGTTGATTTCCTTTAGGATTGACTGGTTTGATCTCCTTGCTGTCCAAGGGACTCTCAGGAGTCTTCTCCAGCACTACAGTTCAAAAGCATCAATTCTTTGGTGCTCAACCGTTATTTATGATCTGACTCTCTATGTGTATACTCTCAAGCAAAAGTTACAACAATATTATGTAATAAGTACCATTATTATCATCTCCATTTTGTTATGCAGTGATAGTGAGCAGTTTCCAATGCCTTTATCCAATAACAGGAAAAGCATGATTCTAGAAAATTTAACAGAATCGTTGTTTCAAGTCAAACAATAAGAAATGAATTTGCAGAACCTGGAATTTGAGAGGAAATTTGACATAGTAGTAATGAGACCTTGGCAGTATGTATGTGTTTGGTTATTTTCCCCCTTAAGGGACATATGACAGTCTGCTAAAGCCAAGTGAAAAGCAGGCTCTTTGAATTGAATGCTTATATTCAAATGATGAGATTCTTGTTTTTCATTATAAAAGCACACACTTATTACTGTTTCATGTAGGGAAAAATTGCAAAGTCCATTATAATAGGGTATGAAACTTTAGTGAATTTCTGAGAAGGAAGCAAGGGAATTTGAGTGAGCAGGTGGTGTTTCCACCTCTTTTTAATTCTATTTGAAAGAATAGATGCAATAGTGGGTGAACAACTATATAGGTATAATTGAAGCAAATGATTTAATTTTCTAAATAAGCTGATGAAATAAAAATGAAAAGTGCTATCACAGAATGAAAATGAAATTTCTGAAAGAAGATTTGGTGGACTGATAAATAATTTAATCAAGTTAACTTTTTAAGAAAGGAGACATAAAATTCTAGCTAAAACTACAAAACTGTGTATTCAAAATACATATACATGTATGTTTTATATATATACACACACACACACACACACATATATAGATATTTGATTCCCCATTTCCAAACTCATCAGCTCACCCTGGATCTCGTTAGTCACTCATGAAGATTCACTCCACCATAAGTTCTGGAATTAAGCCTTCTCCTAGTTAGATGGAATGAAATAAGTTCTGGATCAGTAGCTCCAAACTTCTAAATTAACTTGATTTGCCTAATACAATCTCTCCTTTTATCCCAATTCCAACCCCATTTTCAGTATTTAGATTATTTTTGCTTTCGACTGAGCGACTTCACCTCACCTTCACCTCATACAATAACCAGTTCCTAAACTCCAGTTTCTGTTTCCAGTGGTCAGTCTTTCTGTGGATACCTTTGCCTACTCTAAAGACAAATACAAAATAAAAATAGGAGGCTTAATTCTCCTAGAATAAACAAGGGAAGAGATTTCCTTTCATGCCCTTTACTAAGAAGATTTGCATTATATTTTTTAAAATTATAAGTTCTTTCTTTGGGTCTTTGAAATGTTTGCAGATCTTTTAAAAAACTAAAAGCTGGTTCAGAAAGGTCTTTCTGAAAGACTTGGAAGCCATATCTTTGAAATATAAACTTCAAGGGAGATAGAACACCCCCTCCCCCAGTTTTGTAAGGAGTCTGTCTTCTACAGACATTTGGCTCAAAGTTGCAAATATACCTACTTTCTGTCATAAATATAGGGACGATGTATTTTTTCTTGTTTAAAATCAATTAACACAGTTAATCACTCCAATTATCAACTACGTGTAATAAATGGATGCTGTCAATACCTCTTAAGTGAAGACTAGTTATTTTTTATCTTGACACACATGTATACGAGTTGAACTTGTTTGGATATTTGAAGAGTGAAATTTCTTTCTGTAACTACAATCTCTTGGTGGATTGACTGTGATGCATGTTATATTCTGGTTTAATGCTTATTCAATAATACAATTGTTTTCTATCTCTGTTGAGAGGCTTTCTGGTTTGAAAGATATTGTTTTGATTTTAGTTATGTTTTCCCAACACAGTTTCCTGCTTCTATAATCTATTGATGCCACAATTGTTCACCTAGGCTCCTTGATGTCAGCTACTCTAATCTGAATTATTGCTTCACTTCCAATTTGATCATTCAGCCCTAGTTTTGAAGAAAGGAAATATATTTGACATAGTATGAAACAACTTATAGGAAGATGCATTTTGCTAGTTCCTAAGTGCCAACTCCTAATGAAAATAACAAGAAAACTGATAATGAATGATATTTATGGCCTTGTATATCTGCATACCAGTGAATTAAAAAATTAAGAAAAAGAAAGCAAATTCAATTTCATGTGTACCATTACAATTTGGTATAATTACATCAATGGNGCAGCACTTTCACAGCATCATCACCTAGATTTTGAAATAGCTGAGCCAGAATTTCATCATCTCCATTAGTTTTATTCATAGTAATGCTTCCTAAGGCCCACTTGACCTCACACTCCAGGTTGTCTGATTCTAGGTGAGTAATCACACCATCGAGGTTATCTGAGTCATTGAGACAGTTTATGTATACTTCTTGTGTATTCGTGCCACCTCTTCTTAATATCTTCTGCTTCTCTTAGGTCGATACCATTTCTGCCCTTTATTGTGCCCATCTTTGCATGAAGTGTTCCCTTGGTATCTTTGATTTTCTTGAAGAGATCTCTAGTCTTTTCCATTCTGTTGTTTTCATCCCTCTTTTCATTGATGACTGAGGAAAGCTTTCTTACCTCTCCTTGCTTTTCTTTGGAACTCTGCATTCAGATGGATATATCTTTCCTTTTCTCCATTGCCTTTGCTTCTCTTCTTTTCTCCGCTATCTGTAAAGCCTCCTCAAAGAACCATTTTACCTCTTTGCATTTCTTTTTCTTGGGGATGGTTTTGATAACTACCTCCTGTATGATGTCACTAACCTCCGTCAATAATTCTTCAGGCACTCTGTCTGTCAGATCTTATCCCTTGAATTTATTTGTCACTTCTACTGTACAATCATAAGGGATTTAATTTAGGTCACACCTGAATGACCTAGTGGTTTTCCCTACTTTCCTCAATTTAAGCCTGAATTTTGCAATATGGATTTCATGATCTGAGCCATAGTCAACTCGTGATCTTGTTACATTAGAAGTTCTGGGAAAACCAGACTTTTCTATATATGTTTTGTGAATGTATTTATTGATTGCTATGTCTTCTACAGTTGCATTTATGTATGTAACAAATTCAACATTTAAGATAGTCAATTTAATAAAAATAAATCATATTCTAAATATTGATTGTTTTTAAGGATTGTAATCATTGTAGAACAAGTTTAAGTATAATTATAAAAATTATAAAAGTTTAAGAAAATTATAAAAAGGTAGTGAATTATTAATATGGTCTCATTTAGTCCTGAATATTTAAACCATGCAAGTCTGATCTTTATTCATTGATTACTGCATGTGTGTTATCTAATGAAGACCTACTGGACTACTCTATCATACTTGTAATACAACTGCTTGTTTTGTTTTATCTTGAATATAAACAGAACATAATATTCTAAATATGGTAGTGCTGTGTTTGCCAATAAAAGGTATGGTGGAAATAGCATCAATTCAGTCAACAAACATTGTGAATGCCCCAACATATATGCGAAGGAGCTGTATAGGTGTAGAAAAGCAAATGAAACTAAGTCACATTTTGAACTCCCTTGGAATGCTGACTTAAAACAAAATCAGGATTAGGTCAATTTTAAAGAACATTAAAAATCCTGTGTAATTTGAATGCTTTGTTGACTTATTTAAAAGGATCCATATATTTGCATTTGCTTTAAAAATTCAAATAATCATTTGTTTCTATTCTGATTCAGCTGAAGAGAAACATTTTTTGAGATGTTTCAAATTTGTTCATTAAAAAAAATCTTTGAATAAGCAAATTAGTAGATTTAGTAGGGATGTGGTATTTGAATTTTCTATTTTATGGTTCATAAAGTAGTGCTCTATAAGATTTTAATATTTATGGATATAACTTAGAAGTTCCTATATAGTCAAATGTAACCAAGATTACAATAATTTTTAAATTTTGGAATAAATTTATAACATATATATTTGACTCCCTTGACTAATAGTAGTTATATATATGGATTTCCCTGGTGGCTCAGACAGTAAAGAATCTGCCTGCAATGCAGGAGACCTGGGTTTGATCTCTGGGTTGGTTGGGAAGATCCCCTGGAGAAGGGGATGGCTGCCCACTCCAGTATTCCTGCCTGGAGAATTACATAGACAGAGCAGCCCTGCAGGCTACAGTATATGGGGTGGTGAAGAATCAGACATATAGGTTTCTGTGTATTTTGGTTTTGTTTTACTTACTGATTATGTCTAACAATAACTCATAGCAGATGATCACACTCAGATTTAAGCCACTCTTCACACAAAGCTAGAGATTCACTAGCTTGATTTAGAGAATGAAAAAATGAATTATTCTTTATATCAAAATTTGAAAGTGGGTATTGGTTAGCTGGCTTATGTATGTGATTAAAGGAGATTGCTTGACAGCATGCAACTCTTCATGCTAAATTAACATTGATGGTCTTCCATGCTTAACATCCCTGAAGTACTAAAACCAATATTTTACCTGCCTTTTGATTCTATGGTTTCCAGGTTTCTCATTTACACCAACAACCAGGGTAGGGTATGACTCAGCTTGTGTATTCTTCCACAACCAGTCTTCTTAGGTAACTGAAAAGTTCCCATGTACAAGCAGGCTATTTAAATTCCTAATATATATGCTATAACACACTCCATTGCTTATATATATTTGCTGTATTTCTTAACATATGCATAACTTCTCAGCTATGAGAAAAGAGATTTTTATACTTATCTTTTGGTATTTTAAAATACTTTATCTAAAATAATCAGAAAATTAAAAACTTCAGTTTGGTCCTGACACTTTATGGCAAATAAGTAGGGAAACAATGGAAACAGTGACAGACTTTATTTATTTATTTTTTTGGCTCCAGAATCACTGTAGATGGTGACTGCAGCCATGAACTTAAAAGACACTTGCTCCTTGGAAGAAAAGCTATTACCAACATAGATAGCATATTAAAAAGCAGAGACATTATTTTGCTAACAAAGGTCCATCTAGTCAAGGCTATGGTTTTTCCAATAGTCATGTATTCAGTTCAGTTCAGTCACTCAGTCGTGTCTGATTTTTGTGACCCCATGAATCGCAGCACGCCAGGCCTCCCTGTCCATCACCATCTCCCAGAGTTCACTCAAACTCACGTCCATAGAGTCGGTGATACCATCTAGCCATCTCATCCTCTGTCGTCCCCTTCTCCTCCTNAGTTTATGTATACTTCTTGTGTATTCGTGCCACCTCTTCTTAATATCTTCTGCTTCTCTTAGGTCGATACCATTTCTGCCCTTTATTGTGCCCATCTTTGCATGAAGTGTTCCCTTGGTATCTTTGATTTTCTTGAAGAGATCTCTAGTCTTTTCCATTCTGTTGTTTTCATCCCTCTTTTCATTGATGACTGAGGAAGGCTTTCTTACCTCTCCTTGCTTTTCTTTGGAACTCTGCATTCAGATGGATATATCTTTCCTTTTCTCCATTGCCTTTGCTTCTCTTCTTTTCTCCGCTATCTGTAAAGCCTCCTCAAAGAACCATTTTACCTCTTTGCATTTCTTTTTCTTGGGGATGGTTTTGATAACTACCTCCTGTATGATGTCACTAACCTCCGTCAATAATTCTTCAGGCACTCTGTCTGTCAGATCTTATCCCTTGAATTTATTTGTCACTTCTACTGTATAATCATAAGGGATTTAATTTAGGTCACACCTGAATGACCTAGTGGTTTTCCCTACTTTCCTCAATTTAAGCCTGAATACTGCAATATGGATTTCATGATCTGAGCCATAGTCAACTCGTGATCTTGTTACATTAGAAGTTCTGGGAAAACCAGACTTTTCTATATATGTTTTGTGAATGTATTTATTGATTGCTATGTCTTCTACAGTTGCATTTATGTATGTAACAAATTCAACATTTAAGACAGTCAATTTAATAAAAATAAATCATATTCTAAATATTGATTGTTTTTAAGGATTGTAATCATTGTAGAACAAGTTTAAGTATATATTACAGAAAATTATAAAAAGGTAGTGAATTATTAATATGGTCTCATTTAGTCCTGAATATTTAAACCATGCAAGTCTGATCTTTATTCATTGATTACTGCATGTGTGTTATCTAATGAAGACCTACTGGACTACTCTATCATACTTGTAATACAACTGCTTGTTTTGTTTTATCTTGAATATAAACAGAACATAATATTCTAAATATGGTAGTGCTGTGTTTGCCAATAAAAGGTATGGTGGAAATAGCATCAATTCAGTCAACAAACATTGTGAATGCCCCAACATATATGCGAAGGAGCTGTATAGGTGTAGAAAAGCAAATGAAACTAAGTCACATTTTGAACTCCCTTGGAATGCTGACTTAAAACAAAATCAGGATTAGGTCAATTTTAAAGAACATTAAAAATCCTGTGTAATTTGAATGCTTTGTTGACTTATTTAAAAGGATCCATATATTTGCATTTGCTTTTAAAATTCAAATAATCATTTGTTTCTATTCTGATTCAGCTGAAGAGAAACATTTTTTGAGATGTTTCAAATTTGTTCATTAAAAAAAATCTTTGAATAAGCAAATTAGTAGATTTAGTAGGGATGTGGTATTTGAATTTTCTATTTTATGGTTCATAAAGTAGTGCTCTATAAGATTTTAATATTTATGGATATAACTTAGAAGTTCCTATATAGTCAAATGTAACCAAGATTACAATAATTTTTAAATTTTGGAATAAATTTATAACATATATATTTGACTCCCTTGACTAATAGTAGTTATATATATGGATTTCCCTGGTGGCTCAGACAGTAAAGAATCTGCCTGCAATGCAGGAGACCTGGGTTTGATCTCTGGGTTGGTTGGGAAGATCCCCTGGAGAAGGGGATGGCTGCCCACTCCAGTATTCCTGCCTGGAGAATTACATAGACAGAGCAGCCCTGCAGGCTACAGTATATGGGGTGGTGAAGAATCAGACATATAGGTTTCTGTGTATTTTGGTTTTGTTTTACTTACTGATTATGTCTAACAATAACTCATAGCAGATGATCACACTCAGATTTAAGCCACTCTTCACACAAAGCTAGAGATTCACTAGCTTGATTTAGAGAATGAAAAAATGAATTATTCTTTATATCAAAATTTGAAAGTGGGTATTGGTTAGCTGGCTTATGTATGTGATTAAAGGAGATTGCTTGACAGCATGCAACTCTTCATGCTAAATTAACATTGATGGTCTTCCATGCTTAACATCCCTGAAGTACTAAAACCAATATTTTACCTGCCTTTTGATTCTATGGTTTCCAGGTTTCTCATTTACACCAACAACCAGGGTAGGGTATGACTCAGCTTGTGTATTCTTCCACAACCAGTCTTCTTAGGTAACTGAAAAGTTCCCATGTACAAGCAGGCTATTTAAATTCCTAATATATATGCTATAACACACTCCATTGCTTATATATATTTGCTGTATTTCTTAACATATGCATAACTTCTCAGCTATGAGAAAAGAGATTTTTATACTTATCTTTTGGTATTTTAAAATACTTTATCTAAAATAATCAGAAAATTAAAAACTTCAGTTTGGTCCTGACACTTTATGGCAAATAAGTAGGGAAACAATGGAAACAGTGACAGACTTTATTTATTTATTTTTTTGGCTCCAGAATCACTGTAGATGGTGACTGCAGCCATGAACTTAAAAGACACTTGCTCCTTGGAAGAAAAGCTATTACCAACATAGATAGCATATTAAAAAGCAGAGACATTATTTTGCTAACAAAGGTCCATCTAGTCAAGGCTATGGTTTTTCCAATAGTCATGTATTCAGTTCAGTTCAGTCACTCAGTCGTGTCTGATTTTTGTGACCCCATGAATCGCAGCACGCCAGGCCTCCCTGTCCATCACCATCTCCCAGAGTTCACTCAAACTCACGTCCATAGAGTCGGTGATACCATCTAGCCATCTCATCCTCTGTCGTCCCCTTCTCCTCCTNTTTAAAGAACATTAAAAATCCTGTGTAATTTGAATGCTTTGTTGACTTATTTAAAAGGATCCATATATTTGCATTTGCTTTAAAAATTCAAATAATCATTTGTTTCTATTCTGATTCAGCTGAAGAGAAACATTTTTTGAGATGTTTCAAATTTGTTCATTAAAAAAAATCTTTGAATAAGCAAATTAGTAGATTTAGTAGGGATGTGGTATTTGAATTTTCTATTTTATGGTTCATAAAGTAGTGCTCTATAAGATTTTAATATTTATGGATATAACTTAGAAGTTCCTATATAGTCAAATGTAACCAAGATTACAATAATTTTTAAATTTTGGAATAAATTTATAACATATATATTTGACTCCCTTGACTAATAGTAGTTATATATATGGATTTCCCTGGTGGCTCAGACAGTAAAGAATCTGCCTGCAATGCAGGAGACCTGGGTTTGATCTCTGGGTTGGTTGGGAAGATCCCCTGGAGAAGGGGATGGCTGCCCACTCCAGTATTCCTGCCTGGAGAATTACATAGACAGAGCAGCCCTGCAGGCTACAGTATATGGGGTGGTGAAGAATCAGACATATAGGTTTCTGTGTATTTTGGTTTTGTTTTACTTACTGATTATGTCTAACAATAACTCATAGCAGATGATCACACTCAGATTTAAGCCACTCTTCACACAAAGCTAGAGATTCACTAGCTTGATTTAGAGAATGAAAAAATGAATTATTCTTTATATCAAAATTTGAAAGTGGGTATTGGTTAGCTGGCTTATGTATGTGATTAAAGGAGATTGCTTGACAGCATGCAACTCTTCATGCTAAATTAACATTGATGGTCTTCCATGCTTAACATCCCTGAAGTGCTAAAACCAATATTTTACCCTGCCTTTTGATTTTATGGTTTCCAGGTTTCTCATTTACACCAACAACCAGGGTAGGGTATGACTCAGCTTGTGTATTCTTCCACAACCAGTCTTCTTAGGTAACTGAAAAGTTCCCATGTACAAGCAGGCTATTTAAATTCCTAATATATATGCTATAACACACTCCATTGCTTATATATATTTGCTGTATTTCTTAACATATGCATAACTTCTCAGCTATGAGAAAAGAGATTTTTATACTTATCTTTTGGTATTTTAAAATACTTTATCTAAAATAATCAGAAAATTAAAAACTTCAGTTTGCTCCTGACACTTTATGGCAAATAAGTAGGGAAACAATGGAAACAGTGACAGACTTTATTTATTTATTTTTTTGGCTCCAGAATCACTGTAGATGGTGACTGCAGCCATGAACTTAAAAGACACTTGCTCCTTGGAAGAAAAGCTATTACCAACATAGATAGCATATTAAAAAGCAGAGACATTATTTTGCTAACAAAGGTCCATCTAGTCAAGGCTATGGTTTTTCCAATAGTCATGTATTCAGTTCAGTTCAGTCACTCAGTCGTGTCTGATTTTTGTGACCCCATGAATTGCAGCACGCCAGGCCTCCCTGTCCATCACCATCTCCCGGAGTTCACTCAAACTCACGTCCATAGAGTCGGTGATACCATCTAGCCATCTCATCCTCTGTCGTCCCCTTCTCCTCCTGCCCCCAATCCCTCCCAGCATGAGTCTTTTCCAATGAGTCAACTCTTCGCATGAGGTGGCCAGAGTATGAGAGTTTCAGCTTCAACATCATTCCTTCCAAAGAACACCCAGGACTGATCTTTAGGATGGAGTGGTTGGATCTCCTTGCAGTCCAAGGGACTCTCAAGAGTCTTCTCCAACACCACAGTTCAAAAGCATCAGTCCAACTCTCACATCCATACATGACCACTGGAAAAGCCATAGCCTTGACTAGACGGACATTTTTTGCAAAGTAATAGAAAAAATCTCTGCTTTTGAATATGTTATCTAGGTTGGTCATAACTTTCCTTCCAAGGAGTAAACGTCCTTTAATTTCATGGCTGCAATCACCATCTGCAGTGATTCTGGAGCCCTCTAAAATAAAGTCTGACACTGTTTCCACTGTTTCCCCATCTATTTCCCATGAAGTGTTGGGACCAGATGCCATGTATTGTCATAGACCATAAAGAAAGCTGAGCACCAAAGAATTTATGCTTTTGAACTGTGGAGTTGGATAAGACTTGAGAATCCCTTGGGCTGCAAGGAGATCCAACCTGTCAAACTTAAAGGAAATCCGTCCTGAATATTCATTGGAAAGACTGATGCTGAAGCTGAAACTCTAGCACTTTGGCCACCTGATGTGAAGAACCGACTCATTGGAAAAGATCCTGATGCTGGGAAAGATTGAAGGAGGGAGGAGAAGGGGACGACAGAAGATGAGATGGTTGGATGGCATCACTGACTCGACAGACATGAGTTTGACTAAACTCCAGGAGTTGGTGATGGACAGGGAGGCCTGACATGCTGCAGTCTATGGGGTCACAAAGAGTCAGACATGACAGAGCAACTGAACTGAATCAGAAAGTTCAAAACTGCAGTTTCTGAAAGAAATCAGAAGGACAAGTCAAGACTAATTTACACATTTTTCTGAAATTTAATCACTCCTCACTTCATTTTAAATTAATTGCCAGTTTCTGATTAACTGATGGGCAGACATCTAGGAAAGCACGAAGCACATGGTATGAACATTTGGCAACTTTTTCCTTGGACTCTTGCCTTCTAGTCCATTTGTATTTGATCTTAACTCATTTTTGTAGCTTATGTATCCTCACTAGAATGCAAACTTCAAAAATGAGTGTTTTTATACTAACTTGGTTTTTAAATAGAACTGCTTTAGAATACTAAAATAAATCAAGTTTATTTCCTTTCTGCAATAATAATCCAATGAGTTTGTTGTTATAAAACGGTTTATTTATATAAACTTCTAAGGATGCTCAGCATCTATTAACCATGCATATCATGTTTGAAGCAGCAAATCCATGGGTTCAGGGACCTTCAGTTTACATATAAGTATATGGTATTTGATAGCAATTTTAGATTAGATACTAGAGTTGACTCTACTTAAGAATGTTCCATATGATTCTGTGTTTATGAGTATATTCATTCAAATAAAAGCTGTTTAAAACTAGATGTTTTTACCCTATAAAAATAGTTTTATAGCATTGTTTTTTATAATTCTATAAAACGCAGGCAACAAGAACAACTGATCATTGAACAACATGAGTTTGAACTTTGTGAATACACTTATACATGGATATTTTTTCCTGTAAAGATAGTACCTGTACTTTGCTTTTATGAATCATTAAATTACTAATTGTGGGGAAAACTTTGTTTGATTGGAGATCACTGTATATGTAATCAAAAGAACTAGGGTTTTAGGTCTGATTCTATCCAAACTGTTTCAACTTCCTGCCTTTGGGTGACTCATTTACTGCATTAATTCTTTTGTTTTTGAGGCAGAGATAGCAATATTAGGAATTTTGACTTTACTGGTACCTATACGTAACTCCTGCATTGTTCAAGGGTTAACTATATACGTATAAATGTATCATCCCCAAATTCCATGATGGAGAGGTGAATATTCAACATTTGATGACCATAATTTTAGTCTTCTTTCTATGCATATATACAGACTGCTAAATATTGTTAAAATAATTAGACTACATACAAGAATTTTTTCCCAAACTAGTAAAGTTTTATTTGATGGCATTCAAAAGAAGAAAAACCATCTGAAATTAAGCTGTATAAATTCCTGTCTTTAATTTTTAAAGTCTCCTTATTTACTTTTTATATAATTTTTATATCTACTTATAATGAGATATTAGTTTTTTAAATACTTCTGTAATGGTCAAAATATAGGCAAAATATTGATGTATTGAGGTAATTAATTTTGCTTTTCTTAATAAATTTTTTAGTTTGGAGCAGATATCTACTGTCTTCAAGCATGCAGTGAAAGGAATTGAGCATGTATTTACCCTCACTTTATTTGTGACATAATCTTCCCATAATTTCCAATGTATATTTACTCATTTAATCTTGCCAGGGTTTACAGTGCTTGCATATTGTTTGCAATGATTAGTCATGCATTTGCTTAGATTTATTTCAAATAATTTAAAATTGATTTTTAATATATATTATAATTTTNCTTTTCTCCATTGCCTTTGCTTCTCTTCTTTTCTCCGCTATCTGTAAAGCCTCCTTAAAGAACCATTTTACCTCTTTGCATTTCTTTTTCTTGGGGATGGTTTTGATAACTACCTCCTATATGATGTCACTAACCTCCGTCAATAATTCTTCAGGCACTCTGTCTGTCAGATCTTATCCCTTGAATTTATTTGTCACTTCTACTGTACAATCATAAGGGATTTAATTTAGGTCACACCTGAATGACCTAGTGGTTTTCCCTACTTTCCTCAATTTAAGCCTGAATTTTGCAATATGGATTTCATGATCTGAGCCATAGTCAACTCGTGATCTTGTTACATTAGAAGTTCTGGGAAAACCAGACTTTTCTATATATGTTTTGTGAATGTATTTATTGATTGCTATGTCTTCTACAGTTGCATTTATGTATGTAACAAATTCAACATTTAAGACAGTCAATTTAATAAAAATAAATCATATTCTAAATATTGATTGTTTTTAAGGATTGTAATCATTGTAGAACAAGTTTAAGTATATATTACAGAAAATTATAAAAAGGTAGTGAATTATTAATATGGTCTCATTTAGTCCTGAATATTTAAACCATGCAAGTCTGATCTTTATTCATTGATTACTGCATGTGTGTTATCTAATGAAGACCTACTGGACTACTCAATCATACTTGTAATACAACTGCTTGTTTTGTTTTATCTTGAATATAAACAGAACATAATATTCTAAATATGGTAGTGCTGTGTTTGCCAATAAAAGGTATGGTGGAAATAGCATCGATTCAGTCAACAAACATTGTGAATGCCCCAACATATATGCGAAGGAGCTGTATAGGTGTAGAAAAGTAAATGAAACTAAGTCACTTTTTGAACTCCCTTGTAATGCTGACTTAAAACAAAATCAGGATTAGGTCAATTTTAAAGAACATTAAAAATCCTGTGTAATTTGAATGCTTTGTTGACTTATTTAAAAGGATCCATATATTTGCATTTGCTTTAAAAATTCAAATAATCATTTGTTTCTATTCTGATTCAGCTGAAGAGAAACATTTTTTGAGATGTTTCAAATTTGTTCATTAAAAAAAATCTTTGAATAAGCAAATTAGTAGATTTAGTAGGGATGTGGTACTTGAATTTTCTATTTTATGGTTCATAAAGTAGTGCTCTATATAATTTTAATATTTATGGATATAACTTAGAAGTTCCCATATAGTCAAATGTAACCAAGATTACAATAATTTTTAAATTTTGGAATAAATTTATAACATATATATTTGACTCCCTTGACTAATAGTAGTTATATATATGGATTTCCCTGGTGGCTCAGACAGTAAAGAATCTGCCTGCAATGCAGGAGACCTGGGTTTGATCTCTGGGTTGGTTGGGAAGATCCCCTGGAGAAGGGGATGGCTGCCCACTCCAGTATTCCTGCCTGGAGAATTACATAGACAGAGCAGCCCTGCAGGCTACAGTCTATGGGGTGGTGAAGAATCAGACATATAGGTTTCTGTGTATTTTGGTTTTGTTTTACTTACTGATTATGTCTAACAATAACTCATAGCAGATGATCACACTCAGATTTAAGCCACTCTTCACACAAAGCTAGAGATTCATTAGCTTGATTTAGAGAATGAAAAAATGAATTATTCTTTATATCAAAATTTGAAACTGCCTCATTTTTCCTCTTTTGTAAGTGGGTATTGGTTAGCTGGCTTATGTATGTGATTAAAGGAGATTGCTTGACAGCATGCAACTCTTCATGCTAAATTAACATTGATGGTCTTCCATGCTTAACATCCCTGAAGTGCTAAAACCAATATTTTACCTGCCTTTTGATTCTATGGTTTCCAGGTTTCTCATTTACACCAACAACCAGGGTAGGGTATGACTCAGCTTGTGTATTCTTCCACAACCAGTCTTCTTAGGTAACTGAAAAGTTCCCATGTACAAGCAGGCTATTTAAATTCCTAATATATATGCTATAACACACTCCATTGCTTATATATATTTGCTGTATTTCTTAACATATGCATAACTTCTCAGCTATGAGAAAAGAGATTTTTATACTTATCTTTTGGTATTTTAAAATACTTTATCTAAAATAATCAGAAAATTAAAAACTTCAGTTTGGTCCTGACACTTTATGGCAAATAAGTAGGGAAACAATGGAAACAGTGACAGACTTTATTTATTTATTTTTTTGGCTCCAGAATCACTGTAGATGGTGACTGCAGCCATGAACTTAAAAGACACTTGCTCCTTGGAAGAAAAGCTATTACCAACATAGATAGCATATTAAAAAGCAGAGACATTATTTTGCTAACAAAGGTCCATCTAGTCAAGGCTATGGTTTTTCCAATAGTCATGTATTCAGTTCAGTTCAGTCACTCAGTCGTGTCTGATTTTTGTGACCCCATGAATCGCAGCACGCCAGGCCTCCCTGTCCATCACCATCTCCCAGAGTTCACTCAAACTCACGTCCATAGAGTCGGTGATACCATCTAGCCATCTCATCCTCTGTCGTCCCCTTCTCCTCCTACCCCCAATCCCTCCCAGCATGAGTCTTTTCCAATGAGTCAACTCTTCGCATGAGGTGGCCAGAGTATGAGAGTTTCAGCTTCAACATCATTCCTTCCAAAGAACACCCAGGACTGATCTTTAGGATGGAGTGGTTGGATCTCCTTGCAGTCCAAGGGACTCTCAAGAGTCTTCTCCAACACCACAGTTCAAAAGCATCAGTCCAACTCTCACATCCATACATGACCACTGGAAAAGCCATAGCCTTGACTAGACGGACATTTTTTGCAAAGTAATAGAAAAAATCTCTGCTTTTGAATATGTTATCTAGGTTGGTCATAACTTTCCTTCCAAGGAGTAAACGTCCTTTAATTTCATGGCTGCAATCACCATCTGCAGTGATTCTGGAGCCCTCTAAAATAAAGTCTGACACTGTTTCCACTGTTTCCCCATCTATTTCCCATGAAGTGTTGGGACCAGATGCCATGTATTGTCATAGACCATAAAGAAAGCTGAGCACCAAAGAATTTATGCTTTTGAACTGTGGAGTTGGATAAGACTTGAGAATCCCTTGGGCTGCAAGGAGATCCAACCTGTCAAACTTAAAGGAAATCCGTCCTGAATATTCATTGGAAAGACTGATGCTGAAGCTGAAACTCTAGCACTTTGGCCACCTGATGTGAAGAACCGACTCATTGGAAAAGATCCTGATGCTGGGAAAGATTGAAGGAGGGAGGAGAAGGGGACGACAGAAGATGAGATGGTTGGATGGCATCACTGACTCGACAGACATGAGTTTGACTAAACTCCAGGAGTTGGTGATGGACAGGGAGGCCTGGCATGCTGCAGTCTATGGGGTCACAAAGAGTCAGACATGACAGAGCAACTGAACTGAATCAGAAAGTTCAAAACTGCAGTTTCTGAAAGAAATCAGAAGGACAAGTCAAGACTAATTTACACATTTTTCTGAAATTTAATCACTCCTCACTTCATTTTAAATTAATTGCCAGTTTCTGATTAACTGATGGGCAGACATCTAGGAATGCACGAAGCACATGGTATGAACATTTGGCAACCTTTTCCTTGGACTCTTGCCTTCTAGTACATTTGTATTTGATCTTAACTCATTTTTGTAGCTTATGTATCCTCACTAGAATGCAAACTTCAAAAATGAGTGTTTTTATACTAACTTGGTTTTTAAATAGAACTGCTTTAGAATACTGAAATAAATCAAGTTTATTTCCTTTCTGCAATAATAATCCAATGAGTTTGTTGTTATAAAATGGTTTATTTATACAAAATTCTAAGGATGCTCAGCATCTATTAACCATGCATATCATGTTTGAAGCAGCAAATCCATGGGTTCAGGGACCTTCAGTTTACATATAAGTATATGGTATTTGATAGCAATTTTAGATTAGACACTAGAGTTGACTCTACTTAAGAATGTTCCATATGATTCTGTGTTTATGAGTATATTCATTCAAATAAAAGCTGTTTAAAACTAGATGTTTTTACCCTATAAAAATAGTTTTATAGCATTGTTTTTTATAATTCTATAAAACGCAGGCAACAAGAACAACTGATCATTGAACAACATGAGTTTGAACTTTGTGAATACACTTATACATGGATATTTTTTCCTGTAAAGATAGTACCTGTACTTTGCTTTTATGAATCATTAAATTACTAATTGTGGGGAAAACTTTGATTGGCGATCACTGTATATGTAATCAAAAGAACTAGGGTTTTAGGTCTGATTCTATACAAACTGTTTCAACTTCCTGCCTTTGGGTGACTCATTTACTGCATTAATTCTTTTGTTTTTGAGGCAGAGATAGCAATATTAGGAATTTTGACTTTACTGGTACCTATACGTAACTCCTGCATTGTTCAAGGGTTAACTATATACGTATAAATGTATCATCCCCAAATTCCATGATGGAGAGGTGAATATTCAACATTTGATGACCATAATTTTAGTCTTCTTTCTATGCATATATACAGACTGCTAAATATTGTTAAAATAATTTGACTACATACAAGAATTTTTTCCCAAACTAGTAAAGTTTTATTTGATGGCATTCAAAAGAAGAAAAACCATCTGAAATTAAGCTGTATAAATTCCTGTCTTTAATTTTTAAAGTCTCCTTATTTACNGACTGCTAAATATTGTTAAAATAATTAGACTACATACAAGAATTTTTTCCCAAACTAGTAAAGTTTTATTTGATGGCATTCAAAAGAAGAAAAACCATCTGAAATTAAGCTGTATAAATTCCTGTCTTTAATTTTTAAAGTCTCCTTATTTACTTTTTATATAATTTTTATATCTACTTATAATGAGATATTAGTTTTTTAAATACCTCTGTAATGGTCAAAATATAGGCAAAATATTGATGTATTGAGGTAATTAATTTTGCTTTTCTTAATAAATTTTTTAGTTTGGAGCAGATATCTACTGTCTTCAAGCATGCAGTGAAAGGAATTGAGCATGTATTTACCCTCACTTTATTTGTGACATACTCTTCCCATAATTTCCAATGTATATTTACTCATTTAATCTTGCCAGGGTTTACAGTGCTTGCATATTGTTTGCAATGATTAGTCATGCATTTGCTTAGATTTATTTCAAATAATTTAAAATAGATTTTTAATATATATTATAATTTTTCCATTTGCCATTTTTGTTTCCCACATGTTCCACCCATATGCTTTTGCTCCTATATATATGCATAGATGTTATTTAAGTTGATTTTGGTTATTGTTCTTTTATTTATATTATTTTAATGCTGCTCTAGATATACTATTATTCAAAGATGAATATTCAAAGATGAATAATGGTGCATCTATTTGGGATATTGTTAAAATATAAATGATATAGAGGGGGAAGGGGAATTTTGGTAAATGGAAGCATTTATTTATATACTATATAAATATAGGATCACTATATTTTATATCACACCTGGCTTGCTTCAGTTCATGGAGTTGCAAAGAGTCAGACAAGACTCAGTGACTGAACACCAATATATAAATATAGTTCTAATTACAGTTTATCTGGGACATCCTTTCATTACATTCTTTGACATTTGTGTACAAGGAATAGCACATTTCAGTTTGTGGCCAATGTGCCTCACATATACTCCTCAATTCACACACCCTCTGGGTTGTGACCTGATGGTCAGAGGTTGCCTTTATCTTTTATCCTACTTTATCTAGACACTTTTCTTATTATGTTTAGAACTTAAACACAAAACAACTTATTATATTTAGAATTGTGTCCATTTGAATATATTAATACTCTTGAAAGAACAAGAGCAAGAACATGATGGGAAAGTGATAAATTAGAAATATAAAACTTAAGATAAACTCTACCTATTTTTCAGGAGTTTTAAGAGAGACAGATAATATGATACAAACACATATTTAAAAGTAAAATACAAGTTAACGTAGTTCAAATACTTTCTGCTATAGAATTTGTCAAATGATTTGATCTGTATTCAATTTAACTTGCAGAAGGAATCTCTCTGATATAATTTTGTTTCAATATTATGATAATATTATAATTCTGGAATAAAACTTTTCACATGTCTTTGCATAAGGAATAAAGTTCTTGTCTTCTCTTGGGTTATACAGTTTTCCCTGTTACTCTGCCTTTTCTTTTTAAAGGACTATATTTTGNTTAACTTGCAGAAGGAATCTCTCTGATATAATTTTGTTTCAATATTATGATAATATTATAATTCTGGAATAAAACTTTTCACATATCTTTGCATAAGGAATAAAGTTCTTGTCTTCTCTTGGGTTATACAGTTTCCCCTGTTACTCTGCCTTTTCTTTTTAAAGGACTATATTTTGTTAACATTTTCCAAGGTTTAGTAGTCATTGTTCATTAGGATTATTTGCATCACATTGAATGAAGCCTTATACTTGGTGTGAACAGTATATATCTACATATCTATTAACATAATATCTATCTCCAGTGCCTACAAGTCTACAATTACACCTCTACTACTAGTGACACTGATTTCTTTGGATGAGATAAGAATTTTTCTTCATAGAAACAAATATAAAGTTTCCATAGCTAAATGAATGTGTATGTCTCCACCCATCCTGTACTAAAATTTTCTGGCCCACAGACAAAAGAGTATTAAGCTGCTAATTCAGAGTAGTATTATTTATTTAAAGATGAAAAAGTCTCCTTAAGGACTATATGTTTCATGTATTGTTTTTAAGGGCTTATGGAACTTCATAAATATGCAAAGACTTTTTGGTTCAACTATCTTGAGTTTGAAATACATATATATATATATATATATATATATATGCTTAAATAATTTAGATTAATGCTTTTCAAATCATAAAACAGAGTCCTGAAAGGTAAAAATGATTAGGCAATACCCAGTTTTTGTTTCTATTTTTGTTCATATTTGTAAATATCAAAAGGGGATGAATGAGAAATTTTCATGTTATGATGACTTTGCTTCCCTATGGAAACAACTATGGTATTATAATAATAAATATATGAAAAAGAAAAACTCAATATTATTTTTCTCATGTAATATTATTGGGTATTATATACATTCAGTGGTGTTCAGTCACATAGTCATGTCCAGCTCTTTGTGACCCCATGGACTGCAGCACACCTGGCTTCCCTGTCCATCACCAGCTCCTGGAGCTTGCTCAAACTCATATCCATTCATTCGGTGATGCCATCCAACCATCTCATCTTCTGTGGTCCCCTTCTCCTGCCTTCAATCTTTCCCAACATCAAGGTCTTTTCCAATGAGTCAGTTCTTCGCATCAGATGGCCAAAGTACTGGAGTTTCAGCTTCAGCATCAGTCCTTCCAGTAAATATTCAGGATTGATTTCCTTTAGGATTGACTGCTTTGATTTCTTTGCAGTCCAAGAGACTCTCAAGAGTCTTCTCCAACACCACAGTTCAAAAGCATCAGTTCTCCAGTGCTCAGCCTTCTTTATGGTCCAATTCTCATATCCATACATCACTACTGGAAATACATAGCTTTGACTAGATGGACCTTTGTTGGCAAGGTAATGTTTCTGTTTTTTAATATGCTGTCTAGATTTATCATAGCTTTTCTTCCAAGGAGCAAGAATCTTTTAATTTCATGGCTGTAGTCACCTTCTACAGTGATTTTGGAGCCCAAGAAAACAAAGTCTCTCACTGTTTTCATTGTTTCCCCATCTATTTGCTATTTGCTATGAAGTGATGGGATTGATCTTTGTTTTATGAAATTTGAATTTTAAGCCAACTTTTTCAGTCCTCTCTCACTTTCATCAAGTGGCTCTTTAGTTCCTCTTATTTTCTGCCAGAAAGGTGGTGTCATCTGTATATCTGAGGTTATTGATATTTCTTCCTGCAATCTTGATTCACACTTGTGCTTCATCCAGCCCAGCATTTCACGTGGTGTACTCTGCATATAAGTTAAGCAATCAGGGTGACAATATACAGCCTTGTGGGACTCTTTTCACAAGTTTGAACCGGTTCATTGTTCCATGTGTGGTTTTAACCGTTGCTTCTTGACCTACATATCTCAGGTAGCAGGTCAGATGGTATGGTATTCCCATCTCTTTAAGAATTTTCCACAGTATGTTGTAATCCACATAGTCAAAGGCTTTGGTGTAGTCAATAAAGTAGATTTTTTTCTGGAAGTCTGTTGCTTTTTCTATGAGTGAACAGATGTTGCCAATTTAATCTCTGGTTCTTCTGGCTTTTCTAAATCCAGCTTGAACATCTGGAAGTTCTTGGTTCGTGTACTGTTGAAGCTTAACTTGGAGAATTTTGAGCATTACTTGCCTAGCATGTGAAATGAGTGCAATTGTGCAGTAATTTGAACACTCTTTGGCATTGCCTTTGTTTGGCATTGGAACGAAAACTGATCTTTTACAGTCCTGTGACCATTGTTGAATTTTCCAAATTTGCTGGCATATTGGGTGTGGCACTATCACAGCATCATCTTTTAGGATTTAAAATAGCTCAACTGGAGTTCCATCACCGCCACTTTATAGAGTTGCTTCCTAAGGTCCACTTGACTTTGCATTCCAGAATGTCTGGCTCTAGGTGAGTGATCACACCATCGTGGTTATCTGGATCATGAAGATCTTTTTTGTATAGTTCTTCTGTGTGTTCTTGCCATGTCTTCTTAATATCTTCTGCTTCTGTTAGGTCCATACCATTTCTGTTCTTTATTGTGTCCATCTTTGCATGAAATGTTTCCTTGGTATCTCCAATTTTCTTGAAGAGATCTCTAGTCTTTTCCATTCTGTTGTTTTCATCCCTCATTTCATTGATCACTAGGGAAGGCTCTCTTACCTCTCCTTGCTTTTCTTTGAAACTCTGCATTCAGATGGATGTATCTTTCCTTTTCTCCTTTACCTTTACTTTCTCTTCTTTTCTCAGCTATTTGTAAGGACTCCTCAGAGAACTATTTTGCCTTTTTGCATTTCTTTTTCTTGGGAATGGTTTTGATCACTGCCTCCTCTACGAAGTCACTAACCTCCATCCATAGTTCTTCAGGCACTCTGTCTATCAGTTCTAATTCCTTGAATTTATTTGTCACTTCTACTGCATTATCATAAGGGATTTCATTTAGGTTTTACCTAAATCAAAAGGCAATGCAAACAAATTTTTAAACTACTACACAATTGCATTCTTCAATTTAAGTCTGAATTTAGCAATAAAGAGTTCATGATCTGAGTCACAGTCAACTCTCACTCTTTTTTTTGCTGACTGTATAGAGCTTCTCCATCCTTGGCTGCAAAGAATATAATCAANATCCATAGTTCTTCAGGCACTCTGTCTATCAGTTCTAATTCCTTGAATTTATTTGTCACTTCTACTGCATAATCATAAGGGATTTCATTTAGGTTTTACCTAAATCAAAAGGCAATGCAAACAAATTTTTAAACTACTATACAATTGCATTCTTCAATTTAAGTCTGAATTTAGCAATAAAGAGTTCATGATCTGAGTCACAGTCAACTCTCACTCTTATTTTTGCTGACTGTATAGAGCTTCTCCATCCTTGGCTGCAAAGAATATAATCAATCTGATTTCAGTATTGACATCTGGTAATGTCCATGTGTAGAGTTGTCTCTTTTGTTGTTGGAAGAGGGTGTTTGCTGTGAGCAATGCATTCTCTTGGCTAAACTCTGTTAGCCTTTGCCCTGCTTCATTTTGTATTCCAAGGCCAAAGTTGCTTGTTACCCCAGGTATCGCTTGAGTTCCTACTTTTGCATTTAAGTCCCCTATGATGAACTGTGATGTTGGAGAAGACTTTTGAGAGTCCCTTGGACTGCAAGGAGATCCAACCGGTCCATCTTAAAGGAGATCAGTCCTGGGTGTCCATTGGAAGGACTGATGCTAAAGCTGAAACTCCAATACTTTGGCCCCCTCATGTGAAGAGTTGACTCATTGGAAAAGACCCTGATGCTGGGAGGGATTGGGGGCAGGAGGAGAAGGGGACGACAGAGGATAAGAGGGCTGGATGGCATCACCGACTCGATGGACATGAGTTTGAATGAACTCCAGGAATTGGTGATGGACAGGGAGGCCTGGCATGCTGTGATTCATGGGGTCGCAAAGAGTCGGATATGACTGAGCGACTGAACTGAACTGAACTGATTATGAAAAGGACACCTTTTATTTTTAATATATGTTAAATATTTTGTATAAAATATTTAAACTTTTATTTTTATACATGTTAAAGGTTATATATTATATAAAGATTATATATATCTATATATATGTTTAGGATTATATGAAAGGAATTTTCAAGAAAGTGATCAGACTATAAAGAATCTGCCTGCAATAAGGGAGACCTGGGTTCTATCCATGGTGTTTTGAAGATCCTTTGGGGAAAAGAATGGCAACCCATTCCAGTATTCTTGCCTGGAGAATTCCATGGATAGTAGAGCCTGGCGAGCTACAGTCAGTCCATGAAGTCACAAAGATCTGGCTACAACTCACTGAGCAACTTCACTTTCACTTTTCACTTTCATGCGTTGGAGAAGGAAATGGCAACCCACTCAATATTCTTGTCTGGAGAATCCCAGGGACAGAGGAGCCTAGTGGGCTGCCGTCTATGGGGTCGCACAGAGTCAGACATGACTGAAGTAACTTAGGAGAAGGAGCCACTTTCACTTTCAAAGATTGTATATGTTACATATATTATCTGGTATTTTACTTATTTTATGTTGCTAACAATTTAATTTTATTAAAACTCATCAGTACATTTATTTAAATTATCTTCTAATGGAAAAAGAATAATAAAATAATCTATTTAACAATCTTCCCATTATTGAGAATCATCAAGTCTCCAACTTAGGATTAAGTTCCCTTCTAACTAGTTTTTATTATTATATATAATTTCAGGTATGGGTATATATCAGGATGAATAAAAATGAATAAAAATAGATTAGTCAAAAGAATATTTAATCACTATGAAAATTTCAAAAATATAGAAGAACATATGAAAATGAAAACTATACATAGTTCTATCATTCAGTGAGGACCAATGTTAATACAAGAAATTTTTCTTTCATTGTTTCTTTCCCAGTGGACAGATAATTGACTGCATTATATATTTATATAAAATATATATTAAGTTCATAATTACCATTGCATATAATTCATCCTTAAATGCTATATAAATAGTACACATTACTTATGTGAGTCTGTATAAAGGTTCTCTTGTATACTTATTTTTTCACTTAGTTTTACAGAGTTGAAATGATGTTTGAAAAAATTTTGTTTCATTTAGAGAAATTAACCATAAGACTTTTTCCTTCTTTTCTATTCACAAAATCCCATATTTGGACAAACTTTGAGAGAGTCAACACTTTTTCTTCAGACAGACAGGCGTTGTTACACCCTTCTTACAGATACGACCTTGAGATCCAGATACATTAATGAATGATTCAGGTAACTAAGTAGTGATGGAGTGTGGGGTGAGATGAAGCATCTAGGTACCCACACTCTGCTGATTTATGTTCCCTTGACATAAACCTACACAGCTCTTCTCACCAACTTTTTATGTTATATTTCTCTTTGAATTTTGTAACACCTTATTTCATAACCTATTACTATTTGAGGAGAAAGAATATGAGCAAACTTCCTCTTTGTACTTGTAGTTTGAAAATTTTTTGTCGTTTCTTTTCAATTACTAAGTTGTATGTGACTCTTTGAGACACCCTGGACTGTAGCCCACCAGGCTCCTCTGTCCATGGGGTTTTACAGGCAAGAATACTGGAATGGGTTGCTATTTCCTTCTCCAGGAGATCTTCCTGGAGTAGGGATTGAACCTGCATCTCTGGCATTGACAGGTGAATTCTCTTACCCACTGAGCCACCAGGAAAGCCCTAGTTTGAAATATAGAACACCTATTAGAACACCTATATAGTTAAACAGATAATAATCAGTTTAAGGCTGACAGCAAAAAAAAAAACAAAACAAGAACAACTCTAAGTAATGGGATTATTTTTGATACCCACCTGAATTCTTGATTGTTTAATATTTTCCCAGTCAATCATATTATTATGACATCATATGTAACCACAGCATTCCTTTGTTCTAAAATTACTTTTTTTGGTACTTTGTCAATCCTCAATATATGAAGCAAAGAATCTGAGGCTTAATTATAGAAAATGTATCCATTTTAAAAATGAAAAGGCAAAATTGCAATCTGTAATTATACACCTTTTAGAAAAAAAACTGCAAGAAAAGAAAAAGCACATTGATAATTTGAAAAAAGTAGGACTCCTGCACTAAGTAAGTCAATATAGAAAGAAGAGCCAGTTGCCCTTTGGATGTCAGAAAGTCAATAAATAAAGTAGGAAAAGCAGCGGCACACATCTGAAAGCTCTCTCATCTTGTGATCTTTGGAAGAAGTGATCTTACATAAATCATTCCAGAAAGTGCTAAGCAATTATATTTCCCACATAATCCCATGTTTAAATAAATCATATTAAGCAGACTTAAGAAGATGATATCATGAAAAGCTGAACTAAAAAGTAAAACAAAATTATAAATATATAAACATACTTTCAGTATACTGATTAGGCAACTTAGTATGCTGAGCAGTAGCTCACCCTTTTGCTATGTGATAATAGTAGAATTTCTTTACATGACATTTGCTGTAATCATTTATGTTTGATGGAAACATCTAACTATAGAGAGAACATCTGGAATTGTAGATACATAATTTTGACTGGCTCTACTTTAAAGACCCAAGTGTAGAGACAAGTAAAAGCCAGACCATGCCACAAGAAAAACCCAAAAAAGCATTGATACTTAACAGAGTACAGCTTTAATACAAAAGGAAAATAATAACTGAATAATAGTATTGTATAATGTAACAGAAATGCATGAGGTGTGACATTGCTAGGAGGAAAAATACTCCCTCTCAGAAAGAATCAGGCTTCCCTGGTGCCTCAAATGGTAAAGAATCTGCTTGCAATGGAGGAGACTCAGGGTCAGGAAGATCGCCTGGAGAGGGGAATGGCAACCTACTCCAGTATTCTTGCCTGGAGAATCCCGTGGACAGAGGAGCCATTGAGGGCTACAGCTCATGGGGTCACGAAGAGTAAGACACAACTGAGCAACTAACACTTTCACTTTCAGAAAGAATCCTGGAAACACTTTATCTGCTTAGGGAAAATGCCAGTCTCTTGTATTTCTGCAAGAGGCTGAAAAAAAAGTGGTAACCTGAACAATGGAGTTACTCAATAAGTAGAAGATTTTAATCTTAATGAAGTTGAATATGTAATTTTTATGTTATGAAAATTGCTCTCTGTATACTGCCAAAGAAATCAGGTTCTGAAGCAAGCAAAAAAAATCTCAAATGCCCAAATCTAAATATTATAACAATTACTATTTTGGTATATATCAGTACATATTGTTATTTTGTGTCTATCAGTTCAGTTCAGTCAGTCAGTCATGTCCAACTCTTTGTGACCTCATGGACTGCAGCACGCTAGGCTTTCCTGTCCATCATGAACTTCTGGAGATACTCAAACTCATGTCCATTGAGTCGGTGATGCCATCCAATCATCTCACCCTCTGTAATCCCCTTCTCCTGCCTTTGATCTTTCCCAGCATCAGGGTCTTTTCCAATGAGTCATTTCTTCATATCAGGTGGCCAAGGTATTGGAACTTCAGCTTCAGCATCAGTCCTTCCAAAGAATATTCAGGACTGATTTCCTTTAGGATGGATTGTTTTGATGTCCTTGCAGTCCAAGGGACTCTCAAGATTCTTCTCCAACACCACAGTTCAAAAGCATCAATTCTTTGGCAGTCAGCTTTATAGTGCAATTCTCACATCCAAAAATGACTACTGGAAAAACCATAGACAGACCTTTGTTCACAAAGTAATGTTTCTGCTTTTGAACATGCTATGTAGGTTGGTCATAGCTTTTCTTCCAAGAAACAAATGTCTTTTAATTTCATGGCTGCAGTAATTCTCTGCAGTGATTTTGGAGCCCCCCAAAATAAATATCTGTCACTGTTTGCATTGTTTCCTCATCTGTTTGCCATGAAGTGGTGGGTTAGGATGCCATGATCTTAGTTTTCTAAAGGCTGAGTTTTAAGCCACTTTTCACTCTCTGCTTTCACTTTCATCAAGAGGTTCTTTAGTTTTTCTTCGCTTTCTGCCATAAAAGTGGTGTCATCTGCATATCTGAGGTTATTGATTTTTCTCCCAGCAATCTTGATTCCAGCTTGTGCTTCATCCAGCCTGGCATTTCACATGATGTACTCTGCATATAAGTTAAGTAAGCAGGGTGACAATATACAGACTTGATGTACTCCTTTCCCGATTTGGAACCTGTCTGTTGTTCCACATCCTGTTCTAATTGTTGCTTCTTGACCTCCATACAGATTTCTCGGGAGGCAGGTCAGGTGGTCTGATATTCTCCTCTGTTTAGGAAATTTCCACAGTTGGTTGTGATCCACACAGTCAAAGACTTTGGCATAGTCAATAAAGCAGAAGTCTAAGGCTTTTATATATATATTTTTTCCNTCAAGAGGTTCTTTAGTTTTTCTTCGCTTTCTGCCATAAAAGTGGTGTCATCTGCATATCTGAGGTTATTGATTTTTCTCCCAGCAATCTTGATTCCAGCTTGTGCTTCATCCAGCCTGGCATTTCACATGATGTACTCTGCATATAAGTTAAGTAAGCAGGGTGACAATATACAGACTTGACGTACTCCTTTCCCGAATAATGCTGCAATAAACATGAGAGTGCAGATATCTTTTTGATACTCTGTTTGCGCTTTCTTTGGGTATGTAACCAGAAGTGGAATTGCTGATCATAGTTTATCACACCTGTTGGAATGGCTGTTATCAAGAAGGCAAGAGATGACAAATGTTAACAAGGATGTAGAGAAAAGGGGACCTTTGCATACTGTTCATAGAAATGTAAATTAGTGCAGCCATGATGGAAAACTGTTCCTTTAAAAAAAAGAAAAAACTTTTTAAGCAGTATTTAACATTTTAAACAGTACTCATTTTCTACAGTTGCATTTCTCTATTAGATATGATACTGGAAACCAGTCCATTTTAGGACAAGATCAAGGTGCTGGGAGGGTTGATTCCTTCTAAAGCCTGTGAGGAAGAATTTTCATGCCTCGCCCTAGCTTTTGGTGGGTTGCTGGCAATCTTTGGCACTATTTGGCTTGTATAAGGATTACTTTGAAATTGACCTTCATTTCCATTTGTCATTTTCTCTGCATGTATGGCTATATCCAAATGTCTCTTTTTTAAGGACACCCATCATATGGAATTAGGGCCCCACCCTACTGGAGTATGACCTCATCTTAGTTCATTATATCTGTTATGGTTCTATTCTCAAGTAAGTTCCTATTTTGAGGTAATGGGGACCAGGACCTCAACATGTAAGTTTGAGGGAAACACAATTCAACCTGTAACATAAAATAGGACTATATTTANTCATTATATCTGTCATGGTTCTATTCTCAAGTAAGTTCCTATTTTGAGGTAATGGGACCAGGACCTCAACATGTAAGTTTGAGAGGAACACAATTCAACCTGTAACATAAGATAGGACTATATTTTCCTTTGTAAGAAGCTGCCAGACTGTTCTGAAGTGGTTGTAACATTTTCATTCCCATCAGCAATGAATGAACATTGGCAGTTGCCTAGCCAATCACTGTCTAGGGGAAGAGAATCCTATTTAAGGAGTATCAGTTTCTCAGTCCCATTGGCAAGCTCATTCCAGTCTCACCTGGATGCCATAATTACCTGCATTAATCTCTCTTTGTTTTGATCTTATGCCTGACAAGTATTCATCTGTGTAGAAATTGGTTCTTGTCTAGATGTGATCATGTGGTTTAGCCACCTCCCAGGAGAGGCATGTTTCTCTTTGTAAATTAAACCACAGCATGACTTTATGCATTAGTCATTTCAGTTTTGGGGAACCCTCTTGAGAGATAAAATCCTTCTCAGTTTGCTAATAAAATCAAGTGCCTAAGTTTGTGGGGGGTCAAGAAACCATGGTAAATGTTCATATGTTTGTCTGTGAAATGTGATAAAAATCACCAGCCTTTCCTGGTGACATCCAGAGGTTGCAGCTGATTGTGCGTGTCTTTTATTCCTCATTTTAAATTGGTTCATAGTAAACTTAACTTTCTTTATCACTGGTAATAAAATTCCTTATATTACTTCAACTATTGCTAGAGTGACAATAAATTCTTATTTCTAGTAGTAGTCGAAACTAAGAAGAAAGTTATAAGGAATTAGTATGATCTAATTATTATTTCAAATCTTGACCAGATCCATCAGAATTTAGGTGATTTTTGTTGTTTATGAGTGTGTGTGTGTGAAATGTCATTTCTCTACATTTTTATTTCTTTGAAAGACACTAGTTTTAGGAACTTCTAAGTCAATTCTAGTCTTTCCATACTTCATAAACAGATAGCCAGTAGAGGGAAAAATAAAATCTCAGTCTTTATGTGCAAAGTTTACTTAAGTTGCACTTAAGAAGAAATAAGGTGGTCTTTCCAAAAATGTAAGCTCAAACAATCTAAAGAGTTTGTGCCTTGAACGTTTATTATATAATTTGGCCTTTTCCTTTTTTTTTTGTTTTTTTCAGTACAAAGTGTTGGGTAATATTCATCTTTGTATCCCCCAATATTTACCACAGTGAAAAATATTAGTTGGACTGGACTCAAAATAGTTTGAATTCAGTAATCAAAAACAATTCCTTCATTCAAGTAGCAGTTCTATAGATGATGAGGATTTTCATCCATTATTGAAATGTTTACTGTCAGAAAAATGAGACCTGGGTTTCTAGTACTGTGAAATACTTTTTAAAATGTTCTCTCCTACAATGCTAGTGATTCTTTACATATTTACTAATATGTAAAGATGCAAGACTCACTGAGCTATGTTAGTAACATATGAGTCAACTGAGAATCAGACATGTGTCAGAGGTTTTATTTTAAATTTTAGACATTTGTAAGTAACACTCTATCAATCTTTTCCTCTTAAATATGCATAGACTGTGTGTGCTATCTCTTGCTTTTCACTTTATAAGATAATGAAATAATCATGATTATTTTAACTACTTGGCCCAATTTTGTATTTCTGAGCTATTTAAAGTATCGTTTGGAGGAAAATAAAATCAGGTGAAATGCATTTAAATTTGCATTTCTCCTTGACATTAAAGAAAGTATTATATCTGTACTATCCTTGAAGTATTTTAATTCTTGATGTTTTCATAAATGAGATAGAAAATTGTTGATATGTTCCTTGAAAAAAAAATGAACTTAATTTAACACACATTAATTCAAAAGTTCAATACTGAGTTCTTACTAGCCTATTCTTTACTCTGGAATATGAATATCTCTCCATATGGAAGTCTGTACTCTCTCAGCTGCCTATAATAACTCTGCTTATCACATCTAGTTTTAAAAATACTAACATTACCTTAGCAATTGATGTTACTTTTTAAAAAAATATTTTATTCTATTTTACAGTACTGTATTGGTTTTGCCATACATTGACATGAATCAGCCGCAGGTGTACATGATCTCCCCATGCCGAAGCCCCCTCCCACCTCCCTCCCTACCCCATCACCCCGGATCATCCCGTACACCAGCCCCAAGCATCCTGTATCCTGTATTGAACACAGACTGGTGATTCATTTCTTATATGGTAGTATACATGTTTCAGTGCCTTTTATAAGTATGATAAGTGATCTCATGACATCACAAATGGATAATCACTCCTGAATGTTTCTAATTTAAAATTGAATAACCTTCAAAAGCTTTGCTATTCAGTCCCTCAGTCCTGTCTGACTCTTTGCTACCCCATGACTGCTAGGCTTCCCTTTCCTTCACTATCTCCCTGAGTTTGCTCAAACTCGTGTCCATTGAGTTGGTGATGCCATCCAACCATCTTGTCCTCTGTCACCCCCTTCTCCTCCTGCCCTCAATCTTTCCCAGCATCAGGGTCTTTTCCAATGAGTTGGCTTTCCCATCAGGTGGCCAATGTATTTTAGCTTCAGTAGCAGCATCAGTCCTTCTAGTGACTATTCAGGGTTGATTTCATTTAGCATTGACTGGCTTGATCTCCTTGCTATCCAAGTTCAGTTCAGTACAGTTCAGTTGCTCAGTCGTGTCCGACTCTTTGGGACACCATGAACTGCAGCACGCCAGGCCTCCCTGTTCATCACCATCTCTCAGGAGTTCACTCAGACTCACGTCCATTGAGTTCATGATGCCATCCAGCCATCTCATCCTCTGTCGTCCCCTTCTCCTCCTGCCCTTAATCCCTCCCACCATCAGAGTCTTTTCCAATGAGTCAGCTCTTCGCATGAGGTGGCCAAAGTACTGGAGCTTCAGCTTCAGCATCATTCCTTCCAAAGAAATCCCAGGGTTGATCTCCTTCAGAATGGACCGGTTGGATCGCCTTGCAGTCCAAGGGACTCTCAAGAGTCTTCTCCAACACCACAGTTCAAAAGCATCAGTTCTTCAGTGCTCAGCCTTCTTCACAGTCCAACTCTCACATCCATACATGACCACTGGAAAAACCATAGCCTTGACTAGATGGACCTTCGTC
>SJYW01035805.1:182595-199687 GCA_006410735.1 Raphicerus campestris | reverse complement strand
ATTAAATTATTAGTATCTTGATAATACCATGTGATATCTATTAGAGAATAATTTCTAAATTTAATTAAATAAATGGAATGTTAATATTAACATTTTTGTTCTTAGTTTTATGTTGATTTTTACATGCATGAGATTTTTATACTGTTTTTATATGTATAAATGTGATAAAGCTATGTTTCCATTCTTTAATTTGGCGAGTAAAAGAGCTAATTTTTGCTTCATATCTGTTTTAGTTGCTAGCTTGTGTCTGACTCTTTTGCAATCCCATGGACTGTAGCCTGCCAGGCTCCCCTGTCCATGAGGTTTCTCAGGCAAGAATACTGGAGTGGGTTGCAATTTTCTCCTCCAGGGAATCTTTCTGACCCAGGGATCAAATCTGCATCTCCTGCATTGACAGGTGGATTCTTTACAATGGAGCCACCAGGGAAGCCTCACCCCATATCATTATGAGTACGTTAAAACATAGTGAGTAAAACCAATGCACAGGGTTACAAAATAGTAGAAATTTATTTAACTTTTTCTTACCTGTAAATGTTTACCTCATTAATCCTTTACTGTGTCCACTGAAAGACCTATAAAAGGGAGGGCTAAGTAGTTGAAATTGAGTGTACTGTATGTAAGGTATCTTACCTTTATAGAAGATTATTTATTTCTGGGATGTAACAATTCTTGGCTTTTATTTAAATTATGAAACCCAACTAAAATTACTTTTTATATATTGATGTGAACATTCCATAAAAATCTTTTGCTTTCTACAACTAAAACTTTTTAATTTTATATTTACCTTTAATTTTATTTTTGTTTTAGGTTTCAATGACTATACTATTTCAAACTCAAAAAAAATAATATATTTACTACTAGGGTTCTATATAGAATATATACTTTACTAGTTTTCTCATCTTACAGAGAGAGATATTTCTGATCACTGATCACTGGGATTTCAGTTAGATATACAGATATTCAGAGGAAGTCCAATTTAAGCTTCCCCTCCTAATTTCTTTATTAATTTGATTTATGGAACAAGTGGGATGCATGTGGAGAGTGTAGAGGTAGGAATATTCTTGTTTCACAAATGAAAACTTTCAAAGTTGCTTCTTTGACTTCCCTGTGGTATACTTCTTTTCTTCAATTATGATTTTTTTGACACTTTAACGTTCTTTGCCAAACCATTTGTAAACCCATGGTGATATTTATCAGATGACTTGAGTAAGAAGCCTTTATTCCTTTCCTACTNAAGTTGCTTTCTTTGACTTCCCTGTGGTATACTTCTTTTCTTCAATTATGATTTTTTTGACACTTTAATGTTCTTTGCCAAACCATTTGTAAACCCATGGTGATATTTATCAGATGACTTGAGTAAGAATCCTTTATTCCATTCCTACTTCCGCCTCTGACTCTTTCAATCACCCTGAAAAATTAGTATTCCCTCTACTATCTCTCTGGGCTTCCCTGGTGGCTCAGAGGTTAAAGCATCTGCCTGCAATGTGGGAGACCTGGGTTCAATTCCAGGGTTGGGAAGATCCCCTGGAGAAGGAAATGGCAACCCACTCCAGTATTCTTGCCTGGAGAATCCCATGGATGGAGGAGCCTGGAGGGCTACAGTCCATGGGGTCACAAAGAGTAGGACATGACTGAGCGACTTCACTTTCACTTTCACTACTATCTCTCAAGGTAAAAAACCAAAACAACAAGGGATATTCTGAAGCTTAATTATAATTATGATTCATAATAAGATCCACTGAGATATTTCAAGAAAAGTTATTATACACAGGCAAAATATTATAATAAANTAGGACATGACTGAGCGACTTCACTTTCACTTTCACTACTATCTCTCAAGGTAAAAAACCAAAACAACAAGGGATATTCTGAAGCTTAATTATAATTATGATTCATAATAAGATCCACTGAGATATTTCAAGAAAAGTTATTATACACAGGCAAAATATTATAATAAAACTCTCTTGAGTTTTAGATTATTATTTACAGATTTCAGCAGAATTATATTTTAGTTGTAGCTGTAGGGCCTCTGATGTTTTCCTATCAACTAAAGATTTTATTCTCCATAATAAATATTTCTAAGGTGTGGTTTCCTTGAAGAAGAAAATGCAGTAACTCAAAAGTGTTAAGTTGCATATATGAATTTTAAATTACCTTCCCTTTACCGTTATGTTGGGATGAGTTTAAAGTTATTAAGATATTTAAGACATCTTAGATAGGTATAAGATGTAAGGTAGAGTAAGACTACATAATTGTTTCATTTAAACCATCAAATACTTACATTCTAATGGGGTGTTAAAGAGACTTGTTGAAGGCAACTTAGTTGTATTTTTTACATATTTGTTTATATGTAGCTTGGTTTACAGAGTATAGTGTAGTGTCTAAGCATCTGGATTCTAGTATAAGATTGTCTGTGGACAGATCTTTGCTTTATCATATATAAGCTGTGCAACTTGGAAAAACTTATAAAATAGTCCATACCTCAATGTCCCCACTTATAAAATGGAGATAATAATAGTATGGGCTGTTAGATAAATGAAATAGTATATACTAATGTTTGGCACATATAAGTGCTCAACAAATACTAGCCTTTCCTACATAGCTGGTCTTGGCTCTGTTTCTTTATGTCAGTACCTGTTAACTGTATGGAACAAGAACCCTATAGTGCCTTCCCAGGAAAGACTGCTCTCCCCATTTCATCTGCCTGTCTCTTGTTTGTAAAAAAGTTGTAGTCTTCCATGCCTTCCCTGATCAAGAATTAATGATCAAAAGGATGTGAACATATGGTGACAAAACTGGCAGTTGGGCCAGGAGAACTGGTATCAACTTAATGAATAAGCAATATGGCAGTGACAGAATCTTTAGTTCCTTCCTGAAGTGCATAGATAAGAGTATATTACGCATATTCCTGCAACTGTACTGCAATTACGGAGCCTCCACCAAATGGTAACTATGAGCATGTAGCCTGCAGACCTGTTGCAGCCTGAGGATAGCAGTTTTAACTCCTGTGACAACACCCTGTTACTCACCATCAAACAGAGAATTGTGCACTAACTGATCATACCTTTAAAAATGCTTCTTGAAACCACTCAGAAGGGTGTTTTGTTTTTTTCTTCCCCCTGATTATTGGCTTCCCTGGACTCCTTGTCTTGCCCCTGAAGTAAGTGCTGCACTTTCCTTCACCACAGCTCAATGTCAGATTGGCTTTACTGCATATGAGCTAATAGACTCAAGTTTGGTTTGGTAACAATTTTATTAAAATTAGAGAGCTGTTTATTTTCATTCCTGATTTCTTCTATATTTACAACAATGTGGATTGTTGACTGTCATAATTTTTGCTTTGTTCCTGCTTAAACGTCTTCCATAGAGTCTTCATTCATTCAGTTCAGTTCAGTCGTTCAGTCGTGTCCGACTCTTTGCGACCCCATGAATCACAGCACGCCAGGCCTCCCTGTTCANGCATGTCATTAATAAAATGTGTAGATAAATCACACACTGGGAGAAAACATTTATAAACATGTATCTGATGAGGGACTCATATCCAGGATATATTTTTTAAAAACTCTACAAATCAATAATAATATAATGCAAACAGTCATTAAATAAAGAAATAATATTTGAGTTGCTGTTAAGTCGCTCCAGTCATCTCCGACTCTGTGTGACCCCATAGACAGCATCCCACCAGGCTTCTCCATCCCTGGGATATTTGAGTAGACCCTTCTAAAAATATTTTGCTGCTCAAAAATTGCATGAAGCAAAACTCTTAACAGGGAAATGCAAATACAAAGTACAATGAGATATTGCTAACTGTTCATTTGGTAACTAAAGTTGGAAATACTGACAACACAAAATGTTGGCAAGGATGTAGAGCAAAAGTAATTTTCATATATGGCTGGTAGGAGTGTAACACAATCAAGTCTTTTAGAACACATTTTGGCAATTTTTTGCAAAGAAAAATTGTACAACTACTCTATGACCTATTTATTCCATACCTTGGTATTGGCCCAAAAGTAATGAAGACATGTCATAGAAAAATTGTACATGACTAATTATCAACCTTATTTATAATAGCTCAGTGCTGGAAGTAACCCAAATAACCATCAACAGTTAAATAGATAAATTCTAGTATGTGAATTTCAATAATGAACCAATTTCAAATTAATGAACCAGAGACATATGATAAGATAGATGAATTTTTAAAACATGTTGAATAAAAAAGTGACTCCACTTATATATAATTCATATAGGCAGAATTAATCTGTGGTAATAGAAACCATGTTAGTTGTTGCTTCCAGGAGCAGAGCTTTATTGGAGGGTGACATGAAATTTCTGATAGAAATGTTCTATTTCTTGATTGGGAAATTGATTACATGAGTATAGACATTTGTCAAACTCATGCTACTCTTTTCTTAAGATATGTACATCTTATAATATTTAAGTTAACTTAAATAAAGCAAATTGTTGTTCATTTGCTCAGTTCTGTCTGATGGTTTGTGACCCCGTGGACTGCAGCACGCCAGGCTTCCATGTCCTTCACCATCTCCCAGAGCTTGCCCAAACTCATGTCCATTGAGTCAGTGATGCCATCCAACCATCTCATCCTCTGTTGTCCCCTTCTCCTCCTGCCCTCAATCTTTCCCAGCATCAAGGTCTTTTCTAATGAGTCAGCTCTTCACATCAGGTGGCCAAAGTATTGGAGCTTCAGCTTCAGCATCAGTTCTTCCAATGAATATTCTTTGTTTAATATGCAGATAGATTTTCCCATAACTGTAGTTCCTAAGGTTAGATGTACATACTAAAATTAGCTTGACATTCTTAGAAAAATAACTTGGGATATTTCACTGATCAAATGGCATATCTTGTGTGATGGATATCTATGCAAATTTTAAAGAAAAGTGATTTTACAAAGGTTTTATCAATTAGATTTCTCTGGCTTTCTCTTTCCTTACTGTCTTCCAATGTAACCCTTTCTGATGTAGAACTGGACTAGTTAGAAAAAACATGATAAGTATAGATAAGGCAAAAAACGCTTACTCCTTGGAAGAAAAGTTATGACCAACCTAGATAGTATATTCAAAAGCAGAGACATTACTTTGCTGACTAAGGTCCATCTAGTCAAGGCTATGGTTTTTCCTGTGGTCATGTATGAATTTGAGAGTTGGACTGCGAAGAAGGCTGAGTGCTGAAGAATTAATTATTTTGAACTGTGGTGTTGGAGAAGACTCTCGAGAGTCCTTTGGACTGCAAGGAGATTTAACCAGTCCATTCTTAAGGAGATCAGCCCTGGGATTTCTTTGGAAGGAATGATGCTAAAGCTGAAACTCCAGTACTTTGGCCACCTCACGTGAAGAGTTGACTCATTGGAAAAGACTCTGATGATGGAAAGGATTGGGGGCAGGAGGAGAAGGGGACGACAGAGGATGAGATGGCTGGATGGCATCACGGACTCGATGGATGTGAATTTGAATGAACTCTGAGAGTTGGTGATGGACAGGGAGGCCTGGTGTGCTGCGACTCATGGGGTCACAGAGTCGGACACGACTGAGCGACTGAACTAAATTGAACTGAACTATGTGCCAGGAAAAAAAAAGAGAGAGATGTTATTTAACTATCTTTACTTGTTCTCTGCATTGCTTTTATTTACTGAAAATACTTGGCTTCTTAAATTTTTTGAATTAGCTTTACCATTTGGCTTGTTCTTCATTAATTAATTACAGAAATTTTAACACGTGGTTGTTCTGTATTTGCATGAATCGTGTTTTTGACTTTTTAAAATTACACTTTGACAGAAGGAAAAGGTGACATTATCAGCAGGCAGGAGAATGGGATACTTGGGAACGTTTCATTCAAAGGCTATAAAAAAGGCATCTTTATCCTTTGAGAAAGAAGATGTATAAGGGGCTGACAGAGGATGAGATGTCTGGATGGCATCACTGACTCGATGGACGTGAGTCTGAGTGAACTCTGGGAGTTGGTGATGGACAGAGAGGTCTGGCGTGCTGGGATTCATGGGGTCACAAAGAGTCGGACATGACTGAGCAACTGAACTGAACTGAACTGAATAGGGGCAAAGTATTCAGTTCCTTGTTTAGAAGAACTACACAGTTTGGAGTCAGAAAAGCTCAGATATTAGCGAATGATAAATTTTCTGGGAAGGCTACACTTCCTAGTCTGGTGAAGTTCTGAGCAAGCTATTCTGGTTATAGAAACTTACGTTAGTTTCAGTTACCCAAACCAATTAATTCCCCTTATTCTTTAAGACAGTTTAGCTCCATTTTCCATTTTTCATAAACAAATCAATCCAACTCTTAAAAAGCCATGTTCAATGTGCAATATAACTATGGAAACAGGCACTTTCTGGAGAAGTACCATCATTTCCAGATATAGATTCTACTATGATTACAGGTATGACTTCCATAAAGAGATCTTGTTCAATTCCTCTGTAGCTAGATAATTCATATATTTTGTTTTATATAAAACTTTGCAAGATTTCATGTGGTTTTAAATGCTTGATTGTATTATCTTTGTTAATATGGTCTAATTAATGTGTCAAGTGTAAAAACAAACATTACTGTTTTTAGAAACATTTCCATTATTATTATCTTTCAGTTTGTTGATGTAGGTAACCTGTTCATTGCAGTAACATTAAAAGTGGGCACTATAATATGTCAAATACTATAAATATCTACTACAGTACATCAAATATTTTGAAAGGGGCTATAAATGGCAATCCACTCCAGGACAATTGCCTGGAAAATCCCATGGACAGAGGAGCCTGGTAGGCTACAGCCCATAGGGTTGCAAAGAGTCGGACACGACTGAGTGAGTGGCTTCACTTCACTTCACATAATATTGTATAAGAGAAAATTATATAATGAAGAGAGAAGAATTAAAATATGGGTTTGCTCAAATAACCATAAATAGCTAAAAAACATAAAAGTCCACTTTAATACTAAAGCAATTTAAGGTTTTAAGCAAATGAATTGTTTATAGGAACATTAAGATTCAAATTATTTTGTTCATAGGCAGTTGAAGGCAGAGAGCTTTTTGTTGTTGTTGTTAGCTAATAATTATTCTGGACCTTTTGAAAATTTTTGTTTTGTCATAAACTAGCAGAAAAACTAAAACTCTACATAGGCAAAGGACACTGGATCAGAAAAAAGTATTTTTCTTTTTCAATAAAAGGATGATTGAATATGCAAAGAATAGTCATTCCCAGCCTTGATTTCTAAAGTGCTCCCTATCTCAGTCATAAAGTAGAGGGGCAGTGACATTAAGGACAAAAGCTGTTTTCAACAGATTCTTAGTAAGATCACCTTACTGGAACTGTAACGTGAAGAGACCATGGCATACACAAGAGTTAAGATTCAGTTTCTGTGTTAAAAGAAAATGAAATGGTCTTTTTAGTATTTTTCAATGGATTAGGATTTTAAGCCCCAACAGTGTTCCCTATTTTTAACATTCACTTTTTTAATAAAATCAATATACTTCAAAATTTTTTAAAAATTAAGATTTTATATTTTTATTAATTCTAATAGAATTGTCACTTTTTCTCTACTAAATGTTAAATGTATAATACTTCAAAATATGAGCTCAATAAAAGAAATGTATTTAGTAATAAACTAAAATTAGCAAGTATATTTACATTAAAGCCTGAAGCAATAAAAATGCATGTACTGAATAATAAAAGTAGATATAATTTTTAATTTTGAAAAATATAAATATTTAAAAACATGGAACATAAAATAAAATGCTAAAATGCCTCAATATTTAACTTGGTGTCATATGGTATATTTCAAGGAAACTGCTGCAGTTTTAAAGATATATAACCTAGCAGCTTCACATTTGTAGGAAGAGTTGGTGTAAAGTCAAGTCATACTTAAAAGATGCAATGCATTGACTACAGGAGAGCAGATCCATTTATTTAGCTGTACTAGTGATTGGGGCAGATCACCAATGTGATGTCTTGCTAACTGATAATGAGTGTGAAAACATTACAAATTAGTGGGCTGCTCAGGCTTCAATTTTTTAAGTGTGGCTTTGGAAACGATGAAAAATGTGTCTTTTAATAGCAACTACATGTCTTAAATAATAACATCTGAAAAGTTAAAAGGACTATTTAAAGCAAATAAAAATACATTTTCCATTTATAAAAATAGTAGAATTAGAATATGACAATAATACCAAAAAAGCAATGTGTTGAGGGGGAGGGTATAGAGAAGGAAAGCATGATGATATAAGGTTTTTTACCTATGTGTGAAATACATTAATATTATAGTAAGGTAGCCTCTGATAAGCTAAATATGTATTTTATATACATTATTTTCAGCCTCAGAACTATTAATATTTGGGGCTGGATAAATCACTGTTGTTGAGGACTGTCCTATACCTTGTAGGATGTCTAATAGCATCTCTGACTGGCCCCTAGATGCAAGTTCAGTTCAGTTCAGTCACTCAATTCTGTCCAACTCTTTGCGACCCCATGGATGATTGCATGCCAGGCTTCCCTGTCCATCACCAACTCCCAGAGCTTGCTCAAACTCATGTCTATCTAGTCAGTGATGCCATCCAACCATCTCATCCTTTGTCGTCCCCATCTCCTCCTGCCTTTAATCTTTCTCAATATCAGGGTCTTTTTCAAGGGATCAGTTCTTCCCATGAGGTGGCCAAGGTATTGGAGCTTCAGCTTCAGAATCAGTCCTTCCAATGAATATTCAGGACTGATATCCTTTAGGATTGACTGGTTTGATCTCCTTGCAGTCCGAGGGACTCTCAAGAGTCTTCTCCAACACCACAATTCAAAAGCATCAATTCTTCAGTGCTCAGCTTATACTCCAACTATCATATCCATACATGACTACTGGAAAAACCATAGCTTTGACTAGACAGACCTTTGTTGGCAAAGTAATGTCTTTGCTTCTTAAATGCTGTCTAGGTTGGTCATAGCTTTTCTTCCAAGGAGCAAGCAGTTTTTACTTCCATGGCTACAGCCACCATCTGCAGTGATTTGGGAGACCTCCAAAATAAAATCTATCACTGTTTCCATTGTTTCTTTATCCACTTGCCATGAATTGATGGACCTGGATGCCATGATCTTAATTTTTTGAATGGTGAGTTTTAAGCCAGCTTTTTCACTCTACTCTTTCACTGACTTCAAGAAGCTCTTTAGTTCCTCTTTGCTTTCTGCCATAGGGTAGTAGTGTCATTTGCATTTCTGAGGTTATTGATATTTCTCCCAGCAATCTTGATTCCAGTTTGTGCTTCATCTAGCCCGGCATTTCACCATGATGTACTCAGCATATAAGTTAAATAAACAGGGTGGCAATATACAACCTTGATATACTCCTTTCCCAATTTGGAACCGGTCTGTTCCATGTCCAGTTTTAACTGTTGCTTCTTGACTTGCATACAGGTTTCTCAGGAGGCAGGTCAGGTGGTCTGATATTCCCATCTCTTTAAGAATTTTCCACAGTTTGTTGTGATCCACACAGTCAAAGGCTTTGGCATAGTCAGCAAAGCAGAAGTAGATGTTTTTCTGAAACTCTCTGGCTTTTTCTGTGATCCAGTGGATGTTGGCAATTTGATCTCTGCTTTTTCTAAATCCAGCTTGAACATCTGGAAGTTCTCAGTTCATGTACTGGTGAACCCTAGCTTAGAGAATTTTGAGCATTACTTTGCTGCTGCTGCTGCTAAGTCACTTCAGTCATGTCCAACTCTGCGCAACCCCATAGATGGCAGCCCACCAGGCTCCCCTGTCCCTGGGATTCTCCAGGCAAGAACACTGGAGTGAATTGCCATTTCCTTCTCCAAAGCATGAAAGTGAAAAGTGAAAGTGAAGTTGCTCAGTAATGTCCGACTCTTAGTGACCCCATGGACTGCAGCCTACCAGACTCCTCCATCCATGGGATTTTCTAGGCAAGTGTACTCGCTAGGGTGTGAGATTATTGCAATTGTGCAGTAGTTTGAACATTCTTTGTCATTGCCTTTCTTTGGGACTGAAATGAAAACTGACCTTTTCCAGTCCTGTGGCCACTGCTGAGTTTTCCAAATTTGCTGACATACTGAGTGCAGCACTTTCACAGCATAATCTTTTAGATGCAAGTAGCACTTCCTTTAACTGTGAAACTAACATGTCTTCAGGCATTGCCAAATGTCCCCTATTTCAGAAATTGAGAACTATTGTCTTAAATAGGAGAAGGCAATGGAACTCCACTCTAGTATTCTTGCCTGGAAAATCCCATGGATGGAGGAGCCTGGTAGGCTGCAGTCCATGGGGTCGCTGAGGGTCAGACACGACTGAGCTACTTCACTTTCACTTTTCACTTTCATGCATTGGAGAAGGAAATGGCAACCCACTCCAGTGTTCTTGCCTGGAGAATCCCGGGGACCGGGGAGCCTGGTGGGCTGTTGTCTATGGCGTAGCACAGAGTCGGACACGACTGACGCGACTTAGCAGCAGCAGCAGCACTGTCTTAAATAAACAAGAAAACACTAGAAATCAGTATAATAGTAAATCAGTAAATTTGATAAAAATATCTTTAACTAAATAATCAGTTAATCCAAAAGAAAACAGGAAAATGGAAAAATACATGACAAGAGCAGATGAATCAAATAGAAAACAATTCTCCAAAGATTCCTACTCCCACCTGCTATGATCACTAAATTTTGCATTTTCTTTTTCCTTAACATCTCTACTTTCCATTTTCTTCTCTGTATTTACAAAGCTTTGTTTACCTTCAGGCCTTTCATTAAGACCATTTCATTAGAACCTTATTCCAATCCAGTCTTCAGTCTGCACTGCAGCCAGAAATAGCTGGCTATATTATTCCTCTGCTTAAGATCCTTCAGTGTCTTTTGATTTTCTACAGCAAGAGATGAAACCCCTTAAAACAACATACACAGTCTCAACAATGTGTCCTCCCTACTTCTCCAAGCTTATATGTATCTAGTGACCACATTCATTATTATATTCCTTTCTCTAATCCAGAGAGTCACAGTCTTTGCTCTTGCAACTGGGAATTACCATCCACAGCAAGATTACTTCAGATCTTGATTATATTTAAGCTACACTGTATGTCTACATTATCATATCTCACCTTTCAACTAATGAATACCTATCCTGCTTTTCGGTTTTAACCTTTATTTGAAATCTCTCTTTATCCTCATATGAGGATCTTCATCCATTTGCCATGATTATAGCTCATTAATCTATTTCATCAACTATAACACTTTATTATACCTATTTTGTCTATATTTGTGTTGATCTTTGTCTATTTCATAATCATGTCTTCTCCCTTATATTTTTATCTCCATTGCTTGGCATGGCAACTATTGTTTAAAACATGATTGGTACAAGTTTAGTGAAAATGAAGTCGCTCAGTCATGTCCGACTCTTTGTGATCCCGTGGACTATAGCCCACCAGGCTCCTCTGTCCATGGGATTCTCCAGGCAAGAATACTGGAGTGGGTTGCCAGTTCCTTCTCCAGGGGATCTTTCCAACCCAGGGATCGAACCCAGGTCTCCTGCATTGCAAGTAGACACTTTAACCTCTGAGCCACCAGGGAAGCCCACAAGTTTAGTATACACAGAAAAACAGTAAAATATGGGGTGGAAGAAGAAACAAAAGAATGCTACATTTTAGCACAAAGAAGTGTCTCATTTCTCTCTTTTCTGTTTGATGACATTCCAGAATATATTTTAACTACAGAATAAATGGAAATTGCCTATAAAAGGAAGCCCATACTAATGTGGCTAGTCTAATTCAGAGAAAATGTTTCCTATATTTGGAGCACCACACACACAGATGCATGCCAAATATCTAAATTGTAGCCAGTCCAGTGAAAGGAGTGAGAAGGGAAGATAGAAGAAGAAGGCTAAAAACAGCAACAAAGCAGTGATGTAATAGAAGTGAATAAGCAAATAATGCTTAATAAAAGTGGGGGCATGTATGGTTAATCCTATTATATTATTGAATTGACCTCAAGCAATAAATGTTGGTGATTTTGTCATCAGCATAATATAGCCTCTAGGCCACATGCTGAGAACCATTCTCCATTGTTTTGAGACAGATGACATCACTTTTGCCCCGATACATGTCTGGGTCACTGTCACAGTTTGCAGATGCAGTGTAGCAGTTCCACATTTTCAACATACCATGAGAAAACCTGACCTGTCATTTCTTGGTCAAATCTTGCTTAATCACATATAATTTTAAATGTTAAGTGACAAATCAAGAGAATTTTCTTTGGTCAAAAGATGAGAGTGCTATAAAATGGCTAAGGTCAGTGTAATTTTGATGATCTTTAAAATATGATTTAAGATTAACCTTTGAGGTATTTTTACATTTGTTTCATACTGCTGAATTTATATAATGAATTTTTTAATACTTTCAGATTCAGATTCAGCTATGAAGACTAAAGTTTAGTTAAGATTTAAGAGATAGTCTTCATTGGAATATTTTTAAAAGAAATGCAGATTTGTTATGTATGTTAGGTTAGCCACCAAAAGTGTTTCTAATTAATATCAAGACTTCCCAAATGAATAGATTAAATCAATTATTTATAATCATAGTGTTATTATATTTATAAGTATAAAATAATCATAAGCATTTTAAAGCTACAGATAAAACTTTTCTTATTCTCATCTCAGCCCTGCTTACTCCACAACCTGATATGTAATGATGACTTCCTTAAAAAAACATTTTATTTTTCTAGTAGGGGTGATGTTAACAAAATGGTGAAAAGAGACAATGAACTGACCAACACAATCTTACATACACACAATTAATAAAGTATCCTGAAGTAAAGATATCCCAGTAGTCACAATTCAGCTCAAGAAATGTTACATTATCAGCAACATAGACCATGCTATAGAGTCCCATGCAGTCACTAGCTCTTCTTCCCCCCAAAGTTAAGTACTATCCTAATTTTTAACACCACAGTTTTTAAATTTTATCACCATAAGACCTCACACGTGGGAGACAATAAATATTTGTTCTAAAACCATCATTTAGATTTGCCTGCTTTTGAACTTAATATAAATGTAATTGTGCAGTATGTATGTTTGTGAGATTCCTCTATGTTGAGGTGTATCTCTGTAGTTCATTCCTTATATATATAATATATATATTATGTTGTATATATAATTGTTTTGTAGACTCAACTTTTAGTTTTGCAGTAAAATTGAGAGGATAATATAGCGATTTCCCATATATCCTTTTCCTCCACACATGCATAGCTTCCCTGATTATCAACACCCCTTACCAGAATGGTGCATTTGCTACANTGGAAGTTCTCAGTTCATGTACTGGTGAACCCTAGCTTAGAGAATTTTGAGCATTACTTTGCTGCTGCTGCTGCTAAGTCACTTCAGTCATGTCCAACTCTGCGCAACCCCATAGATGGCAGCCCACCAGGCTCCCCTGTCCCTGGGATTCTACAGGCAAGAACACTGGAGTGAATTGCCATTTCCTTCTCCAAAGCATGAAAGTGAAAAGTGAAAGTGAAGTTGCTCAGTAATGTCCGACTCTTAGTGACCCCATGGACTGCAGCCTACCAGACTCCTCCATCCATGGGATTTTCTAGGCAAGTGTACTCGCTAGGGTGTGAGATTATTGCAATTGTGCAGTAGTTTGAACATTCTTTGTCATTGCCTTTCTTTGGGACTGAAATGAAAACTGACCTTTTCCAGTCCTGTGGCCACTGCTGAGTTTTCCAAATTTGCTGACATACTGAGTGCAGCACTTTCACAGCATAATCTTTTAGATGCAAGTAGCACTTCCTTTAACTGTGAAACTAACATGTCTTCAGGCATTGCCAAATGTCCCCTATTTCAGAAATTGAGAACTATTGTCTTAAATAGGAGAAGGCAATGGCACTCCACTCTAGTATTCTTGCTTGGAAAATCCCATGGATGGAGGAGCCTGGTAGGCTGCAGTCCATGGGGTTGCTGAGGGTCAGACACGACTGAGCTACTTCACTTTCACTTATCACTTTCATGCATTGGAGAAGGAAATGGCAACCCACTCCAGTGTTCTTGCCGGGAGAATCCTAGGGACGGGGGAGCCTGGTGGGGTGCCGTCCGTGGGGTCNGGGTCAGACACGACTGAGCTACTTCACTTTCACTTTTCACTTTCATGCATTGGAGAAGGAAATGGCAACCCACTCCAGTGTTCTTGCCTGGAGAATCCCGGGGACCGGGGAGCCTGGTGGGCTGTTGTCTATGGCGTAGCACAGAGTCGGACACGACTGACGCGACTTAGCAGCAGCAGCAGCACTGTCTTAAATAAACAAGAAAACACTAGAAATCAGTATAATAGTAAATCAGTAAATTTGATAAAAATATCTTTAACTAAATAATCAGTTAATCCAAAAGAAAACAGGAAAATGGAAAAAGACATGACAAGAGCAGATGAATCAAATAGAAAACAATTCTCCAAAGATTCCTACTCCCACCTGCTATGATCACTAAATTTTGCATTTTCTTTTTCCTTAACATCTCTACTTTCCATTTTCTTCTCTGTATTTACAAAGCTTTGTTTACCTTCAGGCCTTTCATTAAGACCATTTCATTAGAACCTTATTCCAATCCAGTCTTCAGTCTGCACTGCAGCCAGAAATAGCTGGCTATATTATTCCTCTGCTTAAGATCCTTCAGTGTCTTTTGATTTTCTACAGCAAGAGATGAAACCCCTTAAAACAACATACACAGTATCAACAATGTGTCCTCCCTACTTCTCCAAGCTTATATGTATCTAGTGACCACATTCATTATTATATTCCTTTCTCTAATCCAGAGAGTCACAGTCTTTGCTCTTGCAACTGGGAATTACCATCCACAGCAAGATTACTTCAGATCTTGATTATATTTAAGCTACACTGTATGTCTACATTATCATATCTCACCTTTCAACTAATGAATACCTATCCTGCTTTTCGGTTTTAACCTTTATTTGAAATCTCTCTTTATCCTCATATGAGGATCTTCATCCATTTGCCATGATTATAGCTCATTAATCTATTTCATCAACTATAACACTTTATTATACCTATTTTGTCTATATTTGTGTTGATCTTTGTCTATTTCATAATCATGTCTTCTCCCTTATATTTTTATCTCCATTGCTTGGCATGGCAACTATTGTTTAAAACATGATTGGTACAAGTTTAGTGAAAATGAAGTCGCTCAGTCATGTCCGACTCTTTGTGACCCCGTGGACTATAGCCCACCAGGCTCCTCTGTCCATGGGATTCTCCAGGCAAGAATACTGGAGTGGGTTGCCAGTTCCTTCTCCAGGGGATCTTCCCAACCCAGGGATTGAACCCAGGTCTCCTGCACTGCAGGTAGACACTTTAACCTCTGAGCCACCAGGGAAGCCCACAAGTTTAGTATACACAGAAAAACAGTAAAATATGGGGTGGAAGAAGAAACAAAAGAATGCTACATTTTAGCACAAAGAAGTGTCTCATTTCTCTCTTTTCTGTTTGATGACATTCCAGAATATATTTTAACTACAGAATAAATGGAAATTGCCTATAAAAGGAAGCCCATACTAATGTGGCTAGTCTAATTCAGAGAAAATGTTTCCTATATTTGGAGCACCACACACACAGATGCATGCCAAATATCTAAATTGTAGCCAGTCCAGTGAAAGGAGTGAGAAGGGAAGATAGAAGAAGAAGGCTAAAAACAGCAACAAAGCAGTGATGTAATAGAAGTGAATAAGCAAATAATGCTTAATAAAAGTGGGGGCATGTATGGTTAATCCTATTATATTATTGAATTGACCTCAAGCAATAAATGTTGGTGATTTTGTCATCAGCATAATATAGCCTCTAGGCCACATGCTGAGAACCATTCTCCATTGTTTTGAGACAGATGACATCACTTTTGCCCCGATACATGTCTGGGTCACTGTCACAGTTTGCAGATGCAGTGTAGCAGTTCCACATTTTCAACATACCATGAGAAAACCTGACCTGTCATTTCTTGGTCAAATCTTGCTTAATCACATATAATTTTAAATGTTAAGTGACAAATCAAGAGAATTTTCTTTGGTCAAAAGATGAGAGTGCTATAAAATGGCTAAGGTCAGTGTAATTTTGATGATCTTTAAAATATGATTTAAGATTAACCTTTGAGGTATTTTTACATTTGTTTCATACTGCTGAATTTATATAATGAATTTTTTAATACTTTCAGATTCAGATTCAGCTATGAAGACTAAAGTTTAGTTAAGATTTAAGAGATAGTCTTCATTGGAATATTTTTAAAAGAAATGCAGATTTGTTATGTATGTTAGGTTAGCCACCAAAAGTGTTTCTAATTAATATCAAGACTTCCCAAATGAATAGATTAAATCAATTATTTATAATCATAGTGTTATTATATTTATAAGTATAAAATAATCATAAGCATTTTAAAGCTACAGATAAAACTTTTCTTATTCTCATCTCAGCCCTGCTTACTCCACAACCTGATATGTAATGATGACTTCCTTAAAAAAACATTTTATTTTTCTAGTAGGGGTGATGTTAACAAAATGGTGAAAAGAGACAATGAACTGACCAACACAATCTTACATACACACAATTAATAAAGTATCCTGAAGTAAAGATATCCCAGTAGTCACAATTCAGCTCAAGAAATGTTACATTATCAGCAACATAGACCATGCTATAGAGTCCCATGCAGTCACTAGCTCTTCTTCCCCCCAAAGTTAAGTACTATCCTAATTTTTAACACCACAGTTTTTAAATTTTATCACCATAAGACCTCACACGTGGGAGACAATAAATATTTGTTCTAAAACCATCATTTAGATTTGCCTGCTTTTGAACTTAATATAAATGTAATTGTGCAGTATGTATGTTTGTGAGATTCCTCTATGTTGAGGTGTATCTCTGTAGTTCATTCCTTATATATATAATATATATATTATGTTGTATATATAATTGTTTTGTAGACTCAACTTTTAGTTTTGCAGTAAAATTGAGAGGATAATATAGCGATTTCCCATATATCCTTTTCCTCCACACATGCATAGCTTCCCTGATTATCAACACCCCTTACCAGAATGGTGCATTTGCTACA
>SJYW01035805.1:140875-176143 GCA_006410735.1 Raphicerus campestris | reverse complement strand
GTAGACACTTTAACCTCTGAGCCACCAGGGAAGCCCACAAGTTTAGTATACACAGAAAAACAGTAAAATATGGGGTGGAAGAAGAAACAAAAGAATGCTACATTTTAGCACAAAGAAGTGTCTCATTTCTCTCTTTTCTGTTTGATGACATTCCAGAATATATTTTAACTACAGAATAAATGGAAATTGCCTATAAAAGGAAGCCCATACTAATGTGGCTAGTCTAATTCAGAGAAAATGTTTCCTATATTTGGAGCACCACACACACAGATGCATGCCAAATATCTAAATTGTAGCCAGTCCAGTGAAAGGAGTGAGAAGGGAAGATAGAAGAAGAAGGCTAAAAACAGCAACAAAGCAGTGATGTAATAGAAGTGAATAAGCAAATAATGCTTAATAAAAGTGGGGGCATGTATGGTTAATCCTATTATATTATTGAATTGACCTCAAGCAATAAATGTTGGTGATTTTGTCATCAGCATAATATAGCCTCTAGGCCACATGCTGAGAACCATTCTCCATTGTTTTGAGACAGATGACATCACTTTTGCCCCGATACATGTCTGGGTCACTGTCACAGTTTGCAGATGCAGTGTAGCAGTTCCACATTTTCAACATACCATGAGAAAACCTGACCTGTCACTTCTTGGTCAAATCTTGCTTAATCACATATAATTTTAAATGTTAAGTGACAAATCAAGAGAATTTTCTTTGGTCAAAAGATGAGAGTGCTATAAAATGGCTAAGGTCAGTGTAATTTTGATGATCTTTAAAATATGATTTAAGATTAACCTTTGAGGTATTTTTACATTTGTTTCATACTGCTGAATTTATATAATGAATTTTTTAATACTTTCAGATTCAGATTCAGCTATGAAGACTAAAGTTTAGTTAAGATTTAAGAGATAGTCTTCATTGGAATATTTTTAAAAGAAATGCAGATTTGTTATGTATGTTAGGTTAGCCACCAAAAGTGTTTCTAATTAATATCAAGACTTCCCAAATGAATAGATTAAATCAATTATTTATAATCATAGTGTTATTATATTTATAAGTATAAAATAATCATAAGCATTTTAAAGCTACAGATAAAACTTTTCTTATTCTCATCTCAGCCCTGCTTACTCCACAACCTGATATGTAATGATGACTTCCTTAAAAAAACATTTTATTTTTCTAGTAGGGGTGATGTTAACAAAATGGTGAAAAGAGACAATGAACTGACCAACACAATCTTACATACACACAATTAATAAAGTATCCTGAAGTAAAGATATCCCAGTAGTCACAATTCAGCTCAAGAAATGTTACATTATCAGCAACATAGACCATGCTATAGAGTCCCGTGCAGTCACTAGCTCTTCTTCCCCCCAAAGTTAAGTACTATCCTAATTTTTAACACCACAGTTTTTAAATTTTATCACCATAAGACCTCACACGTGGGAGACAATAAATATTTGTTCTAAAACCATCATTTAGATTTGCCTGCTTTTGAACTTAATATAAATGTAATTGTGCAGTATGTATGTTTGTGAGATTCCTCTATGTTGAGGTGTATCTCTGTAGTTCATTCCTTATATATATAATATATATATTATGTTGTATATATAATTGTTTTGTAGACTCAACTTTTAGTTTTGCAGTAAAATTGAGAGGATAATATAGCGATTTCCCATATATCCTTTTCCTCCACACATGCATAGCTTCCCTGATTATCAACACCCCTTACCAGAATGGTGCATTTGCTACAGTTGATGAACTACATTGCACATCATAATCACCTAAAGACTATAGTTTACATCGGGTTTCATTCTTAGTGTTGTACATTTTATGGTTTTGGATAAATGGGTAATGACATTAATCCACCAGTATAGAGTCATACAGTGTATTTTTACTGCTCTAAAAATCCACTATGTTACACCTGTTCATCCCCCTACTATTCCCCTACTACATCCTACCCCCTGGAAACCTCTGATCTTTTTATTGTCTTCATAGTTTTGTCTTTTCCAATTTATACAATTGGAATCACACAAATATATAGTCTTGCAGATTGTCTTATTTTCATTTAGTAATATGTATTTAAAAATAAGATCCCTCCTTTGTTTTTCATGACTTGATAGCTCTTTTCTCTTTAGCACTGCATAACATTCTATTGTCTGGATGTACCACAGTTTATCTTTCCATATAATGGAGGATATCTTAATTATTTCCAAGTCTTAGTAATTGTGAATGAAGCTGCTAAAACATCTTTGTGTAGCAAATCACTTTTTACAAGATAAATTATTCTATCTCTGTCTCAAATATTCCTAATAATAAATCAAGTTCATGATTAATGAATATGGATATAATACAAAGTAAAGAAGAATCATTGGGTTAGAGGATTACATAATGACATCATATAGTTTTAATTTTCAGTGATCTCTGTGCTAAGGAGTTATCAGTCACAGGAACTGATATGATGATCCAAAGATCAGGATATGTATTGACTGGTGAAAAATACTTTTCTAAAATATGACTCATTGCTTTATCTCAAGGGACTAAGAGGGCATTTATATTAGGTATTTATTTACAGAGTCTGCTGCCTGTGGTATTAAATTCCATAACAACAACTGTAAGACAAGGATCACATATTATCTTTAAGCCAGGAAAATGTTTTGTAGCCCAGGGCAGTAGGAGAATATTGATTCATTTGAGAACAATGGCTACCAGCACTGTTAACCCCTTTTATATTAAGCTGCAAAAGCCTTATCTAATAATAATATATACCACAGAATTTTTGTTAAGTGCCAGCTGATCCTTTGTTGTAGCAAGTATAAAGAAAATGAATTTTTAAGTTTTACGAATTCCCCTGTGATATTCTTTTGCAAACTTAAATAAATCATGTTCCTGTAGTTATGCAAATGGTGTTACTTTCTTCTGTTCTTCTTCGGAAGCTAAGGTTACTAAAAATATGTAGTCCAGACCATAGAGAATTAAATTGGATAGCATATGTTGGTGGAGCCAGGAATTATTAAAACAGACACAGTATGTAGTATGTTGAGAGACAATAGTGGCTTAATTATTTAGTTATGCTGTTTCAACCTTCACAGTTGGATTTTCAGGACTAATGCATTAAAGAGGCTATGCCAAATAAGAGATTTTTTTTTTTTTTTTTTTGCTTAATGTGGTTTAGGTGACATCTTGGTTGAAGACAGAAATATGAATGAGAAAGCCACAGTGAATTAATTAAACTAGCTGGAGATTTGTTCTTGGCCTAAACAGGTGAGTTTTTCAAACTTGGCTGCACATCAAATTCAGCTGAGAAACTTTAGCTGCTATTGAAGCCTGGGTTCCACGCCCAGGTACTCGGATTTTATTGGTCTCAAGCGTAGCCTCAGTTTCCTGTTTCTAATGTACAGTCTGATTGAGAACTACTGACCCAGTTAGGTAACAGAAAGGAGCATGGATTTTCAAGAGTCAGAATACACCCAGTTAGAGCTTCAGCTGTAAGTATAATTTATGAGGGTCAATAAAACCTGATGAGGCTCAGCCTTCGAAACAGCCATCAAGAGAATAAAATAAAATTATTCATGTGAAAACCGATGGCCTAGCATTTGGCATGTAATGGGCATTAATAAATATTTTTTTTATTCTTTTCTGCATCATCCCTCTACATCATGGCCCTTTAAAGACTAGGAGACCAAATATAACAGTCACTATTTATTGCCTATATGCTGTATCTATTTTCTTTACATTCTAGTTCTGGTTCAGAGGACATTGCTGGGTCCTTTGAGGGATAAAGAAGTTAGTAAACGTTATTCTTCTACCTTATCCATGTCAGTGTCTGATTTGTTGCTTCCTGTTCATTCTTCAGATCTCCATTTGAATGTTAGGTCCTCTGGAAAGACTTTCCTAACTGCTGCCCCTACCCCAACCTAGGCTGGATTCCAGTACATCCCACCTACTGATGGTGGTAATGAATCTGTAGAATTTACTGTTGTATCTCTCAAAGCCCATAGTACCATTTAATAATTTTAACTGAATGAATAAATGAAAGAATTTAAGATATCATAATGTTATTAACAATGAGTACAAGGCAACATTTAGCTGAGTATCAAATAGATGGTTGTGATATTAACATAATTTTAAAGAGTATGTGAAATACTTTTACATGAGCAATTTTATCTCATTCTTTCATCTATTTTTTCCCATTTAGGTTTTCAAAAAACATTTTTTGACTGTCCACTGTCTTATGACAAACGCTGATCTAAGTATTGAGGATATAGAAGTTAACGAGACCCACAGTGTCTTAGTTCTCTTTGAACTCAAAATCTAGTCAATATAGACAGGAAAAAAAAAAAGTAAACATCATGTACTATTTCAGTAGTAGTAAACGTTCCAAAGTAAAAGATATGAAAGAAAGTAGTGTCGGTATGTGGGTCAGGGACATTGCTTAAGGAGGTCTTCTTTCAGAAACAAGCAGCAGGTAGGGATCCAAGAGATATCAATGAGATGGTCATGTTAAGTTTGGTGGGTGGAAAACTACAGCTCAGTGGAACTGAAAGTGTAAATTCCCCAAGATGTGTCTGAGTTGCTGTGTTCTATGAACAGTGAAAATCTCATGTAACTACATCAAAAGCAAGGAGAGAAGGGTGGTAACTGAAACTGAGGATAGTCTAGACAACTAGAGACCAACTCACTACAGTCTCATATGTCATGGAGAGAAGTTTGTTCTTCATTTTAAATATTATAGGAAGTTATTGGCATCTTAAAGATTCTAGAAGCTATCAAGTTTATATTTAAATCTATCAGATTTACATTAAAAAAAACACTTGGATGACTTTGAGAATGGAATTGGCAGTGAGGGGGAGTATTGGTAAAGAATGGGGAATATATGAGCACCAGACTGGAGGCATTGCCATCGTCCATGCAAGTGATGATGGCAACTCATCCCAAGGAACAGCCGTTAGTGGAAAGAATACATTTTGGATTCACAGTAGGCAATGCTCTCTGGTGGACTGGGTGTTGGTTGGGGTGGTATTAGTTGCATATGAACAGTCCAGCTCTATCTCTTGTGATGGGGGCTTGATGTTTGGGTAATATGTGTAAGACTAGGTCCTTCCCCTGCATCCTTGGAGACTTAAAAAAAAACAGGGCTCAGGCAGTGATTCCTAATCACTCCTCCTGAGAACAGCCTTGTGAATGTCAGGAAAAACTTTGCATAAGAATCTCAACAGTTCTTTAAAGGATGATTAGGGTTTAGAAAGCAGTGTGCCAAAGCATGAAGGTAGAGAAGAAAACAACTTGAAAAAACTGGAGAGACACTGAGTATATCAGTTTGTGTGGATCAAAGATCCCTGTAGGGGAATAGTGAAAGATATATATGAAAAACAAATGTGGGTTTATATTATGGAGAACCATGAATGTCATACTAGAGTCCATGCTTTATGGTTTTATGAAACTCAGGCTTTTTTCAAAAAAAATCTTGTGATAGCATACCAAGGAGATTGATGTAATAGTGTCCAATAATGACTTTGAGTTGGGGAAAGCCTGAAAGCAAGGATACTATGTAAATATCATTCAAGGAGGATTATTTATCCATCCAAGTGAATGTCCATTTGTTCACTTAACGTTAATTGTGCGCCTGTTGTATGCTAAAAACAATGGACTCTGCTCTTATCTAAAAGTGTAATCAAATATGTTCTGAAAAAGCTGTAGCTGGATATACTCCTAAAGAGAGGTTAAAATATAAAGCTCTTAAATCACCAAAGAAAAATATCTGGAATAGCAGCTTGCTTTTATTAGTCTGATTCTCTGATATGATTCATAGCTCTAAAGTGTGTTTGCCACATGAGATTGATTATTTCCAAGGATAGATTTTTGAATATCTCCCTGTAAAATTAATTGAATATTTTATATACTCACAAATGTGTGTTTTGAAGGCCTCCCAATTGGGAGAAGGCAGTGGCACCCCACTCCAGTACTCTTGCCTGGAAAATCCCATGGATGGAGGAGCCTGATGGGCTGCAGTCCATGGGGTTGCCAAGAGTCAGACACGACTGAGCAACTTCACTTTCACTTTCATGCATTGGAGAAGGAAATGGCAACTCACTCCAGTGTTCTTGCCTGGAGAATCCCAGGGATGGGGGAGCCTGGTGGGCTGCCGTCTATGGAGTCTCACAGAGTTGGACAAGACTGTAGCAACTTGGCAGCAGCAGCAGCAATTGATAAATATTCAAAATAGCCAGATATTCAGCCAGATATAACTTAAATAAAACTATTATTGTATTTTATAATATTGGTACACCTCATTCCATGCACTTTAAACATTTTACATATAGAAAAATTAGTTGTTATAAAACTAAACAGTATCACTTACCCTTAGATGTTGCACTCATCTAAGCCCTTTTAAATTTATATATGGAAAAAATATGTAAAACTAAAATACAAGTCTTTTCCTCATTTTAGATTACACAATATCTTGTATGGATTTTTGTTGGGTGGAACTTTTAACAATAATATCTAAAAGCCCAGCCCAACTGTATTTGCCACTGTCATCCGTGGCAAAAGGAGGCATAGAGGAGCACAATAAAGTAAGTATTGAGTTTGTGATAGGAATTTGAAAACAAGGTAAAAATATCTGGTTTTCCAGCCTTAAGAAAAGAACAGTGGCTAAAGACTGAAGGAAGATATATTAAATCCAATGGGAAAAAACAAGCAAATGAAAAGNGTGGAGCCAGGAATTATTAAAACAGACACAGTATGTAGTATGTTGAGAGACAATAGTGGCTTAATTATTTAGTTATGCTGTTTCAACCTTCACAGTTGGATTTTCAGGACTAATGCATTAAAGAGGCTATGCCAAATAAGAGATTTTTTTTTTTTTTTTTTTGCTTAATGTGGTTTAGGTGACATCTTGGTTGAAGACAGAAATATGAATGAGAAAGCCACAGTGAATTAATTAAACTAGCTGGAGATTTGTTCTTGGCCTAAACAGGTGAGTTTTTCAAACTTGGCTGCACATCAAATTCAGCTGAGAAACTTTAGCTGCTATTGAAGCCTGGGTTCCACGCCCAGGTACTCGGATTTTATTGGTCTCAAGCGTAGCCTCAGTTTCCTGTTTCTAATGTACAGTCTGATTGAGAACTACTGACCCAGTTAGGTAACAGAAAGGAGCATGGATTTTCAAGAGTCAGAATACACCCAGTTAGAGCTTCAGCTGTAAGTATAATTTATGAGGGTCAATAAAACCTGATGAGGCTCAGCCTTCGAAACAGCCATCAAGAGAATAAAATAAAATTATTCATGTGAAAACCGATGGCCTAGCATTTGGCATGTAATGGGCATTAATAAATATTTTTTTTATTCTTTTCTGCATCATCCCTCTACATCATGGCCCTTTAAAGACTAGGAGACCAAATATAACAGTCACTATTTATTGCCTATATGCTGTATCTATTTTCTTTACATTCTAGTTCTGGTTCAGAGGACATTGCTGGGTCCTTTGAGGGATAAAGAAGTTAGTAAACGTTATTCTTCTACCTTATCCATGTCAGTGTCTGATTTGTTGCTTCCTGTTCATTCTTCAGATCTCCATTTGAATGTTAGGTCCTCTGGAAAGACTTTCCTAACTGCTGCCCCTACCCCAACCTAGGCTGGATTCCAGTACATCCCACCTACTGATGGTGGTAATGAATCTGTAGAATTTACTGTTGTATCTCTCAAAGCCCATAGTACCATTTAATAATTTTAACTGAATGAATAAATGAAAGAATTTAAGATATCATAATGTTATTAACAATGAGTACAAGGCAACATTTAGCTGAGTATCAAATAGATGGTTGTGATATTAACATAATTTTAAAGAGTATGTGAAATACTTTTACATGAGCAATTTTATCTCATTCTTTCATCTATTTTTTCCCATTTAGGTTTTCAAAAAACATTTTTTGACTGTCCACTGTCTTATGACAAATGACTGATCTAAGTATTGAGGATATAGAAGTTAACGAGACCCACAGTGTCTTAGTTCTCTTTGAACTCAAAATCTAGTCAATATAGACAGGAAAAAAAAAAAGTAAACATCATGTACTATTTCAGTAGTAGTAAACGTTCCAAAGTAAAAGATATGAAAGAAAGTAGTGTCGGTATGTGGGTCAGGGACATTGCTTAAGGAGGTCTTCTTTCAGAAACAAGCAGCAGGTAGGGATCCAAGAGATATCAATGAGATGGTCATGTTAAGTTTGGTGGGTGGAAAACTACAGCTCAGTGGAACTGAAAGTGTAAATTCCCCAAGATGTGTCTGAGTTGCTGTGTTCTATGAACAGTGAAAATCTCATGTAACTACATCAAAAGCAAGGAGAGAAGGGTGGTAACTGAAACTGAGGATAGTCTAGACAACTAGAGACCAACTCACTACAGTCTCATATGTCATGGAGAGAAGTTTGTTCTTCATTTTAAATATTATAGGAAGTTATTGGCATCTTAAAGATTCTAGAAGCTATCAAGTTTATATTTAAATCTATCAGATTTACATTAAAAAAAACACTTGGATGACTTTGAGAATGGAATTGGCAGTGAGGGGGAGTATTGGTAAAGAATGGGGAATATATGAGCACCAGACTGGAGGCATTGCCATCGTCCATGCAAGTGATGATGGCAACTCATCCCAAGGAACAGCCGTTAGTGGAAAGAATACATTTTGGATTCACAGTAGGCAATGCTCTCTGGTGGACTGGGTGTTGGTTGGGGTGGTATTAGTTGCATATGAACAGTCCAGCTCTATCTCTTGTGATGGGGGCTTGATGTTTGGGTAATATGTGTAAGACTAGGTCCTTCCCCTGCATCCTTGGAGACTTAAAAAAAAACAGGGCTCAGGCAGTGATTCCTAATCACTCCTCCTGAGAACAGCCTTGTGAATGTCAGGAAAAACTTTGCATAAGAATCTCAACAGTTCTTTAAAGGATGATTAGGGTTTAGAAAGCAGTGTGCCAAAGCATGAAGGTAGAGAAGAAAACAACTTGAAAAAACTGGAGAGACACTGAGTATATCAGTTTGTGTGGATCAAAGATCCCTGTAGGGGAATAGTGAAAGATATATATGAAAAACAAATGTGGGTTTATATTATGGAGAACCATGAATGTCATACTAGAGTCCATGCTTTATGGTTTTATGAAACTCAGGCTTTTTTCAAAAAAAATCTTGTGATAGCATACCAAGGAGATTGATGTAATAGTGTCCAATAATGACTTTGAGTTGGGGAAAGCCTGAAAGCAAGGATACTATGTAAATATCATTCAAGGAGGATTATTTATCCATCCAAGTGAATGTCCATTTGTTCACTTAACGTTAATTGTGCGCCTGTTGTATGCTAAAAACAATGGACTCTGCTCTTATCTAAAAGTGTAATCAAATATGTTCTGAAAAAGCTGTAGCTGGATATACTCCTAAAGAGAGGTTAAAATATAAAGCTCTTAAATCACCAAAGAAAAATATCTGGAATAGCAGCTTGCTTTTATTAGTCTGATTCTCTGATATGATTCATAGCTCTAAAGTGTGTTTGCCACATGAGATTGATTATTTCCAAGGATAGATTTTTGAATATCTCCCTGTAAAATTAATTGAATATTCTATATACTCACAAATGTGTGTTTTGAAGGCCTCCCAATTGGGAGAAGGCAGTGGCACCCCACTCCAGTACTCTTGCCTGGAAAATCCCATGGATGGAGGAGCCTGATGGGCTGCAGTCCATGGGGTTGCCAGGAGTCAGACACGACTGAGCAACTTCACTTTCACTTTCATGCATTGGAGAAGGAAATGGCAACTCACTCCAGTGTTCTTGCCTGGAGAATCCCAGGGATGGGGGAGCCTGGTGGGCTGCCGTCTATGGAGTCTCACAGAGTTGGACAAGACTGTAGCAACTTGGCAGCAGCAGCAGCAATTGATAAATATTCAAAATAGCCAGATATTCAGCCAGATATAACTTAAATAAAACTATTATTGTATTTTATAATATTGGTACACCTCATTCCATGCACTTTAAACATTTTACATATAGAAAAATTAGTTGTTATAAAACTAAACAGTATCACTTACCCTTAGATGTTGCACTCATCTAAGCCCTTTTAAATTTATATATGGAAAAAATATGTAAAACTAAAATACAAGTCTTTTCCTCATTTTAGATTACACAATATCTTGTATGGATTTTTGTTGGGTGGAACTTTTAACAATAATATCTAAAAGCCCAGCCCAACTGTATTTGCCACTGTCATCCGTGGCAAAAGGAGGCATAGAGGAGCACAATAAAGTAAGTATTGAGTTTGTGATAGGAATTTGAAAACAAGGTAAAAATATCTGGTTTTCCAGCCTTAAGAAAAGAACAGTGGCTAAAGATTGAAGGAAGATATATTAAATCCAATGGGAAAAAACAAGCAAATGAAAAGGGGAAAATAGGAGGCAGTGGGGAAAGCAACTACCGGCCACAGCACTGGTGGTTTGCAAGGAATAGCACAGTTGGAGGCTGGCCCCAGCTTCTCATGTCTTCACAAAATGTTTCACTTTCAAGACTGGGACCTCTTTCTCTGAACACGTCTTAATTTTGCATAAATGTCAATGTTAAAATAAAGAGCTTGAAAAACCAGTTAGATATCACATTTTCATCAATTTTAGGGAGTGAGTTTTACCTATACTTCTAGGCTAGATTGTCATCACATATTAGCAGAAAAAAAAAATTAAATACTCCTGATAAAACCACATATCAGTATTTACGTAGTGGGAGAAACTCCCCTGTCAACTCCCAAATGTTGATTTTTTTGGCAATGAATTTTACTGAACCTCTATATTTTTATAACTATGCTTTGAATCATTACAGCCCAACAATACTTATTTGGGTTATTTATGTTATCTTAGAGAGTAGAATGTAACTTCAGGCCTTAATTATTCATGTGAGTTAAGTAAATTTTTCAGAAACAAAAGATATTTCATAAATTCATTAGACAGAAATGAACAGAGTTATAGGTACAATAGGTGCTTGGGAGTTTGCTCTCAATGAGTACTTTATTCACATCATGTTTTTGAAACGTACATTCTGTTTTCAAAGTATTATTTGTGTTAGAAAATAAATTGATAATATCTTATTTTCTTCTAGAGAACTTTAGAAACTTTCTATGAAATGTAAAAAGGAATNTTATTGTCTTCATAGTTTTGTCTTTTCCAATTTATACAATTGGAATCACACAAATATATAGTCTTGCAGATTGTCTTATTTTCATTTAGTAATATGTATTTAAAAATAAGATCCCTCCTTTGTTTTTCATGACTTGATAGCTCTTTTCTCTTTAGCACTGCATAACATTCTATTGTCTGGATGTACCACAGTTTATCTTTCCATATAATGGAGGATATCTTAATTATTTCCAAGTCTTAGTAATTGTGAATGAAGCTGCTAAAACATCTTTGTGTAGCAAATCACTTTTTACAAGATAAATTATTCTATCTCTGTCTCAAATATTCCTAATAATAAATCAAGTTCATGATTAATGAATATGGATATAATACAAAGTAAAGAAGAATCATTGGGTTAGAGGATTACATAATGACATCATATAGTTTTAATTTTCAGTGATCTCTGTGCTAAGGAGTTATCAGTCACAGGAACTGATATGATGATCCAAAGATCAGGATATGTATTGACTGGTGAAAAATACTTTTCTAAAATATGACTCATTGCTTTATCTCAAGGGACTAAGAGGGCATTTATATTAGGTATTTATTTACAGAGTCTGCTGCCTGTGGTATTAAATTCCATAACAACAACTGTAAGACAAGGATCACATATTATCTTTAAGCCAGGAAAATGTTTTGTAGCCCAGGGCAGTAGGAGAATATTGATTCATTTGAGAACAATGGCTACCAGCACTGTTAACCCCTTTTATATTAAGCTGCAAAAGCCTTATCTAATAATAATATATACCACAGAATTTTTGTTAAGTGCCAGCTGATCCTTTGTTGTAGCAAGTATAAAGAAAATGAATTTTTAAGTTTTATGAATTCCCCTGTGATATTCTTTTGCAAACTTAAATAAATCATGTTCCTGTAGTTATGCAAATGGTGTTACTTTCTTCTGTTCTTCTTCGGAAGCTAAGGTTACTAAAAATATGTAGTCCAGACCATAGAGAATTAAATTGGATAGCATATGTTGGTGGAGCCAGGAATTATTAAAACAGACACAGTATGTAGTATGTTGAGAGACAATAGTGGCTTAATTATTTAGTTATGCTGTTTCAACCTTCACAGTTGGATTTTCAGGACTAATGCATTAAAGAGGCTATGCCAAATAAGAGATTTTTTTTTTTTTTTTTTTGCTTAATGTGGTTTAGGTGACATCTTGGTTGAAGACAGAAATATGAATGAGAAAGCCACAGTGAATTAATTAAACTAGCTGGAGATTTGTTCTTGGCCTAAACAGGTGAGTTTTTCAAACTTGGCTGCACATCAAATTCAGCTGAGAAACTTTAGCTGCTATTGAAGCCTGGGTTCCACGCCCAGGTACTCGGATTTTATTGGTCTCAAGCGTAGCCTCAGTTTCCTGTTTCTAATGTACAGTCTGATTGAGAACTACTGACCCAGTTAGGTAACAGAAAGGAGCATGGATTTTCAAGAGTCAGAATACACCCAGTTAGAGCTTCAGCTGTAAGTATAATTTATGAGGGTCAATAAAACCTGATGAGGCTCAGCCTTCGAAACAGCCATCAAGAGAATAAAATAAAATTATTCATGTGAAAACCGATGGCCTAGCATTTGGCATGTAATGGGCATTAATAAATATTTTTTTTATTCTTTTCTGCATCATCCCTCTACATCATGGCCCTTTAAAGACTAGGAGACCAAATATAACAGTCACTATTTATTGCCTATATGCTGTATCTATTTTCTTTACATTCTAGTTCTGGTTCAGAGGACATTGCTGGGTCCTTTGAGGGATAAAGAAGTTAGTAAACGTTATTCTTCTACCTTATCCATGTCAGTGTCTGATTTGTTGCTTCCTGTTCATTCTTCAGATCTCCATTTGAATGTTAGGTCCTCTGGAAAGACTTTCCTAACTGCTGCCCCTACCCCAACCTAGGCTGGATTCCAGTACATCCCACCTACTGATGGTGGTAATGAATCTGTAGAATTTACTGTTGTATCTCTCAAAGCCCATAGTACCATTTAATAATTTTAACTGAATGAATAAATGAAAGAATTTAAGATATCATAATGTTATTAACAATGAGTACAAGGCAACATTTAGCTGAGTATCAAATAGATGGTTGTGATATTAACATAATTTTAAAGAGTATGTGAAATACTTTTACATGAGCAATTTTATCTCATTCTTTCATCTATTTTTTCCCATTTAGGTTTTCAAAAAACATTTTTTGACTGTCCACTGTCTTATGACAAATGACTGATCTAAGTATTGAGGATATAGAAGTTAACGAGACCCACAGTGTCTTAGTTCTCTTTGAACTCAAAATCTAGTCAATATAGACAGGAAAAAAAAAAAGTAAACATCATGTACTATTTCAGTAGTAGTAAACGTTCCAAAGTAAAAGATATGAAAGAAAGTAGTGTCGGTATGTGGGTCAGGGACATTGCTTAAGGAGGTCTTCTTTCAGAAACAAGCAGCAGGTAGGGATCCAAGAGATATCAATGAGATGGTCATGTTAAGTTTGGTGGGTGGAAAACTACAGCTCAGTGGAACTGAAAGTGTAAATTCCCCAAGATGTGTCTGAGTTGCTGTGTTCTATGAACAGTGAAAATCTCATGTAACTACATCAAAAGCAAGGAGAGAAGGGTGGTAACTGAAACTGAGGATAGTCTAGACAACTAGAGACCAACTCACTACAGTCTCATATGTCATGGAGAGAAGTTTGTTCTTCATTTTAAATATTATAGGAAGTTATTGGCATCTTAAAGATTCTAGAAGCTATCAAGTTTATATTTAAATCTATCAGATTTACATTAAAAAAAACACTTGGATGACTTTGAGAATGGAATTGGCAGTGAGGGGGAGTATTGGTAAAGAATGGGGAATATATGAGCACCAGACTGGAGGCATTGCCATCGTCCATGCAAGTGATGATGGCAACTCATCCCAAGGAACAGCCGTTAGTGGAAAGAATACATTTTGGATTCACAGTAGGCAATGCTCTCTGGTGGACTGGGTGTTGGTTGGGGTGGTATTAGTTGCATATGAACAGTCCAGCTCTATCTCTTGTGATGGGGGCTTGATGTTTGGGTAATATGTGTAAGACTAGGTCCTTCCCCTGCATCCTTGGAGACTTAAAAAAAAACAGGGCTCAGGCAGTGATTCCTAATCACTCCTCCTGAGAACAGCCTTGTGAATGTCAGGAAAAACTTTGCATAAGAATCTCAACAGTTCTTTAAAGGATGATTAGGGTTTAGAAAGCAGTGTGCCAAAGCATGAAGGTAGAGAAGAAAACAACTTGAAAAAACTGGAGAGACACTGAGTATATCAGTTTGTGTGGATCAAAGATCCCTGTAGGGGAATAGTGAAAGATATATATGAAAAACAAATGTGGGTTTATATTATGGAGAACCATGAATGTCATACTAGAGTCCATGCTTTATGGTTTTATGAAACTCAGGCTTTTTTCAAAAAAAATCTTGTGATAGCATACCAAGGAGATTGATGTAATAGTGTCCAATAATGACTTTGAGTTGGGGAAAGCCTGAAAGCAAGGATACTATGTAAATATCATTCAAGGAGGATTATTTATCCATCCAAGTGAATGTCCATTTGTTCACTTAACGTTAATTGTGCGCCTGTTGTATGCTAAAAACAATGGACTCTGCTCTTATCTAAAAGTGTAATCAAATATGTTCTGAAAAAGCTGTAGCTGGATATACTCCTAAAGAGAGGTTAAAATATAAAGCTCTTAAATCACCAAAGAAAAATATCTGGAATAGCAGCTTGCTTTTATTAGTCTGATTCTCTGATATGATTCATAGCTCTAAAGTGTGTTTGCCACATGAGATTGATTATTTCCAAGGATAGATTTTTGAATATCTCCCTGTAAAATTAATTGAATATTTTATATACTCACAAATGTGTGTTTTGAAGGCCTCCCAATTGGGAGAAGGCAGTGGCACCCCACTCCAGTACTCTTGCCTGGAAAATCCCATGGATGGAGGAGCCTGATGGGCTGCAGTCCATGGGGTTGCCAGGAGTCAGACACGACTGAGCAACTTCACTTTCACTTTCATGCATTGGAGAAGGAAATGGCAACTCACTCCAGTGTTCTTGCCTGGAGAATCCCAGGGATGGGGGAGCCTGGTGGGCTGCCGTCTATGGAGTCTCACAGAGTTGGACAAGACTGAAGCAACTTGGCAGCAGCAGCAGCAATTGATAAATATTCAAAATAGCCAGATATTCAGCCAGATATAACTTAAATAAAACTATTATTGTATTTTATAATATTGGTACACCTCATTCCATGCACTTTAAACATTTTACATATAGAAAAATTAGTTGTTATAAAACTAAACAGTATCACTTACCCTTAGATGTTGCACTCATCTAAGCCCTTTTAAATTTATATATGGAAAAAATATGTAAAACTAAAATACAAGTCTTTTCCTCATTTTAGATTACACAATATCTTGTATGGATTTTTGTTGGGTGGAACTTTTAACAATAATATCTAAAAGCCCAGCCCAACTGTATTTGCCACTGTCATCCGTGGCAAAAGGAGGCATAGAGGAGCACAATAAAGTAAGTATTGAGTTTGTGATAGGAATTTGAAAACAAGGTAAAAATATCTGGTTTTCCAGCCTTAAGAAAAGAACAGTGGCTAAAGACTGAAGGAAGATATATTAAATCCAATGGGAAAAAACAAGCAAATGAAAAGAGGAAAATAGGAGGCAGTGGTGAAAGCAACTACCGGCCACAGCACTGGTGGTTTGCAAGGAATAGCACAGTTGGAAGCTGGCTCCAGCTTCTCATGTCTTCACAAAATGTTTCATTTTCAAGACTGGGACCTCTTTCTCTGAACACGTCTTAATTTTGCATAAATGTCAATGTTAAAATAAAGAGCTCGAAAAACCAGTTAGATATCACATTTTCATCAATTTTAGGGAGTGAGTTTTACCTATACTTCTAGGCTAGAGTAGATTGTCATCACATATTAGCAGAAAAAAAAAAATTAAATACTCCTGATAAAACCACATATCAGTATTTACGTAGTGGAAGAAACTCCCCTGTCAATTCCCAAATGTTGATTTTTTTGGCAATGAATTTTACTGAACCTCTATATTTTTATAACTATGTTTGAATCATTACAGCCCAACAATACTTATTTGGGTTATTTATGTTATCTTAGAGAGTAGAATGTAACTTCAGGCCTTAATTATTCATGTGAGTTAAGTAAATTTTTCAGAAACAAAAGATATTTCATAAATTCATTAGACAGAAATGAACAGAGTTATAGGTACAATAGGTGCTTGGGAGTTTGCTCTCAATGAGTACTTTCTTCACATCATGTTTTTGAAACATACATTCTGTTTTCAAAGTATTATTTGTGTTAGAAAATAAATTGATAATATCTGATTTTCTTCTAGAGAACTTTAGAAACTTTCTATGAAATGTAAAAAGGAATGTGCATATGGTTCTTGTCTCTAAAGAATTTTAATAAAGTAAATTATTGAATAAAATTTTAGATGATTACATTAAAACAAGAAAAACTGCATAATACAAAATTTTTTATTATGAACCATATTAGTTAGTGAATAATATTACAACAGATTTAAAAGAAAGAACATTTAATCAAGGTATAGCATGGCTTTAAAGCTCATTTAATAAGCAATTACTTCTGTTTCACTGAAAACCAGCAGACTCTCTTAATTTCCATGTGAGGCAAAGCAAATGCCATGAGGTCTTTCTTTAAACATATACAATGTAAACCCAATCAAAATCAACACAGTTCACCACTATGAGATGCATGAATTTTTAAATGAATTAGTTTGCTTTCAAATAAACTTGAATAAAGATCCTGAAGTTATGCTCAGCAGTCAATTAATGCACCTCCATTTAGTCCAGTCTCTTTGAAAAACAAAGGCGATTAGAATGTAGGTATATTTTTATAGAATAGCTAAGGTTTATCAGTTACTCAGCTAAGAACTTTGAATATCTTTTCCATATAGAATATCATATGTGTTAAATTGTCCATGTGACAAAACTCCATGTAAAAATGAATAACTGATGATATTCTATTTATTCTGACTTTATTTACTCTAATTTTAGAAAATAATGATGAATTATTGAGTACAATTGATAGCTCAGAGATATTAATAGTTACTAGCAGAGCTTGTATAACAGATGAGAATAACAACTTTTGAGCAACAATTGAAAAAATTAGTAACCTAATAACTGAAACTATATTTACATTATTTGACTTCTTATGACATCTAACTTTTAGACAGAAGGCTAGTGTGCCTAGAGAGGAATGAGCTAGACCTTTCTGAAAATTATAGGAAAAACTATAGTTTTGATTTAATTTTAAGAAAAGGGCAAACCATTGAAATGTTTTAAGCAGAGGTGAATTCTTTACATGTGTGTTTTGAGAAGATAATCCTGGCTATAAGATAATTCTGGAGAATTTATTAATGGGAGTCCATACTGGAAGTAGGCACAAAATTTAGGATAGAATGCCTAAGAAAAGAGAACGGTTACTTATTTAAAGATATCTGTACAGTTGGAAGAGAGAATTGTACAAGGATAGTGCCTTGATCCTGGACTTCCCAACCTCCAGATTATGAAAAATATATATTTAGCAAGTAAAATCAATAGGACTTGGTGATGGTTGCATATGGAAATAAAGGCTGACCCAAAGTGTCTGATATATTTAAGTAGCAAAATTATATGCCATTAATTAAGAAAGTAAGCACTGCGAGAATGCTGAGTACAGGAAAGTTTCTGTAAACTGCTGTAAGTTCGTTTTTGGAAAAATCAGGTTCAAAATATATCCTGGGGCAGGGGATATCACAAAACATAGTAGAATAGAAATCACCAATTCTGAGTTGGTCTAAAGTAGATAAAGAAAGTCTAAATTGGAAATACAGATTGTGATTCATCTGTTACTATGATATGAATGTTTGTGTCTCCCCCAAACTTATATGTTGAAATCCTAACCTCCAAAGAAGATGGTACTAGAAGGTGGNGAGTTGGTCTAAAGTAGATAAAGAAAGTCTAAATTGGAAATACAGATTGTGATTCATCTGTTACTATGATATGAATGTTTGTGTCTCCCCCAAACTTATATGTTGAAATCCTAACCTCCAAAGAAGATGGTACTAGAAGGTGGGTCATTTGAATGTGTGCAATGCCTTGGATGTTGCACTGTGAAGAAAGTTGAGCGCCAAAGAATTGATGCTTTTGAACTGTGGTGTTGGAGAAGACTCTTGAGAGTCCCTTGGACTGCAAGGAGAGCCAAGCAATCCATCCTAAAGGAGATCAGTCCTGGGTGTTCATTGGTAGGACTGATGCTGAAGCTGAAACTCCAATACTTTGGCCACCTGATGCGAAGAGTTAACTCATTGGAAAAGACCCTGATTCTGGGAGGGATTGGGGGCAGGAGAAGAAGGGGACGACAGAGGATGAGATGGCTGGATGGCATCATTGACTCGATGGACATGATTCTGAGTGAACTCCGGGAGTTGGTGATGGACAGGGAAGCCTGATGTGCTGTGATTCATGGGGTCGCAAAGAGTCGGACACGACTGAGCAACTGAACTGAACTGAACTGAATGCCTTGGAAAAGATGATCAAGAGAGATTCTCTAGCCTATTCTATGTAGGGACAGAGTGAGAAGGTGCCAGCTATGAACAGGGAGAGAGCCTTCACCAGAGTTCAGTTATGCTAGTGCCTTGGTGCTGGACGTCCCACCTTCCAGAACGACGAAAAATGCTGATCATTTGTTTATAAGCTACCCAATCTATGGTATTTTATTAGATCAGCCTGAATGGATAGGACATCTACATATAGGGGGCAACTGAAGCCAAAGACATGGTGATATTAACTCAGAAAACAAAATGGAAGGGACAGAAAAAGAACAGAATTTAAACTGAGTCTTAATTGAGACCTAATTTTAATGGTATCAAAAAGCTCATATTCTAGAAAGAAAGGAGAAACACACACACATCACATACAAAGCTATTAAAATATACATTGTTAATGGCCCTAATAGTCTAAATTCTTTCTTTGAGGTCCAAGAAAAAACATATGATTGGTGTTAATAAGGAGTTCTGGTCAGTGGGATATAAGAAAACACACAGACATCCAAGAGCAATTCATACAAGAAAAATTGAGATCATTTTTGTGAAAATATAATCTAATCTCAAATGAAAGAAAGGTTGAAGCTTCTCATACTGCAGATGTAGCACAACCTGTGACAGTGGACACAAAGTAAAGAGGGAAAGGTGGAAGATATGAAATGCTTCAGGACACAGTCTGCCAATAAAATGTTTGTATTTTGAGTGCATAAAGAAATCAGAAGATAATGAAATTATACACATCATTCTTGGGAAGCACAGAGAACATAGTTTGTAACTCCCTCTAATGGAATCATAGTCTTCGTAGACTAGGTAGCATTTGCTAATAGGAATTTTCAATGTGAACAGAAGAATAATTTTTTTAAATTAGAAAATGTTTTTGATATAAATTACTTTAGGAGTTATATACAAAAGTATTTTTCTCCCCATTATCCATGAGATGAAATATCTGAAGAGAGAGAGAATACAAAGAACAAATTCCACAGAAAGGAAANGATAATGAAATTATACACATCATTCTTGGGAAGCACAGAGAACATAGTTTCTAACTCCCTCTAATGGAATCATAGAGTCTTCGTAGACTAGGTAGCATTTGCTAATAGGAATTTTCAATGTGAACAAAGGAAGAATAATTTTTTTAAATTAGAAAATGTTTTTGATAGAAATTATTTTAGGAGTTATATACAAAAGTATTTTTCTCCCCATTATCCATGAGATGAAATATCTGAAGAGANTTTTTCTCCCCATTATCCATGAGATGAAATATCTGAAGAGAGAGAGAATACAAAGAACAAATTCCACAGAAAGGAAAAGTGATGGCAGAGGTGAGGGTGAGGTGGAGGAGGAAAGGTAAGGAGAGAGCTACCGCAACAGAGGCTTGACGCTGGACAAAATTTGTCGCCAAACTTTCACCGAGCGCGTAGGAAAAGAGGATGAATAGAAATTGACCTATGACGACTGGAATTTAAGAATAGTCATGTTTCATTGTGAAGAATATGATATTATTGAGAGAAGAAATAAATGTGTGCGATTGTTTGGGGAATCTAAGTAGAATANAGAATACGAAGAACAAATTCCCCAGAAAGGAAAAGTGATGGCAGAGGTGAGGGTGAGGTGGAGGAGGAAAGGTAAGGAGAGAGCTACTGCAACAGAGGCTTGACGCTGGACAAAATTTGTCGCCAGACTTTCACCGAGCGCGTAGGAAAAGAGGATGATTAGAAATTGATCTATGACGACTGGAATTTAAGAATAGCCATGTTTCATTGTGAAGAATATGATATTATTGAGAGAAGAAATAAATGTGTGCGATTGTTTGGGGAATCTAAGTAGAATAGTGATTTGTGTACCACGAAAGTGAAAGTATTAGTCGCTCACTCGTGTCCCACCCTTTGAGACCCCATGGACTGTACTCCTCCAGGCTCTTCTGTCCTTGGGATTCTCCAGGCACGAATATTGGAGTGGGTTGCCATTCCCTTCTCCAGAGGATCGTCCCAACCCAGGGATCAAACCTGGGTCTCCTGCATTGCAGGCAGATTCTTTACCATCTGAGCACAAGAGAAGCCCTTTGTTTACCATGGATGTTTCTAAACAGCAAAAGTGCCTATTAAATTCTCTGTGCTGTGTGTAGCCTTTGACCTATATATGAATGTGTTTTATATATGGCGTTATAGCAATATACACAATCATATTGTATACTGAGTTGGCCAAAAAGGTTTATTGAACTTTCTTGGCTAACCCAATAATATGTGTGTGTGTATGTGTGTGTGTGTGTGTGTGTGTGTGTGTGTGTGTGTGTGTGTATCTATCTATCTAATAGCATGAAGTATCTTGTGTCTTATAAAGGTAGCTAAGGAATGGCTTATATCTCTCTACCAGCATAAATACTTGAGTGGGTTGTTCAGTGACTCAGTCATGTCCAACTTTTTGTAACTCCATGGACTGCAGCAAACCAGGCTTCCCTGTCCTACAACATCTCCTGGAGCCAGTTCAAATTCATGCCCATTGAGTTGGTGATCCCATCCATAATCTCCTGCTCTTTTGTCCACTTCTCCTGCCTTCAATCTTTCCCAGCATCAAGGTCTTTCCTATGACTCAGCTCTCCACATCATGTGGCCAAGGTACTGGAGCTTCAGTTCCATCAGTCCTTCCAATGAATATTCAGGAGTGATTTACTTTAGGATTGACTGGTTTGATCTCCTTGCAGTACAAGGGACTCTCAAGAGTCTTTTCCAGTACCACAGTGCAAAAGAATCAGTTCTTCCGTGCTCAGCCTTCTTTATGGTCCAACTCTCACATTCATACGTGATAACTGGAAAAACCATAGCTTCCACCATACATACCTTAGTCAGCAAAGTAATGTCTCTGCTTTTTAATATGCTTTCTAGGTTGGTCATAGCTTTTCTTCCAAGGAGCAAGCATCTTTTAATTTCATGGCTACAGTCACCATCTGCAGTGATTTTAGAGACAAAAAAATAAAAATAAAATCTGTCACTGTCTCCATTGTTTCCCCATCTGTTTGCCATGAAGTGATGGGACCAGATGCCATGATCTTAGTTTTTTGAACGTTGAGTTTTAATCAGTTTTTACTCTCCTCTTTCACTTTCATCAAGAGGCTCTTTAATTCCTCTTCAATTTCTGCCATAAGGGTAGTGCCATCTACATATCAGAGGTTATTGATATTTCTTCCAACAATATTGATTTGAGCTTGTGCTTCATCCAGTCTGGCATTTCACATGATGCACTCTGCATATAAGTTAAAAAGCACGATGACAATACATAGCCTTGATGTACTCCTTTCCCAGTTTAGAATCTGCCCATTGTTCCATGTCTGGTTCTAACGGTTGCTTCTTGACCTTCATACAGATTTCTCAGGAGTCAGGTCAGATGGTCTAGTATTCCCATCTCTTGAAGAATTTTCCACATTTTGTTGTGATCCACACAGTCAAAGGCTTTAGCACAGTCAATGAAGCAGAAGTAGATGTTTTTCTGGAATTCTCTTGCTTTTTCTGTGATTCAGCAGGTATTGGCAATTTGATTTCTAGTTCCTTTGCCTTTTCTAAATTCATTTTGAAAATCTGGAAGTTCTAGATTCATGTATTGTTGAAGCCTGGCTTGGAGAATTTTGAGCATTACTTGGCTAGCATGTGAAATGAGTACAATTGTGCAGTGGTTTGAACATTCTTTGGTATTGCCTTTCTTTGATATTGAAATGAACACTGACCTTTTCCAGGTACTTGAACATGTACTATACTATTTTAAACTATTATCTGTTTTTGAGGAAATCATATTATTTAGAAAAAACAAAGTCTTAAAGCAGCATATACAAGAAGGCAAACATACTGAAGTGAGTTGCCATTTCCTTCTCCAGGGGATTTTCCCAACCCAGAGATAGAACCTGTATTTCCTACATTGGCAGGAGGATTCTTTATCACTGAGCCACCAGGGAAGTTAATTAAAATAATACAATCCACCATTTATTGAGCAATTACTACGTTCCAAACACTGTGCTGAGAATTTCATATCTGTTATCCACTTTAATCCTTATATCCCTGGTTTTATAATTTTCTCATTCCTGTATACAGATGCCAAAACTGACTGACTCAGTTATGTGAGCAATATCTCTGCATCCTGAACGACAGAGCGAGGTTTCTAACTACCGGTGTATTAGAGATAAAAGTTTTTGACCCAAGCCACTCCCTAGGTTTAACCTGGTAATGATTTATTTTAACTTTGCAAACCAAATCTAACAGGTTGATTAAAAAAAAAGAACTATCTTGGCTTCTTTTTGATTTCTTGAATTTAGCCCAAGAGCAGCTGGGCTTCCCAGGGTTCAGTCTAGGCAGACTTACATTATTCCCTGCCCCACAGCACACACTCAAAGGAAAACACATAAATACACACACAAAAGCATACATCTGATTCCTGAGGCCTTAATGGAAGATATATATTTTTAATGAAATTTTCATGATACAGTGGAGAAGAGTGGATATCATAAAAATCTTCTTTAAATGCCAGACTTCCACCATGGTTCCTTTCACAGGCTGACTCTTGTAATAATCTTTATACTTACACTCTATCTTTCCCTTCTAAAATTTTTTCTAGACCCTCTCTCTCTCCTCCCTTTTCTAAGTATAAACTATGACAGTTCATGCTTTTCCTCCTGCAATTAGAGCTCTCTGGAAAGGTCTATTCTTTTTTCTATACTCGTGTACTTGCAGTCCATCTACCAATGGACCTAGCTAAAATAAACTCATTTTCTTTAAGGTTTAGCCTGCTGTAGGTTGAGGAAATAATCTAATATTTATTTTTAGTCATTGAAAATTTTAGATTATATATGTATAGTGTGGGACTTCCCTGGTGGCTCAGTGATAAAGAATCCTCCTACCAATGTAGGAAATGCAGGTTCTATCTCTGGGTTGGGAAAATCCACTGGAGAAGGAAATGGCAGCCCACTTCAGTATGTTTGCCTGGGAAATCTCATGGAGAAGAAACTGGTGGGTTACAGTTCATGGGGTCACAAAAGAGTGGACCATGACTTAGCGACTAACAACAACGTATATAAGGCAGTCATTAAACTTAATTTATGAACATTTTTGAATGCTTGTAAATATTTATTTTATTCTAGAAATAACTAGAAATATAAAATAATACCCTAAATTGTAACACCAAATTTTGTTTATGGATTAAGTGCTAAATTATGAATTCCAAATTTGAAAACAATACACACAATGTATTTTTTACTTGTGATTTGGAAAAGCATGAGTTAATAATTTGTACTGTTTTTAAAAGAAAAATACTAAACTTAAATTTGACTTCCTTTTCAGAAATTCATGTCTGTTATTTCTTTATTCACAGAAACATATCTTGTGAATAACTTGTTAGCTCTATGTTCTTAGTTACAATATCTTTACCATATTGATTTTTTAGGAAACTACATTGAAGACTTAAGTCTACAACAATTCATTATAGAAGTGTAGATATTTATTGCAAGTAAATACAAAATCTGCCTGATTTGCTATATTTCACACTTATAGAAAGGGCCCTGTCTCTTATACACATCTTTCATTGGAAGGACTGATGNTTTTAGGAAACTACATTGAAGACTTAAGTCTACAACAATTCATTATAGAAGTGTAGATATTTATTGCAAGTAAATACAAAATCTGCCTGATTAGCTATATTTCACACTTATAGAAAGGGCCAGAAAGAAACAGGGAAAGCCTCTCATAGAATCATTGATTTAATTATTAATATCAGAAACTTTAGAAGAAGTTGAAGTTTAAAAATTATATGTTCAACACATATCAATTGGTAATTAGCACCACCTATTTCAGAAATTATACTGATAAAAATAAAGGAGCGAAAATTAAAATTTGCTGAGTGTAAATCTTTTAAAGAGGCTCTTAATTTTTGTTTCCTCTGCTTGAAATTGAAGTGAAATAATGAAACAGCATTTTGAGGCAATTCCGAATGGGACCACAGAACTAAATGTGCTAGAAAAGCAGAGAATTTTTGCACAGATGGTCTGCCATGAAACTTGCCAAATTCACCCAATACACAGGAGTTCTGGGAAAGGTTTTTCTGCCAACAGGCAATATAGTGCCTTTCAAATTTGGATGGCCAAAACCAAAGTCTGAGGACATCATATTATGAAACTGCTTCTCTCTGAGGAAGATCATAAATAACAAGAACATTATATTATATAGTTATGATGAAAAACCATTTCAGATCCAAATCACTGGACTGAAAATGTAGCCTTAATAGTGCTCTTGCAGCCTCTCTTGCTCCGCTCCAATCTCTTCTCAGCAGTAGAGCCAAAACGATCTGTTTAAAATGCAAATCTCATTTTGTCACTGCCCTGCAGAAAACTGTTCAATGGCTTCCCTTTGTTCTTGGGAGAAAACTCCAAATACTTGACGTGTTGCAGTCCTGCATCGTGTAACTGTCTTGTTCATTCTGACCGCAGACTACACTCATCTGTAGCTCTTTTTGACCCAGACCTAGCAACCTCATTCTGGCCCATAGGCATTTGCTGTTTCTACTCATGGAGGTTCTTTATAGACTTCCAGATCAATTCACTTCTGATCTTTTCCAAGTTAACTGGAGGTCATACCAAATGGTTTGTTTTGTTTTCAGGAAAATTTTTTCCGATCAATTCCCGTCTCCCCCTACTAGATCAGATTGCCTTGTTCATGCAATCTCATGTAGTAAAAGTGAAAGTGAAGTCACTCAGTCATATCTGACTCTTTGTGACCCCATGGACTGTAGCCTACCAGGCTCCTCTGTCCATGGAATTTTTCAGGCAAGAATACTGGAGTAGGTTGCCATTTCCTTCTCCAGGGGATCTTACCGAACCAGGGATCAAACCCAGGTCTCTCGCATTGAAGGTGGCTTTTTTGACCACTGCGCCACCTGGGAAGAAGCCCATTATATACTTTAAAAGGGTAAATTTTATGTTATATGTAGTGTATTTCAGTAAGGCTGTTACTAAAACAAAAACAAAAAACAATGTTCTAATGTAGCAATTAAAGAGAAAAATGTTCAGCTGTCAGTAGCAATGGTTTATTTTCTATATTTTTGATGCTGTTGAATAAACAAACAAACAAATCTTGACTTTGGTAAGGAGAGACTTTGTTCTAAAAGACTATTGTAATGGGGGAAGGAGAACTATTGTGATGGGCTTCCTTGACGGCTCAGATGGTAAAGAATCTGCTGCAATGCAGGAGACCTGGGTTCAGTCCATGGAATGGGAAGATTCCCTGGAGAAAGGAACGGCAACCCACTCCAGTATTCTTGCCTGGAGAATTCCCTGAACAGAGGAACCTGGTGGGTTACAGTCCATGGGGTCACAAAGAGTTGAACGTGACTGAACAGCTAATACTATTGCAATAGGGAGGACATGCCCATTCAGGAGAGCTCTAAGTATCTCAAAGTCAGGCAGAAAAGGCTTTTATAGGGAGGAATACATGTGGCTAGAGATAACTAGGTGTGGAGGATGAGCAGATGACATGGTGGGACAGTTGACCAGGAAATGTCTTTCCTTGTGGTCAGCTGGTTCCCAGGAGAGGCAGTGAAGGGGAGGTTGTTCAGTATTCTAATGCTTTATTATGCTCAAGGATGGGCTAGAGTTTAGGATCCTGAGGGACATACTGAAGCATGACTAAACGTGGATCAATTTAAATTAGGGAACATTTTATCCAGACTAGTTGGCAAGGACATGCAGTTCAGCTAATCATTTATGGAACAGTGACTGGGATTTGGAGAGTCTAATTTTGGCCTTGCCATTGGTAAACAAGAGGAATAATATTATCTAAGACACATAGAGAGGAGTGATTCTTTGCAGTAATTATTTCCTGGGACGTAAAGCAATGGGATATTTCTATTTCTTCTTCTTTTTTTTTCCTTTTTTATTTATTTGACTGTACAGGGTCTTAGTTGCAGCAGGCAGGATCTTTAGTTGTAGCATATGGGATCTAGTTTCCTGACCAGGGATTGAACCCTGGTCCCTGCTTTGGAAGCATGGAGTCCTAACCCATGGACCACCAGGGAAGTTCCCACTGGGAGATTTTTTCTTAACCATCACTTCTTTCCAGGAGTATGTGGTTCAGGTAAGCTTTAAGACTGTCAATACCTGTTAATTAGAATTCCCCCAAAGGCTGATTTTGGTTACGTTTATGAATACTATGGTTAGTGAAGAAAGGGAAATGGAATAGACCCAAAATCAAATTAAACCAGTAAATCCTTCCCGCCCTATGCATAATCAGCATGGATATCTATAGCAGATGGGAAGGCTGAGGAGGAGGCTCAGGTTTGTAGCACAAGAATTTTTTGTTTGAAATATTGTTGCTTTATTGTAAAATATCAAAGTTCACAAATTTATTATTGCTTTGGGAAGCATTGCTGTGGACATCTTGATAGAGAGGGTTAGAACGTAGTTTTGGCAATAATTGTAGGGAGTATTAAATATTTTATGAGAAATACATTAGTGTAAATCACAATTTTTAAAAGTGAAACATGAATCACTACCCAAAGAATTGGACTTCAGTGCAAGAAATCCTGATTTATCTGCAATGTTGATACTGTATATGTAAATGCCACTTCTCAGAAGCATAAAACTCTGAGTATAATATATTGGTTAGTGTTAGCAGTATAACATATATTTTTCAGACTATGATAGTTTCATTAATCATATACTTTAAGAATTTTAAGCTTACTTTTTATGAGCATTGCATTACATGTGGCATTGATATGCATGTGTAATTTATCACTTGGCAAGCAAATTATCTTACACTATTTTATGTGCTTGATATATTGATTTTCAGTTGTGATAGATCATTTTAAGATTGCATGGCTTTACTCATGGTGATTTATCCACAGAATCACATAGACTGTGGGGCAAGCTGGTGCAGCCCTTTGAACACTTTCTATCAGCTAAAAATAGAATTGTTAACTGGAATTCTTAACCCCAACAGGGAAACATATTTAGCAAGTTGAAAGAAATAACTTTCATCCAAGATCTAATTAGTTGTTGAATAAGTGCCTCTAAAAAATAGTTTCAATGTCTTTCTTCCATATACTAATCTTATAACCTATTTTTTAAATTAATAAGCAAAGAGGTATACAGTCAAAGAAAGAAAAAGATGTCATCAGTTTGCTTGAAAGGTCTGTCTTCTATGACTGCTGATTGTCTTTTAATCCTTATCAGTTCAAACATGCACATTTGCATTCACTAGAATTATTACTTGCTTTGAACAGAGTTCCAAGGAGAGAAAAATATGCAGTGCCCAAACATCAAATATGTGGTGGCCACTGGGGAAGATACTCCATAGGGGAACCAGATAAAGTGAAAGGAGTATTTTTGGAATACTTCCTAGAATTTGTAATAAATAATGTTAAAGCCACCTTGCAAAAAATGTGTCATCTTGTCATTGGTCCCAAGGTACTTAAATCACAGGAGTAATTGAAGAGGTTTCTTCTTTACTCTCCTGCCTTATACTCCACTGAAATGGTCATTTTCTCCTTCTTTTCCTCCTCTTTGTTTGTATTGTTACTGTTGTTATTGTTTATAAATATTGCTCCTCACTTTGGTTTCCTAGAGACTAAGAAGGCTTGTTCTTAACTTCCATAAAGTTTCTGCTTAAATATGTGTTTCTGTTTTATTAATATGTTCCCTGCATAAAGAAAGTTTCTTAGCACATTCTAAGTGCTTGATAANAAATATTGCTCCTCACTTTGGTTTCCTAGAGACTAAGAAGGCTTGTTCTTAACTTCCATAAAGTTTCTGCTTAAATATGTGTTTCTGTTTTATTAATATGTTCCCTGCATAAAGAAAGTTTCTTAGCACATTCTAAGTGCTTGATAAATACTGCTGAATAAATTAAAGAAAGAATGAATGAGTTAGTGAAATCATATTTGAAATTATTTGACTCCATGTCTGGAGTCAGACAATTTCTTAACCCTTTTTCTGTGGTCTTAGACAAATTGCCTTATCTTTTCAATCTCCATAATCTCATACAGAAATGCAGACAAAGACAGTATGTTATCTCAAAGAGCTTTTGTGAGGATTAAATGAAAGATATAGATAAATCACTTATGTCACACTTACCTAGAAGATGATATGCTCACAACAAATATTAGCTGTTGTTTATTTTATTTTTATCACTTAATTCTCTTCCCCTAAGTTTCTTCATGCATCTGTATTTTTTTTTTCACAAATATATTGATTGGCTTGAAAATAAGAGCTCTAAGTAATAAAGGTGAGGCTCTTTTTTATTTGTTTANGAAAAATTTTCCTCCCAGAAACGATTCTTAATTATATGAGGCTAACTGTACAAAAGATCCTCCAGACCCAGATAATCATGATGGTGTGATCACTCACCTAGAGCCAGACATCCTGGAATGTGAAGTCAAGTGGGCCTTAGAAAGCATCACTATGAACAAAGTTAGTGGAGGTGATGAATTCAGTGGAGCTATTTCAAATCCTGAAAGATGATGCTGTGAAAGTGCTGCACTCAATGTGCAAGCCAATTTGGAAAACTCAGCAGTGGCTACAGGACTGGAAAAGTCAGTTTTCATTCCAATCTCAAAGAAAGGCAATGCCAACGAATGCTCAAACTACTGCACAATTGCAATCATCTCACACACTAGTAAAGTAATGCTCAAAGTTCTCCATGTCAGGCTTCAGCAATATGTGAACTGTGAACTTCCAGGTGTTTAAGCTGGTTTTAGAAAAGGCAGAGGAACCAGAGAGCAAATTGCCAACATTCGCTGGATCATTAAAAAAGCAAGAGGGTTCTAGAAAAACACCTATTTCTGCTTTATTGACTATGCCAAAGCCTTTGACTGTGTGGATCACCATAAACTGTGGAAAATTCTGAAAGGAATGGGAATACCAGAACACCTGACCTGCCTCTTGAGAAACCTATATGCAGGTCAGGAAGCAACAGTTAGAACTGGACGTGGAACAACAGACTGGTTCCAAATGGTAACAGGAGTACGTCAAGGCTGTATATTGTCACCCTGCTTATTTAACTTATATGCAGAGTATATCATGAGAAATGCTGGGCTGGAGGAGTCAAGATTGCCCGGAGAAATATCAATAATCTCAGATATGCAGATGACACGCCTCTTATGGCAGAAAGTGAAGAGGAACTAAAGAGCCTCTTATTGAAAGTGAAAAAGGAGAGTGAAAAAAGTTGGCTTAAAGGCCAACATTCAGAAAACTAAGATCATAACATCTGGTCCCACCACTTCATGGCAAATAGATGGAGAAACAGTTAAAACAGTGTCAGACTTTATTTTTGGGGGGCTCCAAAATCACTGCAGATCATGATTGTAGCCATGAAATTAAAAGACGCTTACTCTTTGGAAGCAAAGTTATGACCAACCTAGATAGCATATTCAAAAGTAGAGATATTACTTTGCTAACAAAGGTCAGTCGAGTCAAGGCTATGGTTTTTCCAATGGTTATGTATGGTTGCGAGAGTTGGACTGTGAAGAAAGTTTAGAGCTTAAGAATTGATTCTTTTGAACTGTGGTGTTGGAGAGGACTCTTGAGAATCTCTTGGACTACAAGGAGATCCAATCAGTCCATCCTAAAGGAGACCAGTCCTGGGTTTTCATTGGAAGGACTGATGCTGAGGCTGAAACTGCAATACTTTGGACACCTAATGCGAAGAGTTGAGTCACTGGTAAAGACCCTGATGCTGGGAGGGATTGGGAACAGGAAGAGAAGGGGATGACAGAAGTTGACATGGCTGGATGGCATCACTGACTTGATGCACATGAGTTTGGGTGAACTCTGGTAGTTGGTGGTGGACAGGGAGGCCTGGCGAGCTATGATTCATGGGGTCACAAAGAGTCATACATAACTGAGCGACTGAACTGAACTGAATACAAACATAGGGCTTCCATGGTGGCTCAGTGTAAAGAATCTGCCTGCCAACACAGGAGACATAAGAGACACAGGTTAGATCCCTGGATTGGGAAGATCCCCTGGACAAGGAAATGACAACTCACTCCAGTACTCTTGCCTGGGAAATCCCATAGANGTTTGGGTGAACTCTGGTAGTTGGTGGTGGACAGGGAGGCCTGGCGAGCTATGATTCATGGGGTCACAAAGAGTCATACATGACTAGGCGACTGAACTGAACTGAATACAAACATAGGGCTTCCATGGTGGCTCAGTGTAAAGAATCTGCCTGCCAACACAGGAAACATAAGAGATACAGGTTAGATCCCTGGATTGGGAAGATCCCCTGGAGAAGGAAATGGCAACTCACTCCAGTACTCTTGCCTGGGAAATCCCATAGACAGAGGAGCCTGGCATGCCACAGTTCATGGGGTCACAAAGAGTAAGACACAATTTAGTGACTGAGCATGCCCAAATCTGAACATAGCAAACACACCTAGACTTTAACATCTGAGATTATACGCCTAAACACATGTTTTCCGTTTCTTACTTGTGGAACAAAACCTGTAAATTCTACATTGAGTAATACAATGAAAAGGACAAAATTTCCTGAGACTTGTCATGTACTCTAAGGTATAGGTTTCCAGATTCGGCTGTGTGTCAGGGACACTTGGAGCTTGCCAGGTAGTGCTAATAGTAAAGAACCTGCCTGCCGATACAGGAGACATAAGAGATGTGGGTTAGATCCCTGGGTCAGGAATATCCCCTGGAGGAGGATATTTCTCCTCCACTCCTGTATTTTTGCCTGGAGAATCCCCATGGACAGAGTCCCCTGGCNGACAAAATTTCCTGAGACTTGTCATGTACTCTAAGGTATAGGTTTCCAGATTCGGCTGTGTGTCAGGGACACTTGGAGCTTCCCAGGTAGTGCTAATAGTAAAGAACCTGCCTGCCGATGCAGGAGACATAAGAGATGTGGGTTAGATCCCTGGGTCAGGAATATCCCCTGGAGGAGGATATTCCTCCTCCACTCCTGTATTTTTGCCTGGAGAATCCCCATGGACAGAGTTCCCTGGCAGGCTACTGTCCTTGGGGTTGCAAAGAGTCAGACTATGACTGAAACAACTAAGCATGGATGCATGCACAGGGATACTTGGAGAATCTTATGAAAAATGTATATTTTCAGTCTCTCTAGGCCTACTCAGTGAGAATTATTTAAAGTTTTGACCATTCTTCTAATTTACAAGTCAACTTGATAGGCAGAAGTCATGGGATTGATAGCTTCCCATGAATGATGCCAGTTTGTGACCTCCAAAGAAGATTTAGCTTCAGAACCAGGGACCAGGATTGACCACTCAAGAGCTTTTGTGTAGCAGAGTTTTATTAAAGTGAAAAAGGCCAGAGAAAGCTTCTGACATAGACAACAGAATGAGGCTGGAGAGTGTCCTCTTAGCTAGTCTAATCAAGGCCTTGTATACTTTTACCAGACCTACTCCCACAACATACATCTTAAGTTAACAATATCTTAAACTAACAATCCCCTGGAGAAGGAAATGGCAATCCACTCCAGTACTTTTGCCTGGAAAATGCCATGGACAGAGAAGCCTGGTAGGCTTGTCTATGGGGTCGAAAAGAGTTGGACACCACTGAGCGATTTCACTTTCTAAACTAACAATAGAAAGGTCTACCAGACCTGCTCCCACCACATGCATTTTCAGATAAAAGGATTAGTCAGAAGTTTCCTGTTAAGAAGGAGAAACATGTCCTCAAGCAGGATATATTATAGTTTAAGATGAGTTGTTGTGTTGTGTAGTCATCAGCCCTAGACTTAAAGAAGGTTAGTCTTAAAGTCTGTTATCATAACAACTCAGACTTTAAGAAAAAATATATGTCTTCTGTGACTAAGACAAAGTAATATAGAAAAAAAAGTTTGTCTTTTGCTCCTTGAGAGCCCAGGACCTCTTTCTCCTCCTCGAAGGCCCTGGACCCCTTCCTCCTACCTAAGAATTAGCTCTCTTAGAATCTCTCCTAATAATTGAAGTGAGGAAAGTAGGGGTGTGTGAGGTGTGTGCAGTCTATCTACCTATCACTCATCATGTAGCTATCACTAGATAGCTAGAGAAAGAAATATAATTATCTAAATCATATATGGAGAAGGCAATGGCACCCCACTCCAGTACTCTTGCCTGGAAAATCCCATGGATGGAGGAGCCTGGTAGGCTGCAATCCATGGGGTCGCTAACAGTTGGACAGGACTGAGCGACTTCACTTTCACTTTTCACATTCATGCATTGGAGAAAGAAATGGCAATCCACTCCAGTGTTCTTGCCTGGAGAATCCCAGGGACAGGGGAGCCTGGTGGGCTGCTGTCTATAGGGTCACACAGAGTCGGACATGACTGAAGTGACTTAGCAGCAGATCATATACAGAGACAGCATCTATATATCTTCATCTGGTTGGGTTGATCTCTTTCTTTAAAGAGACTGAGGTCAAGAGAGAGAGTTTGCTGTTATTGTTTAGTCTCTAAGTTCTTTTTGACTCTTTTGTGACCACAGGTGCTGTAGCCCCACCAGGCTGCTTCTGTCCTTGGGATTTCCCAGGAAAGAAGAATGGGCTGAGATCTAGGTATATACATATCTTCATCTATAGTATATCTCCATCTATATCTGTTATCTATATTTTCATATAGTCTCAGGCAATTCTGATATAGTTAGTTCTGAGTATCATTGCTCAGTATACATAACATTTCTAAGACTGATTAGAAATGAATAGTCAGATCTGCCGTTACTATTCTACCACAGAAGTTAAATTTGATGGTGTTGATGTTGCCATATGTATTTTGAGACTCAGAAATGCTATTTGTTTGTTATGCATTTAAAATAATGATAAAAGTAATAGTGTTGATAGCTAATGCAGAGAAGCCTCAGAATAAAAAGTCTCATTGCTAATTTAGCTATAATTCAAAATTTTAACATCTTGAATTTCTTTTTGGTCTAATGATTTCTAGGTCTAGGGGTTTTGGTTTTCTTTTGCATATAGTATTGATGAATAAAATAATTTTCTATATTATTTTGGATCAATGAACTTAGTGGTGATTCATTTCAGATCACTTATGTTTATACTCTATGTGAAATTTCTAATTCATTTGTTATTCAATTTAAAATCTTTTTTATGTGTAGGGGAATATCTATTAGTAGAAAAGAGAAGCTATAAGTGTGTGGATAAACTGTCTATGTCAGACTTTAAATGCTAGTCTGAAGATCATAAAAATGTTCAAAATTCATCTCAGCACTTGATCACTCATAGTTTGAGTGCTTGGTCAATGCAGATAAATCCAAAACAAATTCCTAAGTGGATGTGTACTTATTGGTTTTAGAGGGGAAAATGGCTGACAGATTTACAATTCAACTGTGGCTAAATATGCTGGCCTCAGCCACTGAGAAGGAATAATTACTAAATATTTTAGTTACCATTCAGAATTGTACCACAATCACTTTTAGAGCCAATTTTGATAATTTCCTGTAAATATATGAACTCTGATCTGACTGGAACTAATTATTATGGATCCATGTAGGACCCATTTTTTAAAACCAATTGCTGAATGATTTCTAACAGTAGGAGCTGAAAAAATATCTTCTAAACACAAGTTGTTCAGATAACATATGCTTAGTTTTTCACTGAGAAAAAATTATAGACACAAATTTACAAATAGTACCTTAACATTCTTTGAGAAGATGTTTAAATATCATTAAAATCATGGCAGAAGTGATTATGGAGGTATTACACTGAGCTTGTATTCAGTAGTTTCCCTCCCCGCTGCTGCCGCTGCTAAGTCACTTCAGTCGTGTCCGACTCTGTGTGACCCCATAGACAGCAGCCCACCAGGCTCCCCTGTCCCTGGGATTCTCCAGGCAAGAGCACTGGAGTGGGTTGCCATTTCCTTCTCCAACGCATGAAAGTGAAAAGTGAAAGTGAAGTCGCTCAGTTCTGTCCGACTGTTAGCGACCCCATGGACTGTAGCCTGCCAGGCTCCTCCGTCCATGGGATTCTCTAAGCAAGAATACTGGAGTGGGCTGCCATTGCCTTCTCTGTAGATTATCCTAGACTCTCCAAATCTCAGTAGTTTACAACACATGCCTCCCAAACCTCAAAGACCTGCTTCCCTGTTCATGCTGCATTTTATGTGAATCAGCTGAAGGCTTTGCTCAGGCATGCAGGGTGTCTGAACAGCCACTGCCAGTCATTGAGAGCAGAATGAGCATGGTGACACATGGGCTGATTCTTAATCATTCTTCTGGGAAGTGACTGCCTCACTTCTGTTCACAGTTTATTCACTGAAGCACCTACTTTATGTGGTAACAAGCCTAATCTTCCTTCAAGGAGGGACATGAAATATTGGTGAATAGAATTTAGTTTATCATACTGAAACCTCCAGATGACCAAAAGATGCTTGTGAAAAATGTAAACTCCCAACTAGCTTTTGATTAAAGTGCCATTAAAAATGAAATCATATTTAAATTGTTATTATAATATTATAAAAGTTA